>CAJQUW010015493.1:0-40672 GCA_907163375.1 Prostheceraeus crozeri | reverse complement strand
CACGGGTGGCTGGAAGCATGATCAAGTGACAAAAAATTTGACGACTTAGGATGAAGCAGTTTTTGGTACTTTTTGATGCGCTGATTTCAAAAATCATAGTGGCGTAAATCATCTATTGGCTCCTTTCGAGATATAGGGCCATGAATATTCTGACAACCAATCAGAATCGAGGATTCCTATAATTCATGTAAAGTCTATTTAAAAAGCTTTTAAATGCCGCTTTAAGCTATAAATGTGATTATTTATACATTTTTAGGCATTCTAAAATATTGTAGTGCATCCAGTATGGATATATCAGATGATATCGGCATTCTGACGGCCAATCAGAATCGAGCATTCTACGAATTTGAAATGTGCTAGGCCTACTCAAAACCCTACAAAGTTTAGACTTTATTTATGTTATTTATAGATGGATTTACATAAATAGTGATGTTTTTGATCTGCAATGATTGTGTACAGACAGTAAACATGATTGCAAACTAATAACCGTCTAACAACCAATCAGAATTGAGTATTCGTATAATGCAAGAATATGCTTTTCTTAGAAATGTTGAAACATCAGTAGTGTGCGTGTATGTATGTAATTATTTATTTATCCTCGAAGCACAATAGGGTTACAATTCATTTGCATTTTGTGCTAATCAGTATAATAATATATTATTGTCTACTTGACGGTCGAAAAGCTATTAAATTAAGACATGTCATCTAAAAAATCAGATGTGATGAACATAGTGACCGGAATCCAGTCCCATGGAAGCACTCATCCCTGTGCATATTTCCAAGCTTCCAAGGACAACTTCAATGATGCTTGCAAGTGCAGATCTTACGTTATACGCACGCTGGGGTCTGTTAGGAATAATTCACGAAAATACCAAAATTCCAAGCATAAATCTTGTGCCAAGGACTTCAACAACTGCACGAATCCTCCGTTGATCAGTGTGGATGACCATGAGATGATCATTTCTTTGTTGCCTCCACCGGAGCTTCATCTTCTGCTCCGTGTGACGAATAAGATGTACACAGAACTGGAAAAGAGGAATGAAGCAGTTGCCACAGAGTGGAGCAGGAGAGTGGGGCTGACGAGACCGAAATTGCACTCACGTGAATTTAATGGAAATATGTGTCGTCGTTTATTGAAAAAGACTGATATCCTCAGAGATATCATTTACCCGACTGACTCTTGGTTACTTCCATACGTTGAAGCTTTCTCTGACTTCAATTTAGTGGTTGAAAGTTGCTTTGGACGGTCACTGCATCCAGATTTTGCGGTATTCATAAACAAATTCACAGATTCGTATTTCAGGCTTGGAATGAATGTGACCACGGCTGTCCACATTGTGATGGTTCACATCAGACAGTTTTGCAACCTCACGAAACCGTACTTGGGAAAATACGGAGAGCAAGCCTCAGAATCCGTGCATACCGACTTTGGCGCATTGTGGACTCAATGCGGGAAGGTTTCAAGAGTGCACCCAGCTTTTGACAGAAACCTACTAGACACTACGGTCCGATACAATGGACGTCATATGTGATTTGAATTGAACCACATTTATTTCAAGTTGTTGTTTCATGCAAATAAAAATAGTTTAACAAAATGACTTTTCCCTACTGTATGCGGTTACAAGCTGACGGAATTAGTTTTTAAATGGTACCGGTATATTGTTATAAATATGACTGACAATTAAAATAACTATCACTAGTTGCTAGATTTCCGAAGACAAAAAGCCCTACATCCAGCAGTGATCACAAATTCCACAGAAATACATAAAGGCCTACGAATGAATTGTAACTAATGTTTCAACATTTCTAAGAAAAGCATATTCTTGCATTATACGAATACTCAATTCTGATTGTTTGTTAGACGGTTATTAGTTAGCAATCATGTTTACTGTCTGTATACAATCATTGCAGATCAAAAACATCACTATTTATGTAAATCCATCTATAAATAACATAAATAAAGTCTAAACTTTGTAGGGTTTTGAGTAGGCCTAGCACATTTCAAATTCGTAGAATGCTCGATTCTGATTGGCCGTCAGAATGCCGATATCATCTGATATATCCATACTGGATGCACTACAATATTTTAGAATGCCTAAAAATGTATAAATAATCACATTTATAGCTTAAAGCGGCATTTAAAAGCTTTTTAAATAGACTTTACATGAATTATAGGAATCCTCGATTCTGATTGGTTGTCAGAATATTCATGGCCCTATATCTCGAAAGGAGCCAATAGATGATTTACGCCACTATGATTTTTGAAATCAGCGCATCAAAAAGTACCAAAAGCTGCTTCATCCTAAGTCGTCAAATTTTTTGTCACTTGATCATGCTTCCTGCCACCCGTGAATGATGACTTGATAGCTGATGAATTAAATGTTTAGTCATTGTTTACTTTACTATGTTATGTAGACTGCAGCCTTAATGCCATTATTGTCACCTCACACAGGTTGAGTTTACATATTTTGAGCATTGAATTGTAAGCATACACCGCAAGCATTGCTTCTAGAAGCATCTTAAAAGCATCTTGAACCTATTAAATATGACCGCGTATTTTCCGACTGTTTTCTTTCTTAAATTTGGAGATATTCACTTCCTGATCAAGCAAAGCCAGACATTTGGACAGTCATTGAGAAATTACCTGACATTCTTTGGGTCAACTATCGCACAAGAGTGAGTTTGCATGTCCTGACATTGCAGGAATCATCGTTTCCTCATAATTTGTCTCCAAATAGGACCCACCAGCTCCAAGAAACATTACTTCTGAAAGTGGAGCTTGACTTGACAACTTCAGGGCATTACCTAATGACAGTCTAGATTCCGTAACTTTATTCAGCTTCACTCGGATTGGAAGCGCCGTAAAATCCAAGCAAGAAAGACTCAGCTAAAGTTGCGCTAAAGTTAAGATGGCTCACTGGTCATTGGGACGAAGATCTGATGGGCTTGCTGCTGTCATTCAATGCAAGCAAGCATTCAGTCACTGGTGAGAATAATATCAGGAAATCTAGCATTAAGCACGTACACTTCCATCTGGTGTATTTGAATTTTACATGTACATTCATTTCAGTATGTAATATGGTTACTGCATGTATTCATTACTTTTACTTTTTCAATTGCAGTAATGACCCCATATCGGTCTGTCTTTGGATTGGATCTGCTTTTCTCCCCTGCGATTCATACGAGAGGCCTCCCAACTCCAATCAAGCACTGAATAAATGACCTCCCAACAGTGTAATGACCTTCTCCTCCAACGGGCTGCAAACGTGGAGCTGTGTATCAGATCATGATATCCAAAATTAAGGCGTCCAAGGGGAAGATGATGCGATACCACAGTCTGTGGAATTCCACTGTCCAAGAATTCAAACTGGGAGATCTCGTCCTTCTTCAGAATAAAAAGTGACGCGGTAGAAAAGGAGGGAAAATGGACATGGTCGTCTGATATCTATGAAATGGTGAAAGTTCGAGTACGGAGTACCTTTACATTGAGGTACATGTACACTAATGTTTTTTTACAGAAAATTGCGATTGGAGTTCATTTGAAGAAGTACGAGAAATACATGACTTTAATATTGATGGGAATTCATCCCTTGGGCAAATAAGACAGAGGGGGAAATGAATAGGCTGACTTTAACAACTTTTTTTGACCAACAAAACCAATAGGAGAATGAAAGAGACTAGGAAAATAAAGTAGGGTACAAGCAGCATAGTTAAAATTTCCGATCAGAAAATGTAACCGAGCTTAGATTTTCCGGTAGGAAACTGAAGCAGAAGGAGAGCGAGTGTTGCAACACCGGTGTTGCCAAAGATCCCATTGATGATGGCAACATTGAGTGAAGAGGATCATTGATGCTTGAAAAAGCTGGGCATGATTACTATTGTAATGAATGCGTGCACTGTAAACCGCTGACTGACAATTGACAGACATTTATCCTACAAAATCTATTTGGTCAGTCATTGTTAGTTCTTGTAGGATGATTGCCACTGAACACCTACAATATCTGACAAAAAGCGACAAAATGAATTGCAATGAATTATAGCTTAAATTTTATCAAAAATGTAGGTAATTAATTAAATCATGGTTTTGCCACACAACAATACAGATTGCCCAAAAGTCAAACAATCACTAATCGAAAAAATCAATCAATATTCAACAGTTTTTGTTTAGTTAATTTGCATACAAAGCATCTGTTTCGATGTCGGTGGAGAACCTACAAATTCGTTGGATATCGCATAATATTGGAGGTGACAATGGTCGGTTGATTTTGTCAGTACTTTTGTAGGATAATTGTCGGTCTTCGGTTTACAGTGTGGTATGATTCCTGTATGTGGAAGTCTGTGGAAGTTCACTCACTCCAATAGGTTCTAAAGGGTTAGGACGACCATGTACATAGAAACCCACAGAATTAGACAGCTCGTCACTTCTTCCGTTTGACTACACCATTTCCACTTTAATTACAGAACTCTGCAGTTATGTTCAAGAATCCAGCAGATTTATTTCAGCATTTCAAGTTTATATTTCAAATTGAAGCATTTATATTTTTGACAAGAACATTTTAATTTCAGAGAATTTTTGTGCGTGTGTTTAAATCATTTATATTTGAGAATGCAACACTTATATTTCAGACTTTGTCATTTCTAATTCAGAAATAGACTTTATATTTCAGAAATGATCATTTATAATTCATTTTTAGTCATTTATATTTCACAATTCCAGAAAAGACGATATATATTTAAGAAAGTGTCATTCATATTTCAGATTTGCAGTTTATATTTCAGAACCGGTCATTTCAATTTGAGATATCTGCACTTATAATTCAGACGCTAGAAGTAATTCAGAATACGTAATTTATATTTCAGAAATCCCCATTTCACTTTCAGAATTGGTCACAATTGCAATTCAGATGTCAAGTTTTAATTTCAGAAGCGGTGAAATATATTTCAGAATGCATCAGTTTAATTTAAGCACTTCTCAGTTGTCAGAAAATGCTTGCAAAGATCCGAATAGTGCGAAGGAGGCTAAGGTATAAATTGGCCAACACAGATGATTGATAAAATTACTGTTGGTGACAATGCAAGTGTCCGATAATTGTGAAATTTGTTTGAGGCCAATGTCAAAAGCAACATTATTACGAATCCTGCCATGCATGCATTTATTCCACCGCGAATGCATTGCTCCTATTACGAACAGCGTCAATGATATCTGCTCCCTCTGTCGAGGTGAGGTCGAGGAGACTGAAGAAGTGGAGCATGAGACCTATTCAAAGTACACAAATCAAGATCGGAAAAGAATCGTGGAGTGTTCAGAAAGAGGAGGTGATTGGAAAGCCTTAGCGGAATCATCCCAGGTGAAATACAAGACAGCTTATGGATGGATCCGTTCGGGTGAAAGTGATGGGAAGCGGCGAGGAGGATACAAGAAGAAATACCTCAGCCAGGAGCAACTTGATTTGGTTTTGGAGAAGCTCGAAGAGAATCCAGAGCTGACACTGAAGCAAATTCAAAGCTTCTTAGTCGAGGATTTGTCGGTCAGGTTGGCAGTCTCCACGATAGCTAACTATTTGGACGGGGAAATGTACACTATAAAATTCACCATCGTCCAACTACGATGAACTCGGAGGAGAACAAGGCTCAACAAAAACAGTTTGTATTGTCCTTGAATCAGTACATACAATCGGGGAAGGACGTCATATGGATTGACGAAACTAACTTCAATCTGTTTTGTCGTCGCACTCAAGGTTGGTCACGACGTGGAACAAGGGCCATTCAAGATCGTCCACCATCACGTGGTCCGAATATCCACGTAATTGGAGCAATATCCTTCGAAGGGATAGTTGCAATGATCAAGCGTCGAGGTGCCTTTAGGAGTGACTCCTGCAATGAATGGATACAGGAGCTGCTTCAATCCTGGGAGCAATCAGGAAAGCAATTAAACAATTTGATAATTGTTTGTGACAATGCTCCGTGCCACTCACGAATTGACGAAGCCCTTGCCGGGACTGGAAGTATCCTGCTACGTCTGGCACCATAGTCTCCACCTCTGAACCCGATTGAGTCCATGTGGTCATCTGTCAAAGCATATGTCAAAAGGCATTTACGCATTCCCGAGGTTCATGGCTCAGGAGTGGGCGAGCATCGACTTCAGTATTTGGAGAACATGGTCCAGGATGGAATCAACAGCCTCAGTGACCAAATGTGTGTTCGTTGCTGCCAGCATTCCACAACTGTAATGTCCTTGAATTGAGGGATCTTCGAGTTGGTCCCTTCGAGTTGGATCTTCGAGCATTTTGAAGGAATTCAGAGCAATCCGCAAGCGACGCACGACTATTTTTCCTATCTCTGTGAGGTATTAAAAATTTCTTTTTGCCCACTTATTAAGTTCCTGCATGTGCCATCTGTTTGAATCAGTTTGCACTTCTAGCAAAGTGATACGATTAAACAATCTAATTCTGTGCTTCTTCTATTTGACTAGAAAGGAAACATTGGAACATGTAACGTTAATGAAATTGCACAATCTGCTGTCATAATACCATAGGAATCTAACAATGACCAATCAGTCCAACATCAAACACGCCAAATTGTGCAAAGTTTCAATGGCTTATCAATCGGATCACAAACAAAGAGACACAGACTGTGTCAAGTTCTACAGAGAAGTTTGTGAACGTTTATTCGTGCGCCTGCTAACTTTTTTTAAAATGATCGGAAGAACCACCATTATCGAGAAAACTTTTCCTCAATGATCTGAATTCTTCGAATCTGAAGGAATCGTGGCGATCGGATCATTTTGAAGGAATTCAGAGCAATCCGCAAACGACGCACGACTGTTTTTCCTATCTTTGCAAGGTATTAAAAATTTCTTTTAGCTTACTTAGTAAGTTCCTGCATGTGCCATCGTTTTGAATCAGTTTGCACTTCGAGCAAAGTGACACGCATAAACAATCTAATTCTGTGCTGAAACCAATGTTGCGTCGTGGACGTGCGTTTACGTGACAATGGCACCTAGACGGCACTTCAGTAATTCGAGTCCTCTAAAGTTGACACAGATCGCTGTCTACCCGAATAGTTGAGATTACCATCAGCATGCAGCTATTGTTTGTGTTGTCACCAATCATTTAAACGAAGCGAGAAGGCGGATTTCTAAGATAGCCTTGACACGCATGCTGACGAGTGCCAGTTCAAATCGATCTGCCATTGCGTAATCATGATGGATTTTCAAATTTCTTTATCATGTGTGTGGAGACACATGTCTTGAAATTAAAATACTTCTACAGATTTTAGCCTATTCTATTTTCAAAATGGCACTTTTCTAGCATTTCGTGTTGCCTGATCTAAAGCTAGTCAAAAATAGTTTTAGTAATTCATATCAGTGCTGCCATAGTCACAGGTCAAGCGAAGAAGTAATTTTAATCACTAGTTTTCCAGGCATCTATTCACATTATTCCATCCTCTATTCTTTCGACAATTTCAGGTTTTCATCAAATCCTCACCAATTGAGCAGAATAAAACTGAAGTCAAGAAACTCAAATCTTTGCATGTTGCATAATGCCTATTCAAAAAAACTCCATTATCATTATTGGCTATAAATCATTGACAATAAAAGGATGTATCCTTCAAGATGACAAAATTTCATCAGGATTGATGACAAGCATGCACAAATCTCACAGGAATGATGGATGCAAGATATCTCCAAGGGTGAGCTAAGATTGAGGAAGAGTTGTTACCAGTCGAGTTGGCGCTCGAGAGGAAGTGTTTCCTTACTATTATTACATTTATTAAAGGGAATCAAGTAAATTTGAAGTATTATGAAGAAAATTTACATCAAAACTAAGAAGGTAAAGAGAGGCGGTGCACGCAGAGCGGAAAGACGCAAATGGAGTTCTTATCTTCATTAATGGATCCAATGTGGATCGGATGCGGGAACTCAGTGACATCAGAAATATTGGGATGAGTCACCAAGGCCACAAAAAAAGCTTCAATACAGGTCATTGGTAAGGAATAGTTTCTTCTCGTATCCGGATAGTTATATTTAGAAATCAAAATAAAATTTCATTGGATACAAAATCCACCAATTTGGATTTTGGGTGGATCACTCAAAGCAGGGCAGCCATTATCATATTATCAATTTACATGAAAGATTTAGGGAATGCGCAAAGAGACACTTGCTGAGGTAACTGTAATAATACTAAAATGTTTTTACTTGGATATTCATTGGCAGCATTTTGACTTCAAAGCTGATATCATAGATACCGATTGTATCCACCTGCAGATTAAATATATCAAAATTCAATCTTCTAAGTGGAGCTCCGATTTTTTTATTTCTTTCAATTAGATCTGAATGAGAATTTGACCTGAAATAACTCCGAATTCATCTATCCAATGACCATCTATTCATCCTTTGACAAATGCACTTGAAGACTTAAATTAACTGGAAATTAGAGAGTCTCAATACATCAAATTTCAATGCCAGGCGGCATGCATCAATGTCAGAGAAGATTACTCCCATCATAGGAAGCATAGTTAAGAGCTAAATTTCTGTAAAACCATTGAAATATTCAAGAGATTCTACTAGTTAATTAAGTAAATAGAATGTTAGTTTTTGATGACGAGGATTTCTGTCGTATTGCATGATTGGATTTACGAATCAATTGAGGCATGAATAATGTATGAATTCGAGTTGTTCGTGTTTATAATGTTTTCAAGTACATATTTCTTTACAGGAGTTGAGTCCATGATAAAAGATATCGGTTTAATGGTTCGGGAAATTTTTTGCAGAAGAATTCGGTGAAGCTATTTCATAGATGGATCGAGTTTGGGATTCTTTCAAATGAAGAATGAATTCTTTGGATAAATTTGCTTTATTTTATCCTCTATTCCTCAAATTTCATGGATTTGAATCTAAAGTGTGCAATCGGATAAAGTGTGTCGAGTGAGAAGCTAATTAATATCTGAATGAGCGCATTGTTGTTTCGTTATACAAAGCTATTCATAGAAAATTGACATTTAACCCTCACATGGACTTATTTTACAAATTCTTAGTTTACTTCCTAAAATCGATATCAAATAATTGGGAAAGTTGATTTTAAGTAAAACAGCGATGTTTGCGTGTAGAAAGTCGATATAGATAATCCTTTGAATGTTTTTCAGCCTTCTCAGTAAACAGATGCGAAAAGGTGGTGCTTCTGTGATTCAGCGACGCACGGTCAGTTGCACTAAGAGTCGGTTTTACGATGTTTGCTGTCTACATGCAACCTCAGATAGTTGATTCTAATGAATACCTTTTTATATTTTTAATATTTTAATCAATTTTTAGAATTTTTTTGAATTATTCTGTGACGCACAACCTTTACATTTGGCCATTTTCTCAAATTTGTGCATACCAACCGGAAATAGGCCTAAACTGAGCCATAACTGTTGCATTTTAAGATCCTCAAAACAGCTGTAGAGATCTCAATTACTAATCAATCGCTGCTGTGAAAACTGCTTTGCCAACACTCTGTTTAGTGTTCAAATATGAAAATAATGATAGCTTTCATTTTGACCACTGATTTTATAAATGAATTTCACTCATTATGCACCATCTTGGACATCCACAAAATCATTTTTCATATGATAGTAAAAATGTTGTTATTGAAATTTCTACAGACTCTGAGACCTGAGGGGGGTTCCAGTGGCCACCCTTGGCCTATCTACCATACTTCTACTGATTCAATTGAAATAAAATAACACATATAGATTAATTGTGAAAAATGATGATTTTAGATTGGCATGAGCGGTTGATATATGGTCAGCAAAAAACGTAAAATGAAAAAAATGTGGCTTCGGGGTCCACTGGACCTTCCCCTCACGTTAAACGGAAATTTTACATTCAGCTCTCGCATTGTTGGAGGATTTTCCATCGTCTCCCTTTTTATGAGGGGGTTCCCCATCCATTCTCCTAAACTAAACAGCGGCACCAATTCATAATAATTATACAGTACACTTTCAGGGATTAAAACTCACTTTTCCAGGAGAATTGCATTCGCTTTTCCAAAATCGTAAATCTTCATGTTATTAATAGCAGTTGAGAATTTGAATTTTCATGTGTTTAGAAAAGTCGCATTCCTTTGGCAAAATAGTGAAGTTAGGGATCAAAGAAAACTTTCAAAGTACCAGTTTTGATATGAATAATGTGATCGTGTTACAAAGTTTTGTCTGCACTGTAAGCTGTACGATGCCAAAACTACTTACGAAACCCCTGGCGATTGAATTTCTTATTAGACTATCCAATCAAAATCATGCAGCTTTCTTACTCTGCAGAATACAGTGTGGAACTGGTATTTGGTTTCTGAATACACGTTGAAACAAATAAGATGGAGATTTATTAACTTCTGTCTTATTTATTATGCCTTATGAAATAAAGAAAATGACCTCAACAATATTTCATATTGATTACAGTGGTGTTTCAGTATTAATACAATGACAAAAACTAATCCTACATGCTTCACTTTTTATAAAACTTCGCATGATCGTACAGTTCGTTTCCTAAATCGTTGCACAACCCGAAAAACTCTTTTATCTCTTGTCTGTTTTTATAATATTATACTGGAAGCTGATTTAATTGATTACTAAGCTTTTTGACTTGGTCAGCTTAGATACTTGGCTTTTTGAAACAATGTGGTCACTGGTCTGCCCACAGAATTAGACAGGTCGTCTCTTCTTCTGTTCGACTAGAAAGGAAACATTGGAAGATGCAACGCTAGTGAAATGGCACAATCTCCTGACTAAATATCATAGCAATCGAACAATGAGCAGCCAGTTCAACATTAAACACGCCAAATTGTGCAAGGTTTCAGTGACTGTTATCAACCGGATCACACAGCAAAGAGACACAGACGATGTCAAGTTCTACAGAGAAGTTTGTGAACGTTTTTTCATGCGCCTGCTAACTTTTTTTAAAATGATCGGAGGGCCCAACATTATCGAGAAAACGTTTGCGCAATGATCTGAATTCTAGCAAAGTGACACGATTAAACAATCTAATTCTGTTTGTCTGCCTAATTAAATGAAATATTAGTGATTAGAAGTCACTTCACATGATCATATCATAGCTGATCATGTCATAACTGTCCCTGTCATCACTGAATGAGTTGCTAACAATTTCTTGTCGTATCGGACGCAAGGGGATCAACACTACGGTGGAAATTTTGCTAGGCTATTGTTTGAACAGGTGACGACAAGGCTGGCAGATCAAGAATTCGAAATCTTCTAACCGCAACTGAGGGAAATGATAACTCACCAAATGGCTGAGCATGGGAATAATGCAAACAAAGTTGAAGATTACCGGTGAACGGATGGGCCAATCCTGATAGAGCTTACATATTCGTAAAGCTGATAATAATAGCATTCTTTTAAGCCCAAACTCGATAGTGCCAGCGCTAATACAACAAAAATTGTTAAGTTGTGTGCCGTTAACCGTTAAAAACATTGTTAACGCGAAAGTAGCGCAACAAATAACTAAAAGTGTAAATTAAATGAAATTGCTGAAATTGTTGTCCAAAATCGAAAAAAATTATATCAACTGGAAGCTTAACACAAGTCTGGTTCAATGGTGATAATCTTCATTTTCTGCAGTGCGTTATTTCGTTTGTAAGTGTCGGTGAATGAAATTACTTAACATTCATAATTTTAAGTCTGCTGACCACAGCTGACCAGACACAATCTCAACTCTCTGTCAATATAAGGTACTAAAATATCCTTTTACATGGAATAAAGTTAATTGAAATAAATGAAAAAAACGTTTCAGGCTTTAGTAGCTGCAGCTTTTCGGTAAAAACTATTAGCATTGCATCTCTTTGTACATTCAACAAATTATAAATTCTTTACATCATGATGAAGCTGAATGATAACTAACATTATCTGTCAATTTTCATTAAAAAATTCTGTCGTCTTCAGATTACAATCCTGCATAAAAAAAACGCTCAATTTCCTTTCAGAAGGTCTGCTGATCACAACTGACCACTTGAAAATGTAAAATATGTGTCAAAATAATTTGTAGAAAATAGGATTTCATATGGTATATCGTTTATTAAAATTGAACCATGACTTCAACACGAAAAATGCATTTGAACATGGGTTAGCTTTTTGTATCATAATTTTTCAAACGGTCTGTGGATGATAGACGGAATTCACATGGTCGATATACTTTATATCAAATCAAATCAAAATAGTCAAAATAAAATAATTTCTAAAAGCAAAAACTATTAACTTTTTTGACCATTGCGTTCTAAGAAAGCGATTTTGACAAATTAAAGTACCACACAAAAAATGAATTGAAAAACAAAAATTCATGATAAAATAAATGGAAATAAGTAGCATAGGAGATTTTCAATGACGCAAGTCGGACAATTTGACCCAGAAACCCATTTTTACCTGCATTCGTCACTTCAGATACGTGACGTGACGCAGTCGGTCTTTATGACGCAAATGGTATATTAGACGCAAGAAGTATATTTGACTCAAAATCATGAAATCAATTCTGAAAACTTCCTGACGCGTCCGGACAATTTGACGCATTTGGTATATTTGACTCAAAAACGATCGATAATGCAATGCAGTATATTAATATCTAAATATAGGGTCAGAAGTCGTCTAAACAATTTTATGTATCGAATAAAGCGCTTATCTCAAAAGA
The DNA here is from genome assembly GCA_907163375.1 of Prostheceraeus crozeri. NCBI lineage: Eukaryota > Metazoa > Platyhelminthes > Polycladida > Euryleptidae > Prostheceraeus > Prostheceraeus crozeri. Next base: position 28,002 of record CAJQUW010015493.1, on the reverse strand, counting down.
AGAAGTTAACATGGAATCAAATAGGCCTATATTAAATGATGCCCAAGATTAACAATCTTAGTTCAGACAGCGGTTCATGGTAAATTTTACACAACAGAAATAGGGCGATCATGCTTTCTTCTGATTCAATGTTATCCGCTGTTAGAATTATTTGGCAGGAGAATTTGGTCAAAGTTTCAAAGATCATCAGTAATTTTCTGTCATCTGGAACATTCATCGTAATCGAAATATAATTTGCAGAATGTTCGAATCGATTAATTAGAAAATTATCATCTCATGTCAAGTAATGAGACCGGAAAGTTGACACTCCGTTTATCAGAAGGGCAACGGCATGACCTGAATAGTAGATCTTGCCTGCATTCTTTGGCTTATTCAAGGGATCGTCAAGTAGGCATTTCATTCCTTGAAAATACATGAAACTGAAGGAAGGATTAGTGGATTTGAAACTGAGAAATTGTTTAGGTCTAATTTTTGGAATGTGAATTTAGCAAGTATGTGGAGAGGAGCACAGTATGGAAGTTACAATATCCGAAAGCAATAGGCCTATTGTCAATAAGAACTTTTTAAAGGGATAAAACAACAGAGCATTTATAGGCCTCACACCAAGTGAGCAAAAATTTGAGGATAAGGCACCCCTCTCCGAGCAAACGGATCGGATCAGCATCTTATAGCTATTCCGGATATCAACGGATCTTCATCGTTGAACGGATGCACACCATTATTTCTACGTCAGGAGCCGTTTGGATATCCAGTCTATCTCCGCGGATAACAAATTTTTGTCCCAAGGAGATCCGCAACTTATAAGCGGATATGCTTGATATCCAACCGATACCTGGTTCGTTGCTTTTTGACAGATATCCGTGCTATCGACTGTGCATTCTGGTTATCCGCCTGCTTACAATGGAGATGTAACAGTCGCGACTTCGATGTCAGTTTGCTATCCCTACGCTGTCATCTAGTATTTGATTTCGATATTCGTTGGTTGTACATTCGATGCGTGAAGCTATCCGCCAATGATGAACAATCCAAAAACCAACTAATCCTCAGGTCGGACAGATAATTGTGATCTGTACAATCCACGGATCCACTGGCTTCTGGCACAATTTTTGGCTGAAAACCGAATAACGATTCTCATCTTACCTACTTACACGTACACACAACTAAAAACATTCATGCAATTCATGCAATAACAGAAAAAGCAGACAAAAATGACAGAGATGCCGACAAGCCTCAAGCAACGTAATTTTTAATCCAGTGGATACAGCAACGCATCCATAAAGATTCAAAACTACCGAGTTTGAGGTATACATGAAAAATTACTGAAAATGCTTGTATTTTTCAACATTAGGAGGCTTGCCAAATCTGAATGTAGTTAGCCTCACAGACAGGTTTGCATGCATAGAATATGACCTGAAGAAACTGCATATAAAAAATCATGGCTCTAGACAGTATTTTTAACTAAATAGCCGGAAACATGGAAAAATTGCTTCCAAAAACTGAAATCTTCGTCCTATTGCATTAAAATGTGTTTTTTCTTTGATCGTGTCTGACAAGATAAGGAACTATTTGGAATCTACTTGATACACCACACTATCCCGAAGAAGGATTCTTCAGATGCCCTCATCGATATGCCCCAAGCACAGTCTATTAATCAGGACTTTCGACTTTGATGCTCAGAAAAATTGATGAGCCAGTCGCTGCAGTGTCGATTTTGTCCTTCTAGATGAATTTTGATAACTATGAAGCAATGGGAAAAATTCTTCTAACAGATTATACTTTGGTGTAAATAACGAATCTTTTCTGGGAGATGAAAGAAGGAATAGAGACGGACTGATGATACCGTAGTATATGAAAAAGTACATGTATAGGCTATACCCTCATTCACGCTAAAATTCAAACCGCAAGCCATATCCATTATTATATATATGATATGAGACAAGTCATTACTCAAAATGATGTATCTTTCAATAAAGCACGAAGACCGAAAGTCTGAGTGCTTTATTGTCTTGGAGTATGATAATAAAGTATTCCATCTGATTTAAAGCATGTTTACCATTTGAAAGCAGTGCTATATTTTCTCTTAGAAAATATAACACCGGTGAGGAAAATAAAGTTCAGTTATCCTAGATCCACATTTGTCTCAAGTTGTCCTAGGTAAATGATGTACATCTGTGATTCACGACAACTCTAATTTCACAGTCCTAGATATATTTCAAGCACCATTTCTGTTATGAATTAAATAATTTTGGTCGGAAATAAAGCAATATGTTGAAAAATGAAGTCTCATAATGGGAATGAAGCATTCTTTGACTCATATTATTTGTATAGGCCTACCGGTATATCATTTCAACTTGGAATTACGCAGTTGTGAAACACATCTTCTCTTTCCTTTTTGGCGCAATGCTGATCAATTTAGAAACTTTATCTGTCTAGAGATATGTCGGAATCCCAGGATTTGGAAAGTCATGGGGATTGTATCACATTTCCTTATATACAAAGGCTTGTCATGTCATGCCTCATGCAAAATTCTCTTGTCATTTTATTATACCAGTTTTTGTGGCATAAATGCGCTTATTAGTAGCTTAAAAATTCTTGAGGTTGAAAAAATCTGATCAAAATGTAGCTAGACTTGTAAATGTGTGCTTGACGACTTAAATCGTCACACACCATTGCAACCTAGTGATTACCATCATGACACATTATAAACCCATCTTATTAATAAGAAATAGCTCGAACTTGGATTCCATAAATTGTACTTGCATGAACTTTCAAAACACGTATGAGATTGCCGAATGATTAAGAGTGCAAGCAAAGGTAATTGAGTTTTACTTTATAAAGTACAAATAAATCACTTTTATAGTCCTAAAATTGACGATGACGCTGCAGCGAGTTGTAATGATGCATAGACTACACAGTAAAGAAAGGCGAGCGATTTTCAAACAGTATCTGATCTAGGTCGACATTTACACGGCGTGTGACAGAAGAAGATAATTGACTAACAGATGATGAGCTGACTAATCGATCGCTTATGAATCCCGAACTTAAGGTTTATCTCCAACCCGTGATCAGAATTGTTACCATCCATCCACTCAGCTTAAGATAAAATAACAATCGAATCTTGTCAGATAATGTAGGAAATGAGATCCATGAATTATGTAGGCCTTCTTTGCATAGGCTATAATTCCGAAGCCTAAATATAAGCAGCCTACACATGAACGTGTAGATTTTAGGGGTCGCATAAGCATGAGTAAGATAAGCATTCTTACAAACACGCATTTTGAAAGTATCCTATGTCATACTACTTGTGCTTGATTACGTCTTTCTACATGTACTTGAAATCAAACTTTAAATCAACCTCAATTAACCTCAATAATTACGTCATTGCAGAGATCATGATTTCACCTACGATTAATAACACCAAGACTATACCGCACCGGTACTGTACAAAGTGGACCGGCAATGCTTTGTACATGTGAGCCTAAATTGCAGGCATGCATGAGTTCTGCACACAGTTCTATCCATTAACATCATATGCATATACTGCAAGCAGTGTAGGCTCACATATATACTACAATCTATTTTTGAACTTGAGGCAGTTGTCATACGTGACTTAGGTCACAGATTTTCATTGGCCAAGATTACTGATTTCTTTTCTAATCAATTAATTGTTCATAAAAGTTTTTCCTTGATATAACGCAGGGATGTAATAATAAAAAATCGTAATAAATTGGTGTTCTCGTCTGTAACCTCTATTATTGCAAACCTATGTTAATGCAAATTCTTATGCCGGTCCCTTGAATTGGCAATATGGCAGGTTTGACTGTAGCAAGAAATAATTTCTTGCAATTGTTTGCTTGCTAGTGTTTCACATAATTGCAACGAGTGAATTGATCTGATCACCTTATTAAACTAAAGTGCATTTAATTTTGTCAACTTCTTCTGCTCGGGCTTGGGTTTAATATCAAGAAAAGCTTGTTATTTTGTAATAATACACTTTATGCTTATCATTTATCGGCAACTTCATAGCTTTTGTCTTGACATTTAAGGTACATTACATTACACGATGAAAACTACAAATTCATGACTTAGGGTAGACCGGGGCTAGTTGTTACAATTTTTGATTTTTTTGAGATTGTGACCGAAGTATTTGTTCTTTTAACCTAATTTCTTTGCTTGAACATATTTAGATCGTGAGACATAATCTACATGCAGTAGAATGAAGAAAAACTAAATACTATTCCTGTGGCAACATTTAATTACAAGTAAAAGTTTGTAACAAATTGCCCCATATACGGGGCATATTGTTACAGCAAGCGGGGCAGGTTGTTACAAATGACGTTATTATTATATCGTCATAAAATGTTTCATTCTAATATACCAAACCCGGTAGCATGAGAAATATGACTAAACAAATATGAAGATAAGTGAAAACATTCTCAAACGCACACTCACTAAGATTTCTATATGTTTATAAGTTCCAAACATGACATACAAAAGGCCCTTCATTCTCGGTGCAGTCCGCGTGGGCCCAGTCGCCGCATTCAATACACTGAACCCACTTTTCACCAGGTACAGAGTTTTCAAACGTATCGCCACAAAACAAGCAGATATTTTCTTCGGATGTAACTGCCTTGCTTTCAGAGCGCTGCTTCTTCTTCGTGATACGTGCCTTTTTCGCAGGCCTATTTTCTCCCTTTTGCTTCTTTTCTTCAAAAAGCTTCTTCCTTATCGGTGAACTAGTCAAAATTTCGGTTCTTCGTCTTTTGCCATTAGGTTTACTTTTCCTTGGCAGAGCCTTGGAGAACGGGCGAATCATTTCTGGAGACACCTGCAGAACTGCAGTCATGCCCAGACCTGGTCTTGACTCATTTGGATGATCAATGCTCTGCCGAGATGTCCCTGGCAAGTCACTTAGAGACTGATCCTTTGTAAAGCGCTGCGGTAAAAGATTAGCATCATGACATGGCCTATCGAAAGACAGATGAGCAATTTGGCTATCTTCCTCATGCTCAACGAGAACCGGTGGACTCAAAGGTCTATCGGTTGTGTAACCATGCAAAAATTCGTCGTCAGTGAATATATGTCCATTAAAAGGGAAAATTCCAGACACTCGAAAGCCACTTAGAATATTCAATGGGGACAAAGCTCGTGACCAAGCATCGCTGGCAATTTTTGGTATATCATAGATCTTCATTGTTTTGCCAGGATGAGCCTTTTGTCAAAAATCACATGAAGCATTATAATATTTCTTCAACGGACCGTAGACACTTCGGTCCAATGGTTGGAGTTTGTGGGAACAATGTGCGGGAAAAGACACAAGGACAATGCCACGTTCTCTACAAAACTCAATACAATCGCAGTTCTGCACATGTGATTCATAATTGTCCCAAAGAACTAGAACTGGCTTTTCAGGTGAGCTACGGACAGTGGTTACAAAATGATGTAAAAATATTATAAAATTGGGTCCTGTCATCCATCCTGATGGATAAGCAGCACCAATACAGCCCGGAGGCCCGTCATTTATAAAAAAAACCTTGAAATGTACTCTCGGAAAGACGAACATGAGAGGAACAGAATTGCCGCCGGCGCTGACAGCGGTCACTAAAGTAACAAGTGCTCCTCTCTCTGCGGAGATAATTGCTCCTATCTCCTTCGAACCTTTCTCAGCAAGAATGCGAGAATGCGAGTACACTGTAACAACTTGCCCCATCCCTGCTGTAACAAAATGCTCCTTGGGCAATGATTTTGGATAATTCACTCTACAGCTGAAAAGACTGCAATTTGCGAAACATAAAGGCTTACAATCTCGAAAGCATAGACACAAGTACTCTCAAACAGATAACTGTGAATATGAGACTCATTTGACGCTTGGAGTAACAAATTACTCGAAGGACGGAAAAAACGATTTTTTATCTGTAGTTCACATAATATAATAAATTGAACTTCTTTCATGGGGAACATAATGCGTCAATAAAGGTTCATCTTTTGCTAGTTACGCGTCAGATTTCGCTTTGTAGTTTTCACTGTAGGCCCACTGTAACAACTTAACCCGTGTAACAACTAGCCCCGGTCCGCCCTATACGTAGGCTACATTTAGGCCTACACATTATTATACACGTAGGCCTATACGTTTCTTCACATGCGCCAAATTTATGAACGTCTTAACATGCAATAATAATACGAATTTTGATAATATAGGCTTGTGTTGAGCAACAAAATTTGTTTCGACGGATCGGGTATTCAATTGAGTTCGATTTCATCTAGGAATTTTGAAGCGGTTTAGTGCAGTGAAGTGTGTGGCGAAGTGCTCACAAGTGCTATCAAGTGCTGGTAGGTCTGCACATATGTTAAATACCACACACGGGGAACATAATTTATAATTTTGTTGCTTTATCGTCTCCCATCTCATGCCTCCCTGAAGCTCGTGAAAGTGAATAAATCATGACTTAAAATGCAAGTTCTCCAATACTTCGAGCATTAGAAAACTTTATATGGTAGTCCCTACATGAATGAACCTAGAATTTCAAAGCACAAATTCACGTGCTTGCCTTAGATTAGCAAAGATCAAATGCAAAAACCACACTTTGGCAAATTGAGAGTTGGGATTTTAAATCTGGGGGTGGGTGCCCAATAAGCGTATGGTTACATGTCGCTCATGTAAAATGTGCGAACATGTTATCACTGAAATTATTTCAAATACTTGTAATGGCCTATTATTGAATAGTGATAGCAGTTCTACAAAATAATCGTTTTTTATTGTGAATGTCTGTGCTGCAGGGAAGATGACAATTATATTTCTCCGATGACAAAAAGTATGTAAAAAATAGTAGTATCGTACATGTAATTGTGAATTTTAGGTAGCATCTTCTATTTTGTGGGCTTAATATATACAACAAGTAACAAACATCAAATAAGCTGCTACTCATATTAGGCCTACCCATACTAATTCACAATTATAATAATAATAATATGTTTATTCAATACTAGACAGCAGAAGCTGATCATTTTACAAAAAAGTGAAAAGGAGAAGATATACATGTATAAACACTAAAAATCAATTACGAGAAGTTCTGTACTGCAGATGGCAAGAAGGAGTTTTTATACCTGTTGGTGTTACAAAAGATGATATTTGTTTTACGTCTCAATATTTCTGTTTTTTGTAGACGATGTGAAATTCTTTCACTCAAAGTTTTTGGCAAATTGTTAAAATAATTCCGACAGATGTTCATGCGTCGTGAACTAAGTGTTTCCAGTGAATATTTTTGCAGAAGACGGTCATAATCATAATCATGATAATCATATGGGATGTGTTCCATCATTCTTATCAGTCGTCTTTGAACAGATTCAATAGCAATTGATTGAGCTTTGGTGATTCCGAAGTGTTACATTGGAGCACCATATTCGAGGATGCTTCGGACACAAGCACAGAAATACCGTATAATATCCTCATTTTGAAGTCCACATCGCATCATTTCACTTATAAAATGCATTCTCATTTGTGCTTTCTTTACCATTTTTTCAATGTGATTAGTCCATGACAAATTTTGGTTGACTATGAAGCCGAGAATTCTATTTCATCATTGATGGTGATTGAATCCCATGATCTCTGTTTCTTTTTGAAGCTAGCTCTCATTTCATATGTTTTCTTGGAATTTAGTTTCATGTTGCTGTTCTTCGTCCATTGCACTATATCATCCATTCGTGATTGTAAAACGGAACATTGAGCATTTTCCAAGCATTGATAAATTGCACAGTCATCAATGTATTTTACATTTGCAGCTAGATCATTGATCATTAAAATGAAAGGCAGAGGACCGAGTTTGTACCTTGCGGAATGCCAGCAGATACTATCCTCCATTTAGAATATTGATCTTGGCATTTTACCCTCTGTGTTCGTGCAGTAAGAAAACCAGATATCCATTTACATAACCACACTGGGACTTCTAAATTGAGAAGTTTGTTGATCAGAATGTTGTGGTCAATTCTATCGAAAGCTTTTGAAAAGTCTATCAACAATAGTCTGCAGATTAGACCATCATCGGCATTTCTAAGCAGGTCATCCATCAAAGTGAGCATTGCATTTGTTGTGGAACTCCTTTGACGCCGCCATAATGATTTTGATCTATTTTCTCACCGACATCGATTTGATCATAATTGATTCGGCTACAGCTTTGTTTACAACACATGTAAGGCTGATAGGTCTCAAGTCAGATTCCAAAGATTTTGGTCTTGAAGTTTTGCTCAAGATTGTAACATCAGAGCTCTTCCACATCGCAGGCCATACTCCTTCTCTTATGGATGAACATACAACGGACGCGATAGGACCAGACAGTATCCTGCAGCAATCCTTCCATATCCAGTTAGGGATCCCATCAGGACCCAAAGACTTCGTTACCTTGATGCCGCTTAGCATGTTTTCAACATCTAAAACAGTTGGTAAGAAGCAATCAGGAACATAAGCATATCTGCTGTCAAAAATATTCTCGTTGAATGGTTGGATGTCTTTGGCAACAGATACAAAAAATTGTTGATGGATTTGATAAAAGTTGGGACATTACCATCGAAATTGTTCTGAATAAAACCATTAACTTTGTTTTTAGCATATTTACTGTTCTGACATATAATTGATTTCAATCCAGTCCACCATTCTTTTGAAGTTTCAACCTTGTTCAAATGTTGTCTCACATAGTTGGCTTTTAATGTTTTTCGAATTTCTTCCGTCTTTTTCTTATAGTGGGAGTAAAGTACCATTTGCCTTCACACCAATGCTTATTTTGTAGTTCTACTGTCTGTACAAAGTATTCCGTAACCCATGGTTTTGATTCAGCCGGAATTTTTGCAATTTTAATTAGAAAGTAACATTCATCCTCTAAGACATTATGAATCGACCTGTTTCGTAAGCTCGAGATTGCAATTTTTCGGGGTCAAAATCTCCATATTAATTCCTATCCCAGGATTTGGAAAAGTACCCAGGACTGCAGTCCTTACTCAATACTCAATTCCAACCGGGACTCGTTCAATCCTGGGATTCCGCATTGATCCGGGACTGAAAGTTTCCATGATTTTGGAATTCCTAATTTGTGGTCATAAACACATGCACATATTACATTCTCAACACCAAGAATGATTGAACTATTCAATAAGAGATAGCATTTCTATGCTTCTTTAACGCCTATCGCAGATTGAGTGTTTTGGCAATACGAAAGGTAAAGTCTTGAAATTTCCTTGAAATAAGACAGGCTTTGCAATAACAGAAGTTGCAATAACAGAAGCTGCTGGCTATGGTAAAGATAGGAAAAAGTTTGGGACCGAAATATTTTGTCGCAATATGACAGGTTTTGCAATAAGAGAGGTTGCATTAAGACAGGTTCAACTGTATATAAGCGATATCTTCTGATCATTCTAAGACGAACGCCGTCGAGTTGAACAAGCAGGAATGCTGAACTGTGTAATCGTTTTTCCTCATTGTTTTAAGAGTAACTCTTATTACATGTACATTGTCAGTCATAGCCCTAAGGGCCTACATTGTCAGTCTGATGAGTTTACTGCAGCTATGCCTTTTGTGTAACAAAAATAGGCCTACGTGTCGTTATAATCGCAATTACACAGCCTTTGAAAATAAAAAATTGATTGATTGAAAAAAATAAATTGATCTTTCTGATAAAGCAATCAACGAATCGCAATAAGCTCATACACTATCATTTGTATTTCTTGTCAATCTCTGATCCCTGATGCACATCTCTATACGGGAATTTGCATAATTGTAATCTTAGATAAGTTCCAAAGAGCCTGCCAAAAAGAATGAACATCAGTCAATGGAACATTCAGACATCAAAAAATACAAGTATAAATGCTATGCTTATAGCCGCAGCACAACGTTAAGATACACGACATTACAGCATACCCGGTACGTGCAATAATGGGAAATAGCACGAGTGTTGTAGAAAGATAATTTATGTACCTGTGTAAGAGCAACCTATGTCATTTTCATCAGACTTAAATAGGCTTTTAATAAAACAGAAGCCTGACTGATGATATGATCGATTTCAAAAAAAGAGACGCTACTAAAATTGACATCCCGATAAAATCAATGTGTTCACTGTTCATACAATATTAACTAGGCCTACCCATAATTAAATTTTGCGATAGTCTATTCTATATTATTCTCCTGGTGTCTGCTTTTGGATTTGTAATCAAATTATGTGCTACTCTAAGAGATAGGCGTATACACTAATTTGCGCTATGCTTTCGACAGCAAAATTCAACTTCAAAATCTGTTTTACGGCAGGCCTATGTGAAATGGAGAAGATCCTTTTCAAGAACTCCTATACCTAAAGTGCTGCCTCGTTCCTATGCCGCTATCTCGTTAACTGCTTCTTGACAAGCATCCTTCCTTTCGGTCCATATTTCTCTACACCAAGTTTGTGTATATGCACATTGGGCTAATTATGTTACTTAACTCGAGTAATTAATTTATAGATTATTTACTGATTTTAACGATGACTTTAATGTATACTTTGTAAGCTCACTGCTATGGCCGCTTTTCATTTGAAGCAAAATATAAAATTATGGTAGAACTTTATATGAAATTCTTTTCTTGTCCATTCCTGCAAATGCTACTACCTATTTAGCACTATGCATAAGGCTTATTATATTCGTAGCAGTAATAGGATGCTGCTAATTTTATGTTGCATGTAAATTCCAATGAACAAACAGGCGAACCTTGCCCATACACGCTTTCCAAAAGTAATTGAAGCTGGGACATTCCCATAACGACGTCTAAATGTTTCATAATTTTAATAAACTTATATTTAATAAGACTTAAGGTTTGCCCTTAAGAGGACAGGTGGTGCGTTCCCGATTAGATGTAATTGAAGCAGCTGCATAAACGTGAAATGTGGTGAACGCCATTAAAGAAGTGACACTATTTGATAGCATGCAGCTACTTTGCTTTAGGGGCTGTTTAGACTTTCAGTTTAGATATTGTTGAAATTTTGTTTCATAGGCATTAGAATGATAAGGTGGACCGGGGCAAGCTGTTAACAAAGTGACCTTGTAGAGAAGAATGTCGAATAAAAGCACCTTAATTGACAAAGATGTCCCCTAGCTTTGTTAAAGCAAGGGCCTTAATATTCAATTCATAGCACTATTTGTAAACTGCAGATGGAATCTATATTTTTTGTAGTGAGTAGTTCGGCATTTTTTACTTTCTTTTTGCCCACGTTATTACTTTTTGCGTATCAATGCATCATCTCATACTAAAGGGTCATTTTCACTGTTTTCTGCTTGAGATTCGTGTGTGCTCTTAAGATTGCAGGCTTGTCAATATTTCTTGATTTCTATTGATTTTAGCTGTAGAGAATTTTGCTATAGGAATGCAAATACTGTAAAAAATTCGCAAGCGTGACGCGGGAAAAATTTTTTCCATGAGGAAGCGCTTTTTTTCAAGGTGATAAATAAGTGGTGATTGGATTCGCACACGATCGAGACACTGAGAATGTCACGCTTGTGATTACAGAACATTTAAGAAATCGTATGTGACTTGGCGGTTGTACTACCCGTTTGTTTATTTTCTGTACCCGGAAACTATACCAACATTTTTATATTTTGCAGGCCATTGAATATTGATATTTTGTGAACTTCTGCCAAATTATGGTTATATTATATTGCAAATGGTTATCATTTGATCAAGATGAATAATTCTAGGATTTGTATGGCAACTTGCCCTGAGCATGTTGACGCAGTTTTCATTTTGTCTCTATTGTATTTGTGCAAAAATTCTGCATGCCGCAAGTGACGACTAAAAATTGCTGAGAGTTATTTGCCAAATCTGCATGTCTAGTGCTTTATCATAAGTGTCTAACATACTGGAAAAAATAAGTTTCTCCATTTAATATGATGCAATTATGCAAGACAGGCGGTCACCCTAGTCATGGAATTCGGCACCTTGAAATTTCCCCACTTCAATTAGATTATGGTAGCCTATTTATTGACTATCTTGAATAATAAATTCTAAGGGGACCTCGTCAACCAGTCTCTCTGATTCTACCAGGTCATATTTGCATGCAAGCCCAGGCTATGAAGAGGTAGACATTTTGTAACTTACTCTGTGATGGTTGATCGCGATTATGAATGCATGATTCTCCACTCCAACTTATTATGCAATCGTGAGTCAAATATTCAATATGCGTCAAAACGTCTGACTTGAGTCAAATAGTGAAAAAACCGTCAGAATGCCGTCGTGAGGCAAAAAGTAAGAATGAAAAGTAAGCGTCACTAAGAATGAAAATCTGGAGTCTCCGAAACCGAAACCGGCGGAAAGTATTGAGTGCATGCATTGAATACATCTTAGCAAAACTCACCTGTACACCAAATTTGGTGAGATGCGAGCGTGTGAGGAACAAAGTCCATTTGCGTCAAAAAGTCTGACTGCGTCAAAATGTCAAACTTGGCGTCACTTTGTATGACTTGCGTCATCTCAGGAAGAAAGATTTTCATGGTTAAGCAAGGACGACAGTCCTAATTTTGACTTGACAATGGGACGCGAACTTTGCCAGGGTGCGGAATTCGATGAAGAGACGCGGAATGCGGAATGCGGGTTTGGATCTGAAAGCAATTCCTCGAAAAGTTTCCTGGGGTCGGTCATACGATCAAGCTTAATTCTAGCTTAAGTTTCAAAGTATATTTTTGCAGGATTAGCGAAACGTTTAAAATGAAGATAAATTTCCTGGCTGGACCTACATTGGTCGCACGTAGTCTGCAGCTTAAATCAATTCCTAACTCACTGATTTGACAGAAGATTGTCTTTCGATTGATTTGTTGTAAAATCGTAGCCGTCGCAATTTCTATTTTGACGGTTCGGAAACGAGGCCAGGCAATCGTCGAATTCAAAACGAGCTTCGGTCGGAAAAGGTATTCTCGACGAACAATACTTCAAGTGGTGTTTCACTGGGCTCTATTTTCGGGCCATGCCTCTTTTATATTTTCATGTCAACATATTCGGCTTTTGATTCTAGAACTTGTGTTATCAACCAATCAGATGATGTCACTTAAGTCATTCCAGTATTGAAAGATCATTTTGAAGATTTAAGTGTTGTAAACAGTGAAATCAATTATTTCAAATTTTGGTGCAAGAGAAATCGAATGTTCATAAATTTTGACAAATAGCTTATGTATTAGATAATTACATCATTAATTGTACCATACATCCCGTCCGTTCCCCCATTGAAAAATGTCAGCGGTTTTGAAAATCTTGCGTATAATTTAAATGACAGATTAACCTGGTTTAGCCACTTTGACTTCATTATTCGAAAATTGTCAAAACGATTATATGTGTTGCGAATCTTAAAGCCTATGCTGACTCACGATCAATAGATAGAAGTTTTCTTTGCAATACTTCAATCTGTTATGGATTATGCATTACCTGTATGTTTAAATCCCGCCAAAGTTTTAGATGAATCTCTCCATCAGAGCGAAGTAATCGTTTCATATTGCCATATGTTAGAACGTCGCGTACAGAAGACAGTTTTATACTCTCTTGTTCCGTATTCTATGATGACATAACTTCAAACTGACGTTGAGATGCCACTTTTACCTCCACGATTCACATTTGGAGGTTCGCTGTACTTCTTTGCCAATAAACGCTTATTATTATCATTATTATTAACGGAGAGGTACGACAGATAGTTCCGCACAGCCGAGCAGTGTATTGGCCACTTCCATCATCCGGACTATCCTGTACACAAATACAGTCCGTTTCATAAAAAAAGTGGATCATCCTAAAATTTGACTAAATAAAACATAAGTATGATACAGAAAGCATTTTTCATGTTATTTCATGTCCCTAATATATTTAAATGTCCTTATATAATCTGATAAACTATGATACAGTAACGGTTCTTAAGAAGCTAATATTTTGTGGCCCTACCCTTATTGTCAATGACATTACCAATTCGTCTAGGCATTGATTCGATGATATCGTTGATTTTTGACTGATCTAACTTTCTCCACTCTCTTTTTAACAACAGTGACGTAAGTTGTGATACGCCATCTGTATGTAGGTAGCAGTGAACGACGAACGTTACGTTTTAGAATACTCCATACATTTTCTATGGGATTCAGATCAGGAGAACGAGCTGGCCAAGATAATGTCCTAAGCCCTAATTGAGACTTGCATAAGTTGACTCTACTACTCCTGTGACACGTGGCATTATCATCCATAAATAACCAAGTCGATGGATCACCAAGTTGATCTGTCATTTGGCCAATGTTCATTCGTAAAACATTCACATAGCGTTCAGAATTCATGGTTCCTTGCTGTATGTGAAGTTCAGAGCGACCATTGGTCCAAATGACAGCACAAATCAGTAGAGTCGCACCACCTTGTTCCCGGGGACGATGTAAATGTCTCGGAATTTCCTGATCAGATTTTATCCATAATCTCAATAGACCATCACTATCCTTCAGACGGACTGATGCCTCATCAGACCAGACAACCCGATCCCATTGATTTCGCCAGTGACAATGACTCATTGCCCATCTGAGACGTCTTTTTGTATGCTGATCTGATAATTTGATCTGAGAGGGCCTCTTACAGCTCTTGAAATTCGACTCAATAAGTCTTCTACGAATAGTGGACTTAGAAATAGACGAGTCAATTGCAGCCATCTCAGTTAACGAGAGACTTGGATCAACTTTAACAAATCTCAAAATTAGGCGGTCTCTACGTTTCGATATTTTGCGTGGACGGCCAGAGCCCTCTTTACGACAGAGTCGAAAATCATCATTATGCCATCGATGCACATTTGTGTAAGGGACATTTAGTCGCTTGTTTGTAGCTCGCATAGAAAGGCTGACACTTTGCCTTTTGTGAATGCGATCTCGTTATTGTTCATTTGTGCTTTGTATTGTTTTCAACCGATAAGAGATAGATTTCTAGCTGAAAGCAATCAGGAGTGCTGCCAACACCACCGCAACGAAGTCAGGAAGCTAGGGAACATGAAGTCCAGTTAATCTCATGTAGCAGTTACATTATTGTTGATGAATAATGGTGCTATACTGGCTCTGATTGACCGATTTTCTTTATTTTTGTTTTGCTTGATAGCTTTTGGCTTGTAGAACAACATATTACATAACAAAGGAAACAAATGCAATTTTATAAGAGTGAGGTATGATTTTGTGTAACATTGCTAAATGAAGATCAAATTATCTACTACTTTTTTATCTATAACAGGAAAACAACTCAATATTCATGCTTGAAATTTCCAACAATGATATTAGTAAGCACAACTGACATATCTTCCAAATTTCAGAGAAACTCGTTCAAGTTTGGCGGAGTTAGACAAAGTTGAAGTAAAGGCGATGTTTAAGGGTGATCCATTTTTTATGAAACAATCTGTACATGTTGATTCGATGTTCTGTTTGAATGTTCGCAGCGTTGTTTGGAAGGTAAATAGCCCCAACGTCAGCATTGTCTAGCAAAGCAGCGTGTCACGCAGATCAACATCTCTCAAATAGATGCAGAAATGAATACTCATCTGCGCGCAGCTGTCATTATCACCCAGAAGTACTTTTGCATAAGAATCGAATAAATAATGTAAGTGAGCTATAAGTTTTGATATAGTGTCATTCCTTCGTGCTCAAGTTCATCGGATTGCGACTTTGCGCCCCATGAATAAATTTCATTCCGCATGCAGCTATCTACCTTTAGATTATTCCCATCTTATAAATACATAGGACCAAATGTCAATATTTCGTGCTTTTCATCACTTTTCATCAAAATTTCCTTTTTACAATCATTATTAGACAACCAGAATTGCGGTAAGGAGTTGTCACCGCTACTGATAAGTTGTCCTGCATAAATATTTGATCCGTTAAATGCTCCGTCTACTCTCTCACGTTAAAGTCCATCGACTTGCGACTCTAATCTCTTTGAATTCTTGTCGCAATGATGAAAGTTGAAAGTTGCAGGGAAGTTCTTGCTTCACTTGGAGATTTTGAAGTCATTCTGCCGCTCTCTATGGCGGTCACAGTGTGAAGTGAGAGACTTTTCAATAGACATTGCATGTGTCACCATATTGACAAAACCTGCAATAGTACATGCCCGGAAGTATTACAGTTCATCTAGGGAAACATTTAATCTGATCTCATAACAGCGTTAACAGCTGCATTGCGATTGTAACACAACTTGAATTTACAACTTGAACATTCTTTACTTTTTCAAGGATTAATGAAAATCATTAGAAACTCCATACTGCAATTGGGATATTGAATCATGTCCTTCCGTCGCTAGATGGAGTTGAACAGTAATGGATAATACAGGGTTCTTCTTGTCGGCGAAGTGGGGCCAGGTAATCATGGCCTCCCTAGGATCTTCTAAGCCATTTTCGTATGTTACGCAGCCTAATGGGGTATATCTACGTGTATCTCGCGCATGAGCTCTCCGGTGGTGGCATCGGTTTCGTATTCCAATACTGTTACAGAAATTAGCTTATTTAAATTCAAACCAACTTTTTTAAGAATTTTGTTATGTTTCCTCAAATAACTGACGGAGTTTCATGAAAATAACAGCACAACTTTTTTTAGCATTTTCTCTTCCTGATGATGCTATCGGCTTTGAACTCCAAGTTGATCATGTAACTATAAAGAATATAAGTATTCAGAATATCAAATAGCAAATATGTCGAAAATTGTCGAAAATTGCAAGATCTTCTCTAATTCACGTAATAAATTCGTACACTTTGGAAAATATATTTGCATCAATTGTATCAATAAGATTTGTGGCTCTGTGCAGCAATTAATCCTTAACCAACAGCGATGTATACTAGAGAAGCTTAGATATACACGTACATCATTTCAAACAATTCTTTAAGAACATTCCAAGTACTAAAATAGCTGGTCCTCAGGAATCTGGAAGAATTGTATTAGCCGGGTGAAGAGGACTCGGAAGGATAGGTTAATAACTGTGAATCTTTGAAAAGTACACCGACTAATCAGGCCGCTGTCACACAAAACAAGGCGCCTTCCATCTTCTATGTCACTCACCTTTTTTGAAATACCTTCTTAATGCGTCTTCCATTAGACGTGATGAGTCGATTTTCATCTGCCATCTTCCGCCTTCCCTTGTCCATATTTTATCTTTCACGGACCGCAGTCACACTGGGGAACTCCCATTGGATATAAGAATACACTGCAAACTGTAGAGAGCGAAAGCTGGCTGATTTTGACTGCGAAAGCGATGTACAAAATGAGAATAACAAAATGTACGAAAGCTGGCTGATTTTGACTACGAAAGCGATGTGCAAAGCGAGAATAACACAATGTACGAAAGCGCTATTGTTCGTGCTCATACGTTGCGACAGCGATTGGCTTGCCTATTGGATGATAAAGATAATCCAATAGGAAAGACGTTCGCTTTCGTATAGTATAAGACGAACAATAGCGCTTTCGTACATTTTGGTATTCTCGTCTTGTACATCGCTTTCGTGGTCAAAATCAGCCAGCTTTCGTACATTTTGTTATTCTCGATTTGTACAGCGCTTTTGTAAGTAGCTTTGGTATTGCACAGTTTACAGTGTAGTTGAGAAAGTGATTGCGAACTACCATGTGTTGATCACCTTCCTTTGAGATATCCCTGCTACCAGGCTTGAAACAGTGGTAGTCACCGGTGTCCACACAAATAGCAGTCAGCAACTTAATTGAAACTACAGAAAAGACCCAGCTTTCGTACTCTACAGTTTACAGTGAAAAGGAAAAGAACTCAAGCATGCGAGTTTGCAATGCCGAAGATTTTCCTTCTAAAACAGCCATTCCCATATATTCGTGAAATGCTACTTCGCAGCTCCAATTAAATTCAAATGTTATAAAGAAGAACAACAACTTACAGCTTCCAAAATAATCCAAATGTTTGAGACAATTCACAGAATTTACCACGGAAATGTGCTCTTTATGCTGCAAATTTTAATGAGCAGCAATTTTAACACATTTGAGTCTTTATTGCTTTTGATGTTTGTGCCACAATACATGTAGATGATCTTGGTATGACGTATGACCTCACATGCAAATAACACTGTGTTCATGCTAAAAAGCAAGGCACTCCGTTAAAACTTATCACAAAAATTGTTTGCAGCATGTGGCAGCATTCAGACTATCGAAAACTGCTCTTCAAAATTGGTCATCAATTTGACTTTCTAGTGAGCTAAATCTAACGGATTTTAATGAAAAGTTTGAAAATGTTAAGGCTAAAAGTTGCAAAAGTGTTTAGGTTGAGCAGCTGAGATTTGCGAAGATACAGCAGGAAGCCTTTATTGCCTCCCTCTGGATAGAGATATTTCGTGTAAGTATCGCGCTGTGTAAACGACACAGAATCTTGGCGTAAGTCAAGTAAACTGCGCCTCAATGCGCAAAAGACGAAGTTGATGTGGTGGGTCACGGGACAGCGCCTCAACGTGTTAAACAAAAGAGATCTGATAAATGTCTATCACTCACTAATTACGAGTTTGATTATGTGTGCATCACCTGTTTATGGCTGCTTACCTGCAAAGTTATTAACAAAGCTAGAAAGATTTCAGAGGCCTGCACATCAGATCATTTGTGGTTCTATTTTTCATTTCGATAATTTCCCTCAAATTGTAAACCTTTTTTGAACAGAGGGCTATTGATTTCCTTTTGAAATGTGAGAGTTCAACTTTACATCCGCTCAACAACTTGATTCCTGAGAGACTACATTCCATTAAACACTTTCGTGTACCTTTTTGTCGCACTACCAGGTACTTGAACTCATTTTTACCATG
Organism: Prostheceraeus crozeri; assembly: GCA_907163375.1. Classification (NCBI taxonomy): domain Eukaryota; kingdom Metazoa; phylum Platyhelminthes; order Polycladida; family Euryleptidae; genus Prostheceraeus; species Prostheceraeus crozeri. Next base: position 9,211 of record CAJQUW010015493.1, on the reverse strand, counting down.
GTCATGTATTTTGTACAATCACCGAATGTATCGAAAGAGTCGATTTGACAATGAATTAGAATTTTGATGCAAGTTTCTTACCAAGTGTCTTCATTATTTGTCGTAAAGCCGTCTCATTTCTTTTGTTTTCAATTGAATATTGTATTCATGATTATAACTTGTAATGTATACGATTATCAATTTATTAATAAACATTTCTTACTTACTTACTTAAATTCCAGCATCGACTTTGTCATCTACGCCGATAGCGTAATAATGAGCGTCTCCTCTCCAAAAACAAACAAGATCTTCACAACAAAGCTTAGAACGCAATCAAATCTATCCAACAATGGTGCATAGAAAATAATGTCTCCCTGAGTGCAGCTAAAACTGTTGAACTCAACGCCGGTGCAAAAAAGGAAAACCAAGTCGATCACATTATCGTTGGAGACAGTTACATGCGACAGTTGAACTTTGTCAAACTTCTCGACCTAACTGTTGATAAACATTTAACTTTCAAGTAACACGTCGAACTCTAGAAAAAAAGGACATGCAGAGAATATTCTGGCTACGAACACTAAAACGTCACGGTGGCAGTATTGAAAGACTAACTCGCCTCTATCACACGTGCATTCGGAGCATTCTTGAGTGCGCTTCCCCAGGGTAGTTCCCATTTACGTCGAAGATGCTACAGCTGGTCAGCGAGAGAATCGAAAAATGTGCTGTTAAAGTCATTCATCCTGCCTTGTCGTACGAGGAGGTTCTTGAACTGACCAAAACACCTCAAATTATCACGCACCTGAAAAAATGCTCCTCACTCAATTTATGAAAATGAAGAAGTCTCATCATCCCCTCCACCATCTTATCCCTGTCAGTCAGGAGGACATCAGTCAGCGAGACACGAGAGGGTCAAACAGACTGCGAATTCCACGCCATCGTTTGATGCTTTGAAGGAAATCCTTTGTAATGCATGTACCACAAAATTATAATTCAAACTGTTAACTTATACTTTTTTATATGTAGCTGCAAATTATTGAATTCATTTGAGAATAAAAAACCTCTCTCTCTCTTCTGTGTTTCTACATCATCATGCTTATAATGGAATGAAGGTATTCAACTTCGGTATCATGTCACCTGCTACATGTTATCTTCTGACATGAAATAGGGAATTCACCGTACGATCTAAATAGCCCAAGTGTAATGAACTTCGAAGTCATAGAGAGCTGTCTCAAATCATCCGTGGACGCCACGAACGATTCAACCTTGTAAAGCGACAACGTTTCATTCGACTTAGAATGCTTGAAGAGCAAAGAAAATGTTCAACACGTGAAAGTTTTGATAATTCATCTCTGAGAAATTTTCTTTCTCGATTTTGCCGACAATTCAGCAGCTTCAAAGTAGCTGGAAACGGAGATGAACTTTCCGTTTTTAGCAATAAAATCTTCATTCACCGCTAACTTTCAACAAATCGCTCTCATCAAGTTTGAATGTAAAGTTCCTTATGTTTTGTGGAAGCTTCCCCTGACACCATCGGGATTGTTTCATTATCGTATTTAATCTACACGACATTTGTGTCGGCCTTATGGTCATCGATGACGTATTGACAGTTATCCCGGTCTATTATAGCCTACTACTTTACAAACTGAGAATTGAATATCAACCCGTCAAGCCACCAGTCTAATCATGACTCAATATATATTGTGGTTCTAAAGCGGGAATCAATGGCTGCGACATCCCCCAAAGAAAAGGTTAATGTTGTGTCCACTTACATACATGTTCATTTGCAAAGAAGAACTACCACATGTAAATACATAGAAATCCGACTCTGCATAACATTACATGATTAGAAAAGAAATTCACTCTAAAAGCAAAGTCTCACGTTTCCCGACCTACATGTAGATGAACAATAAGATAGGCATGATCAAGATAAGTCATGAAAATTCATAGACCGTAGATAGCGAAAAAAAATCATGCGTCAACTGAGCTTCAATGAAAATGAACGCAAGTTCGTGTTCAAGATAATATTCCAGTCAATACTAGTATATATTTTATTGAGCCACGAATTCCAATAGTTTCAAGAGTGGGCTCATCTTGTAGAGAAAAAAAATCCTTATCGACATGTCAAAATCTAGTCAGTGGAACACCCTGAATTCTCCTGTTAAAGTCACTAGTCGTTTAGAAATATAATCCGGTATTGGGTTTCAGTAAGCCTGTTTACTCCAATGAAATCGCAGGTGCAAATCGCAACAGCCAATCAAGATGATGAGTTGCAACTATATTTTGTAGATGCGTCAATGCGAAAACGCGTCCAATCACATCGAATGATTTGTCTTTTAAGTCAAATCACATGTTTATAGCATTGTGATCTTAATTTTCATTCAGAGGGCTAGAATTTCTATGCGCTTCATTGAGAGCAGTTGTTGCAGAGGATGTTACAGTGATATAAATATACGAATATTTATCCCGAACCACAGCCAAATCTGCATCAATTTACATCTGCAGGTACCTTATGTGCATTAACCCATTAATGTCAGCACCTAGAAGAAAATCGATTTTGGAGAACTTTATCGTTCAAGATACTGAGTTAGCGATAAAAATTTAATATCCAGTAATTCATCCTTTTCGTGCAAAGACAACATGGTTACATTTACTGTCACATATGTGTGACACTGGACATAAGCACAATTCAGTCGTAACATCTATCTATAATTTATGTAGCTATAATTCTATAGTTAACAAACAAAGAATGCAAGATAATTGCTTGTATATAGTGTATGATGTTTAAAAGATCTCGGAATATGTTGCTTATGTGGTATAACACTACATAGAGTACACTTAGTCTACAATACATGTAGAATACATATGCTTACCTTTTCAAGAAAATGAGAACAATAAATAGAGAAAATGTGTCTATTCACGCAGGTTAACGTATACAAATAAACGAAAAAATCATCATATGAGTGTTTATTACTTGTTGGTATGGAAGATCTTGAAGCATGGCTCCACACATAGGCCAACTCTACAAGTAGGACGCCATGTTCTCGGTCGTCCGGGGCAAACACGACAGCGTTTTTGAGTAGTCTTTTCAACAAAATGCTGGTTTGAACCTCCTCCCCTATCACTCATAGGTACAACAGTATTTCCGGTTCACGATCGCTTTCTCGGGTATACTATGCTTGCTGGTATTTCCCGTTTCAATTTTGCTGCTTTTAGATAATGTAGAGTAACTCTTCTAGTAAAGTGCAGAAAATCAAGCTTATCATCTGGATTACACAGTTTGTATAGCTTATAGGCACCACTTTCGAGAACATCAACCGTGTTGATAAAATGGGGCCAGTACCACTTTTTCCCGCGTATGCTGATCCTATAGTTTCCCACTAAACTATCCAATTCATCCACTCCGCCCATATACTTATTGTATAAAGAGATGGAGTTAGGTCTCAAAATATTGACGAAGTCTTTTGTTTCAGGACTCCAGCGCTTGACAGTAGTATGTGGTTCTGGTCCATGCACGTTTGAGGCTACCAGAACAGCGCTGTTATCATTCCACGAGACACAAGTCAAACCAGCATCATTCTCATAATACGTCTCAGTATATCCTCTCTCTTTTTTCTTTAGTTTGGTCTTATCGATTTTCAGGCCTTTTCCTAATCTATCAGATCGTATGGTGCCTGTGGCACGAATTCCGCGATCTTTCAATGCATTGAGCAAACGAATGCTGGTGAACCAATTATCGAAGTACACCTCCTTATCACTCCAATCATCAATTTCTAAGACACAGTCAAATACCGATCGCGCAGAAAGGTTCCTTGATTCTCCCCCAGCGTACTTCCTACCACAGTAAGGATCTAAGAAGTAGGGATGACCGTCAAATGAGCACAAGACAAAATTCTTGTATAGCCAAATCGAATGCTTTTTGTTCTGATGGTCTGTTTGCTGATGTTTTTTCCTGTATAAGGTATGATTTGCTCATCTATAGAATAGTGAGAATGGAAATATCCAAACTGCTGCAGGTTTTTGTTGGTAATATCGTACAATATCCTCACTTTCGCAAATTTGTCATTAGTATCTAGATTGTTGTTATCAACAAAATGTATATACTTTTTGATCGTTTCAAATTCATGTCTGCGCATAGGTTCGTACACTAAGGGTACACCGACATCATCCTCCTTTTCCCAATACATCCGTGTTCTAGGCAAAGAATGGTACCCACTAAGTAGTAAGATACCTACAAAAGAGTTCAAATCATCTTTACTTAGTCGAAAGCTAAGATCATTTTGTTGAGACGCGTACCTATTGGTTTCTGTTATAATACAGTCTTTTAGCTCTTCATTGAAATAATACTCGAACACCTCGTGGGGTTCCTTCTTCCCTTCCAATATCTCTATAGCGGCATTTGTAGCATCTGTAATGCCTTTTGATATACTTTCCACAGGACTTAGCATTGGTTGATCGGATGATGGAGTTTCCGACCATTTAAGCCTAATATTCGAAAGCTGGTCAACTTTAGTCAGAGCTTTTAATGCTTCGGCTCCTTTCCTGTCAACTTGCATATTTTCTTCCATTACATTCTTCCACTTAGCTTTTTTGTATGAAAAAAGTTGTAATTTTAATAATAGAAAAATTGACCCATTTTTTAACTCGATTTTTGAAAAATAAAAATAACATCAATGGTAACATATGGAGGAGATACAGGAACTGATTGATGTAATTGATGTATTAAGTCAGGAAAAGCTAACATTTTACTGTTTAATAACTAGCTAGAAAGTTTCAATTTTATGTGTCACATATATGTGACACTAGACTATAATGGGTTAATGTGCATTAGAAGATAAGTGCGCGAAAACAGGTTTTTGATGTAGATCACTCGTCCTTGAATGTCTATGCATGCATGAATACTCACAAGAAAATACTTGCGAAAATGCTTCGCTTATTGATGAAAAGTATGAAACTTTGTGTCCTAAATTATACAAATCTTCATAAATTACACCATGCGCAGACCTAAGAAAGTTATCTACATGGCAATGGTGTGCAAGCGAGCTTTTCGATCCCGCGGATTGAAAACTTGTTCGTTTTCACAAGACGGAGATTGCAAAAGTAATCGTTTATTTTGTAGAAATCGGCTTCAGTTTACATCTGCAGATAACGAAGCAAGTGTTTTTGAGCCAGTGACTTAGAAATCTACATTATTCAGAAAACATAGCTTGCATTGATGAAAGCTATGTGGAAGCCATTATGTGACCAATACGGCACGTATGAGAGCTCGTGTGCTCCCTAATGCGACTCTCCTCACGCAGTGCGCGTCCTTGGCCAATCACGTAAGCCAAATGGGGACGACTCTCTCCATATCTGTCTACTATTGCACACAGTGGCTGAGATAGATTCGCGTCTCCTCTAGAGTAGCCACGGCAGCCGAATCCATCTCTGTGAGACTGTTACTGAATAGCCTTTTGCACGATCAGAGTGCATGTAAAGTACTTTGAAATGAACATTGCTGAGTTTGTGAATGAAAGTAATTCTATAACTGCAATCTAAAAAGCACGAAAATTCAACTGAGTGATATCGGTTGTTGTCTGTGTCCATTAACTATTCATTAGTTCATTAGTTAGCAGCCTGGTAAGCACTGTGAGAATTCATGTGAGAAAATTCCAGCAGTCATAAATATAAAACAGTAACTATGGACAAAGGTCTTCTCATGAGGAGAACGGAAGCAGAGACTTCAGCATCGTACCTCAAGGACTTCATTCTCTTCCTTTATAATAAATCTTACAGTATCACAAGCTTCCTTTCTTTCAACCTCAAGTCAATTCTTCAGGAACGCTACAATATCCTTATTTCTGTCATTTATCTTTAGATCATGTTTGTATTAGAAATTAGTGTTCAATGCAACTCAATATCTAATTATTCTATTTGCAACATTGCAGCAGTAGCCTCTAATGAGGTATACTTCATTGGATGCCAGTGTCACATTGATGTACCACCTTTCTGGTGTGTTCATTTCTAAATGTTTCATCATTCAGGCAGATAAACATCTTCAGTATGAATATCTTATATTGGAATCGAAATGTTTCTTCTCTGAAGGTACTGTAGCTTCAAGTGAATTTTGATAGCATTTTATGGATTGTCGATTGTCTATGAATGTATTGTTCACAGGATAATGTGACTAAAAAAATTCAACGGTAGATTAGAAAAATTTGGAAATTGTGAATGTGTACATGAGCCTCTCAGTCACCACCCCCCCCCCCTTCAAATAATCTCATAAAACAATGCAAGATGATTCTTGTTTTGTAGGAGTAAATATAGCACCATTCACATCGTGAGAATAATCAAAAGAAAGGACTAAATCATTAGACTAAAGAAGACGATAATTAAATGAGGTTTGATGTGTCAGGATTGTGGTGGTGTTGGTGTGGGACTTGGTGGTTTGGTATGTTGGGAGGGAGGGGTCGGTGTGTGTTTGGGTGTGGGGATTGTTGGTGGTTGGGGGTGTGGGTTGTGGTGGGGGGTTTGGGTTGGGATGGGGGGTGTGAGGGGTGGTTTTGATAGGAGTTGGGGTTGGGGGTGGCGGGGCATGTGGGGCGGGTGTTGTTTGGGTGGGGTGAAGCGTGGGGTGGGGTTGTGGAGGGAGCTGGGGATGGTGTGATTTTGGGTTACTGGGGGTGGGGGGGGGTCAGTTGTGGGGTTGGGGTGGGGGTTGTGGGTTGGTGTTGGTTGGGTGGGTGGGGTGTTGGGGATTGGGGTGGGTTACGGGTATGGTCGTGTGTGCGGTAGGGGGATTGGTGTTTGGGGTGTTGGGTGGGGGATGGTGTGGTGCTGGTTTGGTTTGGGGATTTGGGGTGGGGTTTTGTTGGGTGGTTGGGGGAGTGGGGCGTGGGTTTGGCGTGGGAGGGGGTGTATGTTGTGGTTGTGTGGGTTGTTGTGGGCGCGTTGGTTTGGCTGTTTAGTTGGTGGTTGGGTGGGATTTGTGGGGGTTGAAGTGGGTGGTGTGTTGGTGATGGGTGGGGGGTGTTGGGTGGGTTGGGTAATGGTGGTTTGTGGGACGGGGGGGTGGATTTGGGGGTTTGGGGTGGTGATTGGGTGGTGGGTGGGGGGGGAGGGGGGGTTGGGTTGGGGTGTGTGGGGGGTGGGTGGGGTTTGGTTGGTGGGGGTTTGCGTGTTGGTTGGTGGTGTTAGGGGGGGTGTGTTTGGGGTGTTTGGGGTGGTGTTGTGGGTTGTTTGTGTTGGTGGTTATGGGGTGTAATGGGGTGGTTGTTGGGGGGTGGTTGGTGGTGTGTTGTGTGGGTTTGGGGGTGTTCGGGTTTTGTTGGGTGGTGGTGTGTTTGGTTGTGGGGTTGGGTTTGTTTGGGGTTTGTTGGGGTTGTTCAATGGGGGGTGGGGTTGGGTTGGGTGTGTTTTGTTGGCGGTTTGATTTTAGGGTTGGTGGATGTGTGGGGGAGTTTGGTGGTGGTTTTGGTGGGGGTGTTGGGTGGGTGGTTGGTTTATGTGGGTGAGTGTTGGTGTGTGGGGGGTTGGGTTAGGTTTGAGGTTGGTTGTGGTGTGGGGGGTGTGTGGGGGTGGTTGTTTTGGGGTGTTGGGGGTTGTGTGTGTTGGTGTTTGGTTTGGGTGTTATAGAAGGGTTTGTTTGTTGGGTGTGTTGTTTTGGTTGTTTGTGTGGGGGTTTTGGTTTATGGGGTGGTGGTGCCTTTTGATGTGTGGGGTGGTGGACGGGTGGTGGGGTGGGTGGGTGTTTGGGGTGGTGGGAGGGCTGGGTGTGTTGGTTGGGGTTGTGGTTGGGGTTGTGGGATTGGTGGGTTGGGTGGGGTTGTTGTTGGGAGTGTGGTGTTTGTGTGGGGTTGTTGTTGGTGGGGGGTGTTTGGGGTGCGGTGTATGTTTGGTGTGGTGGGGTTGTGTGGTGTTTGTGGGGTTTTTGTGGTGTTTATGGGGCGGTGGTGGTGTTGGCGGTGGTTTGTTGTTTGGGTTGGTTGGGTGGGGGGGTTGTGTTTGGTATGGTGGGTGTCTGGTTGTGTTGTGGGGGTGTGGTGTTGTGTTGGGGGGCGTGTTGGTGGGGTGGTAGGTGTTGGATGGTGGGTAGTGGAGGGTTTGGTGGGGTAGGTGTTGGGGGGGGTTGAGGGTGGTTGGTGGGGTGTTGGATTTGTGTGGGGCGGGTTATGGGGTGGGGTTGGGTTGGTCGGTTGTGGTTTGGGGGGTGTGGTGGTGGTTTGGGGGGGTGTGGTTGGTGGGTGGGTGTTGGGGGGGGGTGTGTTGGGTGGGTTTTGTGGGTGTGGGGTTTTCGGTGTGTTGTGTGGTGTTGGGGTTATGTGTTGGGGGTGGGTGTGGGGTGTTTGGGTTGGGTGGGTTTTGGGGGGGGTTGGGTTTTGGTGGTGGGGGTTGAGGGGTTTGGGGTGTGTTTGTGAGGTGGGTTGTTGGAGTTTTGTTTAGGGATTGGGGTGTTTTGGATTTTGGGGGGGGGGGTTTGGGGGGTGGGTTTGTAGGGCCGTGTTGGGGGGGGGGGGTTGAGGGGGAGGGTGGGGTTGGGGGTATGGGTCTTGGTGGGGTTGGTTTGGTTGGGGGATGTTTGGGGGTTGGGGTGTGGGGTAGGTGAAGGGGGGGTGATTTGGGTTTTGTGTGGGGGGTGTTGGGTGGAGGGGGTTCGGTTCGAGTTGTGGTTGTTAGAGGGATTTGAGTTGTAGGTTGGCGGCTTTGGGTGTTGTGTGATGGGGGGGTTTGTGGTTGGTCTGGTAGGAATTGGTTGGGGTGGGAGTTGTGGGGGTTTTTGTGGGGGTGGCGTTTTGGTTGGGTGTGGTGTGTTGGTGGTGGTTGGGGGGTGTTGGTTGGTTGGGTTGGTTTTTGTTGTGTGTGGGTTTTTGGGTTGTGGTTTAGGAGTTTGTGTGGTTTTGTGGGTGGTTTGGTTTTGGTTTGGGTTTGTGTGGTTTGTGGTTTTGGGTGTGGTTTTGTGTGTGGTGGTTGTGTGTTGTGTTGGTGGTGTGTGGGTTTGTTGTTCTTGGTTGGGTGGTTTTTTGGTGTGGTGGTTGGTTTTGGTTTGGTGGGTTTTTTTGGGTGGTTGGGTTTTGGTTTGTGGGTGTTGGTTTGGGTTTTGGTGAGGTTTGTGTTGGTTGGGTGTGTTGTGTTTGGGTTTGTTGGTGTTAGGGGGTGTTGGTTTGGTGTTTTTTAGATGAATTTCCATATGATTATAATAGGTTAATAAAGTTTCATAAAAAGAATAAAAATTTAATAGAAGTAAATGTTTTTGAAT
>CAJQUW010015490.1:0-85098 GCA_907163375.1 Prostheceraeus crozeri | reverse complement strand
TTTAATGACAAGCTTTATGAGGCCTCATAACAAGATTTCGTTTCCAGAGATCTCTTCTTCTATCTCAGTTTAATGTGGTTTCTAGTCTTTATTTAATGACAAGCTTAATGAGGCCTCATAACAAGATTTCGTTCCAGAGATCGCCTCTTCGATCGCAGTTTAATGAGGTATCTAGTCTTTATTTAATGACAAGCTTAATGAAGCCTCATAACAAGATTTCTTTCCAGAGATCGCTTCTTCGATCGCAGTTTAATGAGGTATCTAGTCTTTATTTAATGACAAGCTTAATGAGGCCTCATAACAAGATTTCGTTCCAGAGATCGCTTCTTCGATCGCAGTTTAATGAGGTGTCTAGTCTTTATTTAATGACAAGCTTAGTGAGGCCTCATAACAAGATTTCGTTATAGAGATCGCCTCTTCGATCGCAGTTTAATGAGGTATCTAGTCTTTATTTAATGACAAGCTTAATGAGGCCTCATAACAAGATTTCGTTCCAGAGATCGCTTCTTCGATCGCAGTTTAATGAGGTATCTAGTCTTTATTTAATGACAAGCTTAATGAGGCCTCATAACAAGATTTCGTTCCAGAGATCGCTTCTTCGATCGCAGTTTAATGAGGTATCTAGTCTTTATTTAATGACAAGCTTAATGAGGCCTCATAACAAGATTTCGTTCCAGAGATCGCTTCTTCGATCGCAGTTTAATGAGGTATCTAGTCTTTATTTAATGACAAGCTTAATGAGGCCTCATAACAAGATTTCGTTCCAGAGATCGCTTCTTCGATCGCAGTTTAATGAGGTATCTAGTCTTTATTTAATGACAAGCTTAATGAGGCCTCATAACAAGATTTCGTTCCAGAGATCGCTTCTTCGATCGCAGTTTAATGAGGTATCTAGTCTTTATTTAATGACAAGCTTAATGAGGCCTCATAACAAGATTTCGTTCCAGAGATCGCTTCTTCGATCGCAGTTTAATGAGGTATCTAGTCTTTATTTAATGACAAGCTTAATGAGGCCTCATAACAAGATTTCGTTCCAGAGATCGCTTCTTCGATCGCAGTTTAATGAGGTATCTAGTCTTTATTTAATGACAAGCTTAATGAGGCCTCATAACAAGATTTCGTTCCAGAGATCGCTTCTTCGATCGCAGTTTAATGAGGTATCTAGTCTTTATTTAATGACAAAAGCTTAATGAGGCCTCATAACAAGATTTCGTTCCAGAGATCGCTTCTTCGATCGCAGTTTTTAAATGAGGTATCTAGTCTTTATTTAATGACAAGCTTAATGAGGCCTCATAACAAGATTTCGTTCCAGAGATCGCTTCTTCGATCGCAGTTTAATGAGGTATCTAGTCTTTATTTAATGACAAGCTTAATGAGGCCTCATAACAAGATTTCGTTCCAGAGATCGCTTCTTCGATCGCAGTTTAATGAGGTATCTAGTCTTTATTTAATGACAAGCTTAATGAGGCCTCATAACAAGATTTCGTTCCAGAGATCGCTTCTTCGATCGCAGTTTAATGAGGTATCTAGTCTTTATTTAATGACAAGCTTAATGAGGCCTCATAACAAGATTTCGTTCCAGAGATCGCTTCTTCGATCGCAGTTTAATGAGGTATCTAGTCTTTATTTAATGACAAGCTTAATGAGGCCTCATAACAAGATTTCGTTCCAGAGATCGCTTCTTCGATCGCAGTTTAATGAGGTATCTAGTCTTTATTGAATGACAAGCTTAATGAGGCCTCATAACAAGATTTCGTTCCAGAGATCGCTTCTTCGATCGCAGTTTAATGAGGTATCTAGTCCTTTATTTAATGACAAGCTTAATGAGCCTCATAACAAGATTTCGTTCCAGAGATCGCTTCTTCGATCGCAGTTTAATGAGGTATCTAGTCTTTATTTAATGACAAGCTTAATGAGGCCTCATAACAAGATTTCGTTCCAGAGATCGCTTCTTCGATCGCAGTTTAATGAGGTATCTAGTCTTTATTTAATGACAAGCTTAATGAGGCCTCATAACAAGATTTCGTTCCAGAGATCGCTTCTTCAATCGATCGCAGTTTAATGAGGTATCTAGTCTTTATTTAATGACAAGCTTAATGAGGCCTCATAACAAGATTTCGTTCCAGAGATCGCTTCTTCGATCGCAGTTTAATGAGGTATCTAGTCTTTATTTAATGACAAGCTTAATGAGGCCTCATAACAAGATTTCGTTCCAGAGATCGCTTCTTCGATCGCAGTTTAATGAGGTATCTAGTCTTTATTTAATGACAAGCTTAATGAGGCCTCATAACAAGATTTCGTTCCAGAGATCGCTTCTTCGATCGCAGTTTAATGAGGTATCTAGTCTTTATTTAATGACAAGCTTAATGAGGCCTCATAACAAGATTTCGTTCCAGAGATCGCTTCTTCGATCGCAGTTTAATGAGGTATCTAGTCTTTATTTAATGACAAGCTTAATGAGGCCTCATAACAAGATTTCGTTCCAGAGATCGCTTCTTCGATCGCAGTTTAATGAGGTATCTAGTCTTTATTTAATGACAAGCTTAATGAGGCCTCATAACAAGATTTCGTTCCAGAGATCGCTTCTTCGATCGCAGTTTAATGAGGTATCTAGTCTTTATTTAATGACAAGCTTAATGAGGCCTCATAACAAGATTTCGTTCCAGAGATCGCTTCTTCGATCGCAGTTTAATGAGGTATCTAGTCTTTATTTAATGACAAGCTTAATGAGGCCTCATAACAAGATTTCGTTCCAGAGATCGCTTCTTCGATCGCAGTTTAATGAGGTATCTAGTCTTTATTTAATGACAAGCTTAATGAGGCCTCATAACAAGATTTCGTTCCAGAGATCGCTTCTTCGATCGCAGTTTAATGAGGTATCTAGTCTTTATTTAATGACAAGCTTAATGAGGCCTCATAACAAGATTTCGTTCCAGAGATCGCTTCTTCGATCGCAGTTTAATGAGGTATCTAGTCTTTATTTAATGACAAGCTTAATGAGGCCTCATAACAAGATTTCGTTCCAGAGATCGCTTCTTCGATCGCAGTTTAATGAGGTATCTAGTCTTTATTTAATGACAAGCTTAATGAGGCCTCATAACAAGATTTCGTTCCAGAGATCGCTTCTTCGATCGCAGTTTAATGAGGTATCTAGTCTTTATTTAATGACAAGCTTAATGAGGCCTCATAACAAGATTTCGTTCCAGAGATCGCTTCTTCGATCGCAGTTTAATGAGGTATCTAGTCTTTATTTAATGACAAGCTTAATGAGGCCTCATAACAAGATTTCGTTCCAGAGATCGCTTCTTCGATCGCAGTTTAATGAGGTATCTAGTCTTTATTTAATGACAAGCTTAATGAGGCCTCATAACAAGATTTCGTTCCAGAGATCGCTTCTTCGATCGCAGTTTAATGAGGTATCTAGTCTTTATTTAATGACAAGCTTAATGAGGCCTCATAACAAGATTTCGTTCCAGAGATCGCTTCTTCGATCGCAGTTTAATGAGGTATCTAGTCTTTATTTAATGACAAGCTTAATGAGGCCTCATAACAAGATTTCGTTCCAGAGATCGCTTCTTCGATCGCAGTTTAATGAGGTATCTAGTCTTTATTTAATGACAAGCTTAATGAGGCCTCATAACAAGATTTCGTTCCAGAGATCGCTTCTTCGATCGCAGTTTAATGAGGTATCTAGTCTTTATTTAATGACAAGCTTAATGAGGCCTCATAACAAGATTTCGTTCCAGAGATCGCTTCTTCGATCGCAGTTTAATGAGGTATCTAGTCTTTATTTAATGACAAGCTTAATGAGGCCTCATAACAAGATTTCGTTCCAGAGATCGCTTCTTCGATCGCAGTTTAATGAGGTATCTAGTCTTTATTTAATGACAAGCTTAATGAGGCCTCATAACAAGATTTCGTTCCAGAGATCGCTTCTTCGATCGCAGTTTAATGAGGTATCTAGTCTTTATTTAATGACAAGCTTAATGAGGCCTCATAACAAGATTTCGTTCCAGAGATCGCTTCTTCGATCGCAGTTTAATGAGGTATCTAGTCTTTATTTAATGACAAGCTTAATGAGGCCTCATAACAAGATTTCGTTCCAGAGATCGCTTCTTCGATCGCAGTTTAATGAGGTATCTAGTCTTTATTTAATGACAAGCTTAATGAGGCCTCATAACAAGATTTCGTTCCAGAGATCGCTTCTTCGATCGCAGTTTAATGAGGTATCTAGTCTTTATTTAATGACAAGCTTAATGAGGCCTCATAACAAGATTTCGTTCCAGAGATCGCTTCTTCGATCGCAGTTTAATGAGGTATCTAGTCTTTATTTAATGACAAGCTTAATGAGGCCTCATAACAAGATTTCGTTCCAGAGATCGCTTCTTCGATCGCAGTTTAATGAGGTATCTAGTCTTTATTTAATGACAAGCTTAATGAGGCCTCATAACAAGATTTCGTTCCAGAGATCGCTTCTTCGATCGCAGTTTAATGAGGTATCTAGTCTTTATTTAATGACAAGCTTAATGAGGCCTCATAACAAGATTTCGTTCCAGAGATCGCTTCTTCGATCGCAGTTTAATGAGGTATCTAGTCTTTATTTAATGACAAGCTTAATGAGGCCTCATAACAAGATTTCGTTCCAGAGATCGCTTCTTCGATCGCAGTTTAATGAGGTATCTAGTCTTTATTTAATGACAAGCTTAATGAGGCCTCATAACAAGATTTCGTTCCAGAGATCGCTTCTTCGATCGCAGTTTAATGAGGTATCTAGTCTTTATTTAATGACAAGCTTAATGAGGCCTCATAACAAGATTTCGTTCCAGAGATCGCTTCTTCGATCGCAGTTTAATGAGGTATCTAGTCTTTATTTAATGACAAGCTTAATGAGGCCTCATAACAAGATTTCGTTCCAGAGATCGCTTCTTCGATCGCAGTTTAATGAGGTATCTAGTCTTTATTTAATGACAAGCTTAATGAGGCCTCATAACAAGATTTCGTTCCAGAGATCGCTTCTTCGATCGCAGTTTAATGAGGTATCTAGTCTTTATTTAATGACAAGCTTAATGAGGCCTCATAACAAGATTTCGTTCCAGAGATCGCTTCTTCGATCGCAGTTTAATGAGGTATCTAGTCTTTATTTAATGACAAGCTTAATGAGGCCTCATAACAAGATTTCGTTCCAGAGATCGCTTCTTCGATCGCAGTTTAATGAGGTATCTAGTCTTTATTTAATGACAAGCTTAATGAGGCCTCATAACAAGATTTCGTTCCAGAGATCGCTTCTTCGATCGCAGTTTAATGAGGTATCTAGTCTTTATTTAATGACAAGCTTAATGAGGCCTCATAACAAGATTTCGTTCCAGAGATCGCTTCTTCGATCGCAGTTTAATGAGGTATCTAGTCTTTATTTAATGACAAGCTTAATGAGGCCTCATAACAAGATTTCGTTCCAGAGATCGCTTCTTCGATCGCAGTTTAATGAGGTATCTAGTCTTTATTTAATGACAAGCTTAATGAGGCCTCATAACAAGATTTCGTTCCAGAGATCGCTTCTTCGATCGCAGTTTAATGAGGTATCTAGTCTTTATTTAATGACAAGCTTAATGAGGCCTCATAACAAGATTTCGTTCCAGAGATCGCTTCTTCGATCGCAGTTTAATGAGGTATCTAGTCTTTATTTAATGACAAGCTTAATGAGGCCTCATAACAAGATTTCGTTCCAGAGATCGCTTCTTCGATCGCAGTTTAATGAGGTATCTAGTCTTTATTTAATGACAAGCTTAATGAGGCCTCATAACAAGATTTCGTTCCAGAGATCGCTTCTTCGATCGCAGTTTAATGAGGTATCTAGTCTTTATTTAATGACAAGCTTAATGAGGCCTCATAACAAGATTTCGTTCCAGAGATCGCTTCTTCGATCGCAGTTTAATGAGGTATCTAGTCTTTATTTAATGACAAGCTTAATGAGGCCTCATAACAAGATTTCGTTCCAGAGATCGCTTCTTCGATCGCAGTTTAATGAGGTATCTAGTCTTTATTTAATGACAAGCTTAATGAGGCCTCATAACAAGATTTCGTTCCAGAGATCGCTTCTTCGATCGCAGTTTAATGAGGTATCTAGTCTTTATTTAATGACAAGCTTAATGAGGCCTCATAACAAGATTTCGTTCCAGAGATCGCTTCTTCGATCGCAGTTTAATGAGGTATCTAGTCTTTATTTAATGACAAGCTTAATGAGGCCTCATAACAAGATTTCGTTCCAGAGATCGCTTCTTCGATCGCAGTTTAATGAGGTATCTAGTCTTTATTTAATGACAAGCTTAATGAGGCCTCATAACAAGATTTCGTTCCAGAGATCGCTTCTTCGATCGCAGTTTAATGAGGTATCTAGTCTTTATTTAATGACAAGCTTAATGAGGCCTCATAACAAGATTTCGTTCCAGAGATCGCTTCTTCGATCGCAGTTTAATGAGGTATCTAGTCTTTATTTAATGACAAGCTTAATGAGGCCTCATAACAAGATTTCGTTCCAGAGATCGCTTCTTCGATCGCAGTTTAATGAGGTATCTAGTCTTTATTTAATGACAAGCTTAATGAGGCCTCATAACAAGATTTCGTTCCAGAGATCGCTTCTTCGATCGCAGTTTAATGAGGTATCTAGTCTTTATTTAATGACAAGCTTAATGAGGCCTCATAACAAGATTTCGTTCCAGAGATCGCTTCTTCGATCGCAGTTTAATGAGGTATCTAGTCTTTATTTAATGACAAGCTTAATGAGGCCTCATAACAAGATTTCGTTCCAGAGATCGCTTCTTCGATCGCAGTTTAATGAGGTATCTAGTCTTTATTTAATGACAAGCTTAATGAGGCCTCATAACAAGATTTCGTTCCAGAGATCGCTTCTTCGATCGCAGTTTAATGAGGTATCTAGTCTTTATTTAATGACAAGCTTAATGAGGCCTCATAACAAGATTTCGTTCCAGAGATCGCTTCTTCGATCGCAGTTTAATGAGGTATCTAGTCTTTATTTAATGACAAGCTTAATGAGGCCTCATAACAAGATTTCGTTCCAGAGATCGCTTCTTCGATCGCAGTTTAATGAGGTATCTAGTCTTTATTTAATGACAAGCTTAATGAGGCCTCATAACAAGATTTCGTTCCAGAGATCGCTTCTTCGATCGCAGTTTAATGAGGTATCTAGTCTTTATTTAATGACAAGCTTAATGAGGCCTCATAACAAGATTTCGTTCCAGAGATCGCTTCTTCGATCGCAGTTTAATGAGGTATCTAGTCTTTATTTAATGACAAGCTTAATGAGGCCTCATAACAAGATTTCGTTCCAGAGATCGCTTCTTCGATCGCAGTTTAATGAGGTATCTAGTCTTTATTTAATGACAAGCTTAATGAGGCCTCATAACAAGATTTCGTTCCAGAGATCGCTTCTTCGATCGCAGTTTAATGAGGTATCTAGTCTTTATTTAATGACAAGCTTAATGAGGCCTCATAACAAGATTTCGTTCCAGAGATCGCTTCTTCGATCGCAGTTTAATGAGGTATCTAGTCTTTATTTAATGACAAGCTTAATGAGGCCTCATAACAAGATTTCGTTCCAGAGATCGCTTCTTCGATCGCAGTTTAATGAGGTATCTAGTCTTTATTTAATGACAAGCTTAATGAGGCCTCATAACAAGATTTCGTTCCAGAGATCGCTTCTTCGATCGCAGTTTAATGAGGTATCTAGTCTTTATTTAATGACAAGCTTAATGAGGCCTCATAACAAGATTTCGTTCCAGAGATCGCTTCTTCGATCGCAGTTTAATGAGGTATCTAGTCTTTATTTAATGACAAGCTTAATGAGGCCTCATAACAAGATTTCGTTCCAGAGATCGCTTCTTCGATCGCAGTTTAATGAGGTATCTAGTCTTTATTTAATGACAAGCTTAATGAGGCCTCATAACAAGATTTCGTTCCAGAGATCGCTTCTTCGATCGCAGTTTAATGAGGTATCTAGTCTTTATTTAATGACAAGCTTAATGAGGCCTCATAACAAGATTTCGTTCCAGAGATCGCTTCTTCGATCGCAGTTTAATGAGGTATCTAGTCTTTATTTAATGACAAGCTTAATGAGGCCTCATAACAAGATTTCGTTCCAGAGATCGCTTCTTCGATCGCAGTTTAATGAGGTATCTAGTCTTTATTTAATGACAAGCTTAATGAGGCCTCATAACAAGATTTCGTTCCAGAGATCGCTTCTTCGATCGCAGTTTAATGAGGTATCTAGTCTTTATTTAATGACAAGCTTAATGAGGCCTCATAACAAGATTTCGTTCCAGAGATCGCTTCTTCGATCGCAGTTTAATGAGGTATCTAGTCTTTATTTAATGACAAGCTTAATGAGGCCTCATAACAAGATTTCGTTCCAGAGATCGCTTCTTCGATCGCAGTTTAATGAGGTATCTAGTCTTTATTTAATGACAAGCTTAATGAGGCCTCATAACAAGATTTCGTTCCAGAGATCGCTTCTTCGATCGCAGTTTAATGAGGTATCTAGTCTTTATTTAATGACAAGCTTAATGAGGCCTCATAACAAGATTTCGTTCCAGAGATCGCTTCTTCGATCGCAGTTTAATGAGGTATCTAGTCTTTATTTAATGACAAGCTTAATGAGGCCTCATAACAAGATTTCGTTCCAGAGATCGCTTCTTCGATCGCAGTTTAATGAGGTGTCTAGTCTTTATTTAATGACAAGCTTAATGAGGCCTCATAACAAGATTTCGTTCCAGAGATCGCTTCTTCGATCGCAGTTTAATGAGGTATCTAGTCTTTATTTAATGACAAGCTTAATGAGGCCTCATAACAAGATTTCGTTCCAGAGATCGCTTCTTCGATCGCAGTTTAATGAGGTATCTAGTCTTTATTTAATGACAAGCTTAATGAGGCCTCATAACAAGATTTCGTTCCAGAGATCGCTTCTTCGATCGCAGTTTAATGAGGTATCTAGTCTTTATTTAATGACAAGCTTAATGAGGCCTCATAACAAGATTTCGTTCCAGAGATCGCTTCTTCGATCGCAGTTTAATGAGGTATCTAGTCTTTATTTAATGACAAGCTTAATGAGGCCTCATAACAAGATTTCGTTCCAGAGATCGCTTCTTCGATCGCAGTTTAATGAGGTATCTAGTCTTTATTTAATGACAAGCTTAATGAGGCCTCATAACAAGATTTCGTTCCAGAGATCGCTTCTTCGATCGCAGTTTAATGAGGTATCTAGTCTTTATTTAATGACAAGCTTAATGAGGCCTCATAACAAGATTTCGTTCCAGAGATCGCTTCTTCGATCGCAGTTTAATGAGGTATCTAGTCTTTATTTAATGACAAGCTTAATGAGGCCTCATAACAAGATTTCGTTCCAGAGATCGCTTCTTCGATCGCAGTTTAATGAGGTATCTAGTCTTTATTTAATGACAAGCTTAATGAGGCCTCATAACAAGATTTCGTTCCAGAGATCGCTTCTTCGATCGCAGTTTAATGAGGTATCTAGTCTTTATTTAATGACAAGCTTAATGAGGCCTCATAACAAGATTTCGTTCCAGAGATCGCTTCTTCGATCGCAGTTTAATGAGGTATCTAGTCTTTATTTAATGACAAGCTTAATGAGGCCTCATAACAAGATTTCGTTCCAGAGATCGCTTCTTCGATCGCAGTTTAATGAGGTATCTAGTCTTTATTTAATGACAAGCTTAATGAGGCCTCATAACAAGATTTCGTTCCAGAGATCGCTTCTTCGATCGCAGTTTAATGAGGTATCTAGTCTTTATTTAATGACAAGCTTAATGAGGCCTCATAACAAGATTTCGTTCCAGAGATCGCTTCTTCGATCGCAGTTTAATGAGGTATCTAGTCTTTATTTAATGACAAGCTTAATGAGGCCTCATAACAAGATTTCGTTCCAGAGATCGCTTCTTCGATCGCAGTTTAATGAGGTGTCTAGTCTTTATTTAATGACAAGCTTAATGAGGCCTCATAACAAGATTTCGTTCCAGAGATCGCTTCTTCGATCGCAGTTTAATGAGGTATCTAGTCTTTATTTAATGACAAGCTTAATGAGGCCTCATAACAAGATTTCGTTCCAGAGATCGCTTCTTCGATCGCAGTTTAATGAGGTATCTAGTCTTTATTTAATGACAAGCTTAATGAGGCCTCATAACAAGATTTCGTTCCAGAGATCGCTTCTTCGATCGCAGTTTAATGAGGTATCTAGTCTTTATTTAATGACAAGCTTAATGAGGCCTCATAACAAGATTTCGTTCCAGAGATCGCTTCTTCGATCGCAGTTTAATGAGGTATCTAGTCTTTATTTAATGACAAGCTTAATGAGGCCTCATAACAAGATTTCGTTCCAGAGATCGCTTCTTCGATCGCAGTTTAATGAGGTATCTAGTCTTTATTTAATGACAAGCTTAATGAGGCCTCATAACAAGATTTCGTTCCAGAGATCGCTTCTTCGATCGCAGTTTAATGAGGTATCTAGTCTTTATTTAATGACAAGCTTAATGAGGCCTCATAACAAGATTTCGTTCCAGAGATCGCTTCTTCGATCGCAGTTTAATGAGGTATCTAGTCTTTATTTAATGACAAGCTTAATGAGGCCTCATAACAAGATTTCGTTCCAGAGATCGCTTCTTCGATCGCAGTTTAATGAGGTATCTAGTCTTTATTTAATGACAAGCTTAATGAGGCCTCATAACAAGATTTCGTTCCAGAGATCGCTTCTTCGATCGCAGTTTAATGAGGTATCTAGTCTTTATTTAATGACAAGCTTAATGAGGCCTCATAACAAGATTTCGTTCCAGAGATCGCTTCTTCGATCGCAGTTTAATGAGGTATCTAGTCTTTATTTAATGACAAGCTTAATGAGGCCTCATAACAAGATTTCGTTCCAGAGATCGCTTCTTCGATCGCAGTTTAATGAGGTATCTAGTCTTTATTTAATGACAAGCTTAATGAGGCCTCATAACAAGATTTCGTTCCAGAGATCGCTTCTTCGATCGCAGTTTAATGAGGTATCTAGTCTTTATTTAATGACAAGCTTAATGAGGCCTCATAACAAGATTTCGTTCCAGAGATCGCTTCTTCGATCGCAGTTTAATGAGGTATCTAGTCTTTATTTAATGACAAGCTTAATGAGGCCTCATAACAAGATTTCGTTCCAGAGATCGCTTCTTCGATCGCAGTTTAATGAGGTATCTAGTCTTTATTTAATGACAAGCTTAATGAGGCCTCATAACAAGATTTCGTTCCAGAGATCGCTTCTTCGATCGCAGTTTAATGAGGTATCTAGTCTTTATTTAATGACAAGCTTAATGAGGCCTCATAACAAGATTTCGTTCCAGAGATCGCTTCTTCGATCGCAGTTTAATGAGGTATCTAGTCTTTATTTAATGACAAGCTTAATGAGGCCTCATAACAAGATTTCGTTCCAGAGATCGCTTCTTCGATCGCAGTTTAATGAGGTATCTAGTCTTTATTTAATGACAAGCTTAATGAGGCCTCATAACAAGATTTCGTTCCAGAGATCGCTTCTTCGATCGCAGTTTAATGAGGTATCTAGTCTTTATTTAATGACAAGCTTAATGAGGCCTCATAACAAGATTTCGTTCCAGAGATCGCTTCTTCGATCGCAGTTTAATGAGGTATCTAGTCTTTATTTAATGACAAGCTTAATGAGGCCTCATAACAAGATTTCGTTCCAGAGATCGCTTCTTCGATCGCAGTTTAATGAGGTATCTAGTCTTTATTTAATGACAAGCTTAATGAGGCCTCATAACAAGATTTCGTTCCAGAGATCGCTTCTTCGATCGCAGTTTAATGAGGTATCTAGTCTTTATTTAATGACAAGCTTAATGAGGCCTCATAACAAGATTTCGTTCCAGAGATCGCTTCTTCGATCGCAGTTTAATGAGGTATCTAGTCTTTATTTAATGACAAGCTTAATGAGGCCTCATAACAAGATTTCGTTCCAGAGATCGCTTCTTCGATCGCAGTTTAATGAGGTGTCTAGTCTTTATTTAATGACAAGCTTAATGAGGCCTCATAACAAGATTTCGTTCCAGAGATCGCTTCTTCGATCGCAGTTTAATGAGGTATCTAGTCTTTATTTAATGACAAGCTTAATGAGGCCTCATAACAAGATTTCGTTCCAGAGATCGCTTCTTCGATCGCAGTTTAATGAGGTATCTAGTCTTTATTTAATGACAAGCTTAATGAGGCCTCATAACAAGATTTCGTTCCAGAGATCGCTTCTTCGATCGCAGTTTAATGAGGTATCTAGTCTTTATTTAATGACAAGCTTAATGAGGCCTCATAACAAGATTTCGTTCCAGAGATCGCTTCTTCGATCGCAGTTTAATGAGGTATCTAGTCTTTATTTAATGACAAGCTTAATGAGGCCTCATAACAAGATTTCGTTCCAGAGATCGCTTCTTCGATCGCAGTTTAATGAGGTATCTAGTCTTTATTTAATGACAAGCTTAATGAGGCCTCATAACAAGATTTCGTTCCAGAGATCGCTTCTTCGATCGCAGTTTAATGAGGTATCTAGTCTTTATTTAATGACAAGCTTAATGAGGCCTCATAACAAGATTTCGTTCCAGAGATCGCTTCTTCGATCGCAGTTTAATGAGGTATCTAGTCTTTATTTAATGACAAGCTTAATGAGGCCTCATAACAAGATTTCGTTCCAGAGATCGCTTCTTCGATCGCAGTTTAATGAGGTATCTAGTCTTTATTTAATGACAAGCTTAATGAGGCCTCATAACAAGATTTCGTTCCAGAGATCGCTTCTTCGATCGCAGTTTAATGAGGTATCTAGTCTTTATTTAATGACAAGCTTAATGAGGCCTCATAACAAGATTTCGTTCCAGAGATCGCTTCTTCGATCGCAGTTTAATGAGGTATCTAGTCTTTATTTAATGACAAGCTTAATGAGGCCTCATAACAAGATTTCGTTCCAGAGATCGCTTCTTCGATCGCAGTTTAATGAGGTATCTAGTCTTTATTTAATGACAAGCTTAATGAGGCCTCATAACAAGATTTCGTTCCAGAGATCGCTTCTTCGATCGCAGTTTAATGAGGTATCTAGTCTTTATTTAATGACAAGCTTAATGAGGCCTCATAACAAGATTTCGTTCCAGAGATCGCTTCTTCGATCGCAGTTTAATGAGGTGTCTAGTCTTTATTTAATGACAAGCTTAATGAGGCCTCATAACAAGATTTCGTTCCAGAGATCGCTTCTTCGATCGCAGTTTAATGAGGTATCTAGTCTTTATTTAATGACAAGCTTAATGAGGCCTCATAACAAGATTTCGTTCCAGAGATCGCTTCTTCGATCGCAGTTTAATGAGGTATCTAGTCTTTATTTAATGACAAGCTTAATGAGGCCTCATAACAAGATTTCGTTCCAGAGATCGCTTCTTCGATCGCAGTTTAATGAGGTATCTAGTCTTTATTTAATGACAAGCTTAATGAGGCCTCATAACAAGATTTCGTTCCAGAGATCGCTTCTTCGATCGCAGTTTAATGAGGTATCTAGTCTTTATTTAATGACAAGCTTAATGAGGCCTCATAACAAGATTTCGTTCCAGAGATCGCTTCTTCGATCGCAGTTTAATGAGGTATCTAGTCTTTATTTAATGACAAGCTTAATGAGGCCTCATAACAAGATTTCGTTCCAGAGATCGCTTCTTCGATCGCAGTTTAATGAGGTATCTAGTCTTTATTTAATGACAAGCTTAATGAGGCCTCATAACAAGATTTCGTTCCAGAGATCGCTTCTTCGATCGCAGTTTAATGAGGTATCTAGTCTTTATTTAATGACAAGCTTAATGAGGCCTCATAACAAGATTTCGTTCCAGAGATCGCTTCTTCGATCGCAGTTTAATGAGGTATCTAGTCTTTATTTAATGACAAGCTTAATGAGGCCTCATAACAAGATTTCGTTCCAGAGATCGCTTCTTCGATCGCAGTTTAATGAGGTATCTAGTCTTTATTTAATGACAAGCTTAATGAGGCCTCATAACAAGATTTCGTTCCAGAGATCGCTTCTTCGATCGCAGTTTAATGAGGTATCTAGTCTTTATTTAATGACAAGCTTAATGAGGCCTCATAACAAGATTTCGTTCCAGAGATCGCTTCTTCGATCGCAGTTTAATGAGGTATCTAGTCTTTATTTAATGACAAGCTTAATGAGGCCTCATAACAAGATTTCGTTCCAGAGATCGCTTCTTCGATCGCAGTTTAATGAGGTATCTAGTCTTTATTTAATGACAAGCTTAATGAGGCCTCATAACAAGATTTCGTTCCAGAGATCGCTTCTTCGATCGCAGTTTAATGAGGTATCTAGTCTTTATTTAATGACAAGCTTAATGAGGCCTCATAACAAGATTTCGTTCCAGAGATCGCTTCTTCGATCGCAGTTTAATGAGGTATCTAGTCTTTATTTAATGACAAGCTTAATGAGGCCTCATAACAAGATTTCGTTCCAGAGATCGCTTCTTCGATCGCAGTTTAATGAGGTATCTAGTCTTTATTTAATGACAAGCTTAATGAGGCCTCATAACAAGATTTCGTTCCAGAGATCGCTTCTTCGATCGCAGTTTAATGAGGTATCTAGTCTTTATTTAATGACAAGCTTAATGAGGCCTCATAACAAGATTTCGTTCCAGAGATCGCTTCTTCGATCGCAGTTTAATGAGGTATCTAGTCTTTATTTAATGACAAGCTTAATGAGGCCTCATAACAAGATTTCGTTCCAGAGATCGCTTCTTCGATCGCAGTTTAATGAGGTATCTAGTCTTTATTTAATGACAAGCTTAATGAGGCCTCATAACAAGATTTCGTTCCAGAGATCGCTTCTTCGATCGCAGTTTAATGAGGTATCTAGTCTTTATTTAATGACAAGCTTAATGAGGCCTCATAACAAGATTTCGTTCCAGAGATCGCTTCTTCGATCGCAGTTTAATGAGGTATCTAGTCTTTATTTAATGACAAGCTTAATGAGGCCTCATAACAAGATTTCGTTCCAGAGATCGCTTCTTCGATCGCAGTTTAATGAGGTGTCTAGTCTTTATTTAATGACAAGCTTAATGAGGCCTCATAACAAGATTTCGTTCCAGAGATCGCTTCTTCGATCGCAGTTTAATGAGGTATCTAGTCTTTATTTAATGACAAGCTTAATGAGGCCTCATAACAAGATTTCGTTCCAGAGATCGCTTCTTCGATCGCAGTTTAATGAGGTATCTAGTCTTTATTTAATGACAAGCTTAATGAGGCCTCATAACAAGATTTCGTTCCAGAGATCGCTTCTTCGATCGCAGTTTAATGAGGTGTCTAGTCTTTATTTAATGACAAGCTTAATGAGGCCTCATAACAAGATTTCGTTCCAGAGATCGCTTCTTCGATCGCAGTTTAATGAGGTATCTAGTCTTTATTTAATGACAAGCTTAATGAGGCCTCATAACAAGATTTCGTTCCAGAGATCGCTTCTTCGATCGCAGTTTAATGAGGTATCTAGTCTTTATTTAATGACAAGCTTAATGAGGCCTCATAACAAGATTTCGTTCCAGAGATCGCTTCTTCGATCGCAGTTTAATGAGGTATCTAGTCTTTATTTAATGACAAGCTTAATGAGGCCTCATAACAAGATTTCGTTCCAGAGATCGCTTCTTCGATCGCAGTTTAATGAGGTATCTAGTCTTTATTTAATGACAAGCTTAATGAGGCCTCATAACAAGATTTCGTTCCAGAGATCGCTTCTTCGATCGCAGTTTAATGAGGTATCTAGTCTTTATTTAATGACAAGCTTAATGAGGCCTCATAACAAGATTTCGTTCCAGAGATCGCTTCTTCGATCGCAGTTTAATGAGGTATCTAGTCTTTATTTAATGACAAGCTTAATGAGGCCTCATAACAAGATTTCGTTCCAGAGATCGCTTCTTCGATCGCAGTTTAATGAGGTATCTAGTATTTATTTAATGACAAGCTTACTGAGGCCTCATAACAAGATTTCGTTCCAGAGATCGCTTCTTCGATCGCAGTTTAATGAGGTGTCCAGTCTTTATTTAATGACAAGCTTAATGAGGCCTCATAACAAGATTTCGTTCCAGAGATCGCTTCTTCGATCGCAGTTTAATGAGGTGTCTAGTCTTTATTTAATGACAAGCTTAATGAGGCTTCATAACAAGATTTCGTTCCAGAGATCGCTTCTTCGATCGCAGTTTAATTAGGTATCTATTCTTTATTTAATGACAAGCTTAATGAGGCCTCATAACAAGATTTCGTTCCAGAGATCGCTTCTTCGATCGCAGTTTAATGAGGTATCTAGTCTTTATTTAATGACAAGCTTAATGAGGCCTCATAACAAGATTTCGTTCCAGAGATCGCTTCTTCGATCGCAGTTTAATGAGGTATCTAGTCTTTATTTAATGACAAGCTTAATGAGGCCTCATAACAATATTTCGTTCCAGAGATCGCTTCTTCGATCGCAGTTTAATGAGGTATGTAGTCTTTATTTAATGACAAGCTTAATGAGGCCTCATAACAATATTTCGTTCCAGAGATCGCTTGTTCGATCGCAGTTTAATGAGGTATCTAGTCTTTATTTAATGACAAGCTTAATGAGGCCTCATAACAAGATTTCGTTCCAGAGATCGCTTCTTCGATCGCAGTTTAATGAGGTATCTAGTCTTTATTTAATGACAAGCTTAATGAGGCCTCATAACAAGATTTCGTTCCAGAGATCGCTTCTTCGATCGCAGTTTAATGAGGTATCTAGTCTTTATTTAATGACAAGCTTAATGAGGCCTCATAACAAGATTTTGTTCCAGAGACTGCTTCTTCGCGATCGCAGTTTAATGAGGTATCTAGTCTTTATTTAATGACAAGCTTAATGAGGCCTCATAACAAGATTTCGTTCCAGAGATCGCTTCTTCGATCGCAGTTTAATGAGGTATCTAGTCTTTATTTAATGACAAGCTTAATGAGGCCTCATAACAAGATTTTGTTCCAGAGATCGCTTCTTCGATCGCAGTTTAATGAGGTATCTAGTCTTTATTTAATGACAAGCTTAATGAGGCCTCATAACAAGATTTCGTTCCAGAGACTGCTTCATCGATCGCAGTTTAATGAGGTATCTAGTCTTTATTTAATGACAAGCTTAATGAGGCTTCATAACAAGATTTCGTTCCAGAGATCGCTTCTTCGATCGCAGTTTAATGAGGTATCTAGTCTTTATTTAATGACAAGCTTAATGAGGCTTCATAACAAGATTTCGTTCCAGAGATCGCTTCTTCGATCGCAGTTTAATGAGGTGTCTAGTCTTTATTTAATGACAAGCTTAATGATGCCTCATAACAAGATTTCGTTCCAGAGATCGCTTCTTCGATCGCAGTTTAATGAGGTGTCTAGTCTTTATTTAATGACAAGCTTAATGAGGCCTCATAACAAGATTTCGTTCCAGAGATCGCTTCTTCGATCGTAGTTTAATGAGGTATCTAGTCTTTATTTAATGACAAGCTTAATGAGGCTTCATAACAAGATTTCGTTCCAGAGATCGCTTCTTCGATCGCAGTTTAATGAGGTATCTAGTCTTTATTTAATGACAAGCTTAATGAGGCTTCATAACAAGATTTCGTTCCAGAGATCGCTGCTTCGATCGCAGTTTAATGAGGTGTCCTTAAACTCGTTCCATCCAGAGACCAATCGTAACAGCGAAAATTTAATGACTACTCTAGGGCCGTCACTAAAAGAGCGAGCTGTCTGTTTTGGTCACTATACTTGAAGATGACAAATGTTACTGATGTCGTTAGCGATCTCGGCCGTTTACCAAGGCATTATCGAGAGCGTTATGTACCGATGTACGTAGATGAACTCTCAGAAGAGGATATACGAAGTGTTTATAGATTTAATGGTGATCAATTGTCGCTCATAGCGAACGATTTGCGGCCTTTCATTGAGGAAAACTACAGAACGGAATCTTTGCGTTGGAGGCCTTTGTCGGCACTTGAGCATGTCATAATTGCCATGAAGTTCTATGGCCATGGAAGTTCTTTCCGGAATATGAGTGAACAGTACGGCATTGGTTTGGGAACAGTCTCGTCCACAATCCACTGGTTTGTCCATCTCGTCACACAATCCATTCCAAGATCTTATGAAAATATAGTGAAACTTCCAACTACACACGAGGAGTGTCAAGTTACCTCAAGCGGATTTCATGATGTTGCAGGAATTCCCAACGTCATCGGCTGCGTTGGTGGATGTCTCATACCGATAAGACGACCGGCTGTAAATGAACATGTTTTTGTTTGTCGCAAAGGCTACCATGTCATCAATGCCATGTTCGTTTGCAGGGCTGATATGCGTTTCACCTACGTTGACGCAAGCTTCCCTGGCGCAACCCAGGATGCAGCCGTTTTCAGGGAATCATGATTGAAGGAAGCTCTCACTGGTGGCTGCATACCTCAAGGATTCCTTCTTGGGGACAGTGGCTATGGGCTGTCGCAACATCTTCTTACTCCAGTTCCTTGTCCAAGCGAAAATACTGATCTTGCCTCGTGATATCATTGGATGATTTTAATGTTTTGTCATCTATCACGTGTCCTCTGTCACCTGTTGCTTAATGATGTGTGACACACGCATCTTTATTTATGAGGCCCTAGCTAAGGATGAACTGCGATAAAGATCAGCTCTTTGGAACAAAATTAGAGAGGCCTCTTTAAATTATCTAATGCAGCCGCTCAATGAGCGGATTTAGAGAGGGGTCTCTGGAACAGCCCCCTGATTACAAAATGTCATGTCGTAATTCACCGATTTGCATTACTTCGATTTTCAGACTTCAATTTTCAAGAATGTAAAGTTGCAGTAGCAAATTTGCACGTTGGAAGACAACATTTTAGAAGCTGAGTAATCAATGATCGTGTCAACATATATTTTGATATCGTGGTGCATGTGTCTGACTGTATCACACATCAACGAAATATTGGTGTTAATCAAACTTCGATCATCACACGATGAAAATTCGTAAAAGTTAGTATGTGCAACTAGAAATTAGAATTAATGTGACTGAAACTGTTCAACTAAATAACGAAGTCAATGAACGATATGCATCATCTTTAGTTGTTAATCAACTAATTATTTAGAACATCAAGACAATATAATCACACTGAATATCTAAAGAGAATGACAGCGATTACGTCAATAGCTATCCTGACTGGTGTGAGCGCACCACTGCAACTGCAGCTATCCCTGGTGGTGTGAGGGGACCACAACAGCTGTAGCTATCCCTGGCTGGTGTGAGGGGAACACAACAGCTGCAGCTATCCCTGCTGGTGTGAGGGGACCACTACAGCTGTAGCTATCCTGACAGGTGTGAGGGGACCACTACAGCTGTAGCTATCCTGACAGGGGTGTGAGGGGACCACTACAGCTGTAGCTATCCTGGCTGGTGTGAGGGGACCACTACAGCTGTAGCTATCCTGACATGTGAGGGACCACTACAGCTGTAGCTATCCTGGCTGGTGTGAGCGCACCACTACAGCTGTAGCTATCCTGACAGGTGTGAGGGCACCACTACAGCTGCAGCTATCCTGACATGTGAGGGACCACTACAGCTGCAGCTATCCCTGGCTGGTGTGAGCGCACCACTACAGCTGTAGCTATCATGACAGGTGTGAGCGCACCTTTAGAATTGCAGTTATTGCTCCAGTGTGAACACACCTCTAGAATTGCATTTATCGATCTTTTTGCTATCGTGCTAGTGTGAACGCGTTTGATTGCAATTTCTGGAAATCGAATGATAAGCTGAAATTTCCACATCTGACGCAGCTAAAAATGTTTATGAAATTCTTTTGCGGAATGGACAGCCAATTACTGTCAGGAACATTGTGTAGAGTAGTATGCTTTATAATAAGAATCGTTGTCATTTCTTCGCTGTCAGATGCACCAAATGCCTGTCTGCTATTGTGAAGAGTACTAACGCAACTTCTATCATTTCAGACGAACTGAGGACAACCTCAGTAGAGAGGAGCCCCTTCACAGTCAATGCTGCCGCTCCAACGTACTGGCACATTATCGTTCAAGATAGAAAAATTCCCTGGGATTATTTGAGCCTGAATTACTACTACCACTTCGTCATGAAAGACAGTAAAAGATGCTACTCCATCAGCAATCATAATACAGCTGATATCACACATTGCTACAATTTTGACCGGCAATTTGCTCTCACAGGTGATGAAGATGTTGTTCGCAGTGTTATTTCAGAAGGCGATCATCTGTTGAAACCAAAAGGCAGCGACACGGATATAAGATTAATCATTTTCACAGACAGAGATGACAGTGAAGTTCCAGTGAGGTATTGTAAGTATAACTTTCACACGTTTGTCTCCCGGCATCCATGGCTAGGACCTAATGATGTCACATCCTAGCCGGATTTATTATTATTAGTTAAGGACTTTTTATTTATACAATTGTCAACATTGTTTTGGTTTTCTGTCAGATAGCTGACAATATTCTATAAAATTGACTCATTCTATCTTCGTATTGTTTTTATTTTTATTATCATTTCTCCCGTTCTTTTCATTTTAAGTCGCTATTTGATTTTCTAATAGAAAACAACAAATACTGGACACCAACGCATAATTCTGATCAAATTTGAATTCAAAACGTCTTCTTCTGCAATGTCTAGTGACCTATGTCTATTCCTAGTCCATGGGTAGAAATAGTATGTATTTCTAGGTATGGCCATAGACTTCTTAATGTCATGGAATGGCTGACAAACAGGACGTTAAGATATCCAACATGTTCGAGATGGAGATGCATGCATAGAAATAAACTACCTTTATTCGATTAAAAGGTCCTTTTCAGTACTCTGAACGACATCGTTGTCTCGATCGTTGCGGTCTCTGGACAACGATATCGCTCCTCGCACTTTTTAATTTGACTTTTTAATCTTCGTGAAATTAATTATGATCCAACTATTGAAGGGTTTGTTCTAAGTGTACAATCTACGGTAAATATCAAACTGTGATAATATTTCTATGGTAGTAATATCTTTGACTTTCCTATCCAGGTAGTATCTAGATCTCTATGGAAAATGACATCTGAAGTCTCCGGTGAAATCGCTCATGTCTGTGTCACAGTTGATGTACCGGTAATTGGGAACCGTTGGATATATCAGATAACTACCTCTATGGCGGAGATGTCTCCGTTTTCTAAGAATCGTCGATTCTGAGCGCATAATTCCTTCATAGTAGTATCTAAAACAGAAAATGCACAAATGTGAACTGAGGACGTAGAATGATGACGCACACAAAAGAATAAGCGCTGACTGGTTCGGAAGGGACTGCTTTGGTCTCTCCCTGTTGATGAATGAAGTTGATATTGATAGATCTGAGTTGCCCATGTATGTTGCCGAGGCAGACCACACAGCCTATCGTAAAAACATGAAGCTGATTGGCCGGGCAGATAACTGGAAGTGAAGAGTTGTAAAGGGAGGGCGATATGTACTAAGAAAACGACTTCTTCAAATGAGACCAAAATTGATTTGGGTTATTTTAGAGACTGTCTGATTTAGTGTATCTCTTGTTTATCTCGGCTTTGTAATCTTTCATATACTATATAATGTCGTCTGTTACTTACTCTCATCAAATTTCTTTTCTGCTACACACTACTTATTCTTAATTTCAGCATTATTGTGAACATTCAAAAATTGTTAGGCTCCTATGTCCGTGATCAGTCCATTCCCTTAGTTCGAAATTTGTTTAAATCCGTAACTTCTTTCTCTGTGCATGAATATGTTGATTGTTGAATCGATGACCTACGAAAGAGCACGCGAAAGCAAATCTTCAGCTATTCTTAACAACAAAACATAGGATCTATCCAACTAAATGACTCTAAAGAGAATGTCTGCGCTGTACATGCCGCGTGGGCACCTGCGCGAGTGTTCAACTAGCAACTAACTACCGTAATACTTCGTTATTACTAAGAACATCTGACACTCAGTCGATCTTCGTACAGGACTTACGTGACATCACTTGTAGAAACTGAATTTGAGAAATAATACCAAATTGTTTTTCAGCGTGATGAAATAGATGCCGTTGCGTCTGATAGATCCGCATTTATTTAAATAAGTCTTAGTCCACGTAGTTCACATGCGGTGAGCACTTAGTCCGCGACAAGTAGAGGTTGAGAAACATTAACTTATTCATGCTCTTGAGATATTACGACTAGCCATTGCTGCTATTCTACGCAGTATCACTTTTGTGCAGTCGGCAGAGCTTTGCGAAGAAGATGCAAGCTGTTCTCTACCTCCGATTCGACTCCTGGGTGCAGTCAGAAATAAAACATGTTTGGTTTCGTTTCTTGACATAGGCTGTAATTCCCTTTAGATATTTAGACTGGCCTTTGTAGTCAATCCATTGTATGTTCTGCATCAATCCATTCGGGGGATCGATCAATTATGACATCAACAGCAACATGCTACTGCGGCATCTCCAGAGAAGTTTGTGCTCGCGGGTCATGCCGTGCGCAGCCCTCATGTTTACTAGTTGATGTCAAAGTTCGATATTTTGTTTTTCAGATCAGCTAAGATATGAAAATGGAAATGAGGCAAAACTCCACTCATTCTCTATTGAAAGCATGTCTCCAACCTATGAGAACACCATTGCAGCGATTGTAAACGCTTTGTCATGGACGATATTCAACCAAGATCACAGATTCTATTATCGTTATGCATCGGATGGTGAAACCAGGTGCTTTCTAATATCATATTATAGTCAAGCGACTGTCTATAAATGTTATCTACCTCAAGAAACCCGAAATGAACTGACTCTAGGACCTACCAACATGACATA
This sequence comes from Prostheceraeus crozeri, assembly GCA_907163375.1. Classification (NCBI taxonomy): domain Eukaryota; kingdom Metazoa; phylum Platyhelminthes; order Polycladida; family Euryleptidae; genus Prostheceraeus; species Prostheceraeus crozeri. Next base: position 62,191 of record CAJQUW010015490.1, on the reverse strand, counting down.
CCGCAGTATCATTGCCTCGGGAGATGACTTGATTACAACGGACAGGTCAACGCTTAAAAAGAACATGAGGCTGATCATCTATGTAGAGGCAACCAATTGCAGTGATCCGCCAATCAGACGCTGTGAGTATGCAACCAATAAAAATGAATCTTCAAAATGCACTATAGAAATCATGCAAAAATGACATGCACAGTGAAATCAATGTACATTAGTTGGGCCCCAGAGCGAGTGTCTGCAGGGAACGTAGGCACAAGAGACTTTCTGAGGATAACGAACACCTGATGGCTATTGCGAATCTGCGCTTTTACCGAGTTCAACCCGATTCTTCATGTAAGTAGATCCAAAAGGAAATAGACTGAAGGTTAGGCAACAATGAGATTTTTCGGTGCTTTCCCTGATTTAGTAAACAGTATTAAGCCTTCAGTTCATGCCATCATTTGTCTTCAGATTAAGAGCGGCAAACACAGCATTTTGTCTAATTTGTATCCAAAACTATTCACTTTTAAATACCTTCTCGCATACAAACCGATCAGAAAAATGATGATAACAAATAAAATGATGACATTCGTTGCCAGAAATTGTGGCATTTGATTATTCCCACTCAATCAGAGAAAGCATGTAACTTTGCTAAAAACTTCAATCTTCCTCCCATTGGATTTACATCTGTCTTCCAGTCTGACAAGAAAAATGTCTGACTTGGCAGACACACAGATATATACAATACAGTAGTGGCCATAGAATGTAGATAAATCTGTGAAAGCTTCATTTTCGACCTGGTTTCCTACATAAACTCGTGCTTACCGCTGGAATATAATTGCGTCATAAACACGATTTGCCATGGAAACAGTGTATGAAGGATATCAGCGTCCAGTGACTGGCAGTGTATTTGTAAAGAATCATGGTCATTATCACTTCGCTTTAAACTTAATATCATTTGACAAAGTAAATTACAAAATGCCTCCATGAAGCAACATCTGTATGGCAACTTTCACGAATACATTTTATTCTTTTTATTTTGCTACATAGACCTAGATCAGTAAAAAGATGTCCCAGTGCCAGACAAGGCGAAACTCTGGATTTCTATATCATGCACTTATGCGAATGCATGGAAAATCTAAATTTGTAAATTATATATTCACATTTGCATTCCTTGTGGCCTTAACTGCACTTTAAATCGCTGGATACGAAAATTACATACAAACATATACCAAATTCACATACAATTTGAAACTAGCCTTTGATACGAGATTCTCGTATGTCTACTACAGAGATGCGTACATGAATACTGATACAATGAGACTGTTATAAACATTAAGTAATTCACTTTTTGACAAAAAAGGCTTCAAAACACGTAGAACATACAGTCTCTTAGCAGCAGTTTTTAAGATGTAATTGAAGTGAAGATCCCAAGTCAGCGAATCTTCCCAATAAATGCCCAAAATTTTAATTTGCCTGACTAACTTCATATTAATGTTCGTATCAGCCACGGGTGGCAGGAAGCATGATCAAGTGACAAAAAATTTGACGACTTAGGATGAAGCAGCTTTTGGTACTTTTTGATACGCTGATTTCAAAAATCATAGTGGCGTAAATCATCTATTGGCTCCTTTCGAGATATAGGGCCATGAATATTCTGACAACCAATTAGAATCGAGGATTCCTATAATTCATGTAAAGTCTATTTAAAAAGCTTTTAAATGCCGCTTTAAGCTATAAATGTGATTATTTATACATTTTTAGACATTCTAGAATATTGTAGTGCATCCAGTATGGATATATCAGATGATATCGGCATTCTGACGGCCAATCAGAATCGAGCATTCTATAAATTTGAAATGTGCTAGGCCTACTCAAAACCCTACAAAGTTTAGACTTTATTTATGTTATTTATAGATGGATTTACATAAATAGTGATGTTTTTGATCTGCAATGATTGTGTACAGACAGTAAACATGATTTCAAACTAATAACCGTCCAACAACCAATCAGAATTGAGTATTCGTATAATGCAAGAATATGCTTTTCTTAGAAATGCTGAAACATCAGTAGTGTGCGTGTATGTAATTCTTTATTTATCCTCGAAGCACAATAGGGCTACAATTCATTTGCATTTTGTGCTAATCAGTATAATAATAAATTATTGTCTACTTGATGGTCGAAAAGCATTATAAATTAAGACATGTCATCTAAAAAATCAGATGTGATCAACATAGTGACCGGAATCCAGGCCCATGGAAGCACTCATCCCTGCGCATATTGCCAAGCTTCCAAGGACAACTTCAATGATGTTTGCAAGTGCAGATCTTGCGTCATACGGACGCTGGGGTCTGTTAGGAATAATTCACGAAAATACCAAAATTCCAAGCATAAATCTTGTGCCAAGGACTTCAACAACTGCAAAAATCCTCCGTTGATCAGTGGGGATGACCATGAGATGGTCATTTCTTTGTTGCCTCCACCGGAGCTTCATCTTCTCCTCCGTGTGACGAATAAGATGCACACAGAACTGGAAAAGAGGAATGAAGCAGTTGCCACAGAGTGGAGCAGGAGAGTGGGGCTGACGAGACCGAAATTGCACTCAGGCGAATTTAATGGAAATATGTGTCGTCGTTTATTGAAAAAGGCTGATGTCCTCAGAGATATCATTTACCCGACTGACTCTTGGTTACTTCCATACGTTGAAGCTTTCTCTGACTTCAATTTAGTGGTTGAAAGTTGCTTTGGACGGTCACTGCATCCAGATTTTGCGGTATTCATAAACAAATTCACAGATTCGTATTTCAGGCTTGGAATCAATGTGACCACGGCTGTCCACATTGTGATGGTTCGCATCAGACAGTTTTTCAACCTCACGAAACCGTACTTGGGAAAATACGGAGAGCAAGCCTCAGAATCCGTGCATACCGACTTTGGCGCGTTGTGGACTCAATGCGTGAAGGTTTCAAGAGTGCACCCAGCCTTTGACAGAAACCTACTTGACACTACGGTCCGATACAATGGACGTCATATGTGATTTGAATTGAACCCCATTTATTTCAAGTTGTTGTTTCATGCAAATAATAGTTTAACAAAAGGATTTTTCCCTACTGTATGCGGTTACAAGCTGACGGAATTAGTTTTTAAATGCTACCGGTATATTGTTATAAATATGACTGACAATTAAAATAACTATCACTAGTTGCTAGATTTCCGAAAACAAAAAGTCCTACATCCAGCAGTGATCACAAATTCCACAGAAATACATATAGGCCTACAAATGAATTGTATGTAACTAATGTTTCAACATTTCTAAGAAAAGCATATTCTTGCATTATACGAATACTCAATTCTGATTGGTTGTTAGACAGTTATTAGTTTGCAATCATGTTTACTGTCTGTACACAATCATTGCAGATCAAAAACATCACTATTTATGTAAATCCATCTATAAATAACATAAATAAAGACTAAACTTCGTAGGGTTTTGAGTAGGCCTAGCACATTTCAAATTTATAGAATGCTCGATTCTGATTGGCCATCAGAATGCCGATATCATCTGATATATCCATACTGGATGCACTACAATATTTTAGAATGTCTAAAAATGTATAAATAATCACATTTATAGCTTAAAGCGGCATTTAAAAGCTTTTTAAATAGACTTTACATGAATTATAGGAATCCTCGATTCTAATTGGTTGTCAGAATATTCATGGCCCTATATCTCGAAAGGAGGCAATAGATGATTTACGCCACTATGATTTTTGAAATCAGCGTATCAAAAAGTACCAAAAGCTGCTTCATCCTAAGTCGTCAAATTTTTGTCACTTGATCATGCTTCCTGCCACCCATGCAGCAACAACATGACAATGTGGAATTATCATCTGTCTGGACTTGTCGACATTTAACTTCAGCTTTCTATCACATAAATATTTTTGAACATCTAAAATGTTAGACTTACGTGTATTAAAATTGAATTCAGCATGTAAGCTTGACTCTTCAATGTCACTATCTCACTACTTACAAAACAGTATTAAGCACCATGAAACATTAGAGCCATTTTTATTGGCATAAGGCCTTAAATCAACATTACTTTAGTTGTAAAATTCGGAAGTTGTAATTCAATTTTATGAACATTATACCAAGAGAAAACGGATGATTCATAAGTTATTTTGACATGCATAGCCACTTTCTTAAGTGGGTAGTTTTGACCAGAAGTCCTCCCGAAATACAATTGAACGTGAGTTTCAACAAATAGACGACAGAATATTTTGATGAAAATTGGCTGACTTCCCCGATATCTTTTTCATAGTGTAGGCTAAAGATTTTCGGAGTTTTTTGATGGTCAAAAATATACAGTCTGTTTCTCATTATTGCTAGCACCTCTGAAAATTAAGCTTTTATCAATATTTTAATATCAGTTATTTGCATGATATTTTATAACAATCAAGGTATCACAGCGTTCCGGTTCAGCTCACTAGGCTGCTATTGAGTAACCACTCATTAATTTATTACACAATTTCCGTTGTAGCCTTTTCATTTTGGAATGCTTGTTTGTCTATTGTATATGCGTGCGTCTCTTGGAAACTTCATTTTTCAGACTGCCACGTTTATGACGTTAGTATGTCTATAACCTGCAAAAAGGACCTCAAATAATTCGCAATTTGTGGTTTGGAAATTATCCTGTGTATCATGACAAAACACAATTAGATTTAAGTTGTTACAGGGAAAGGTGCTTCAAAAGTTTGCACGGATTTATAGCATGAAAATCATTAAATTTTCAAAGTCATTGGATGTAAGTCTGTTGAATCGTCATGAAAATAACTAATGAAAATTATTAGAAAGCAAAGTCTAAATGTGAAATGCACCATGAGTCGTTCCAATGCAAACCTTACAAATTACCATGTAGATCCTGACAAAGCATTGAAAATTGCCAAAGTCAATGTACATGTATTTTGTGACAATTTCAGAAGTAAACATTCATATTTCTTCTCGGGCAGAGAGGAATCCACCACAGCCTAAACACAGCCGCAATATCAACCACATGGCATCAACAAAGCTTAACTTGAAATGAGAGTCAATTGAAATCGATCATGGAGAATTCAGATGACAAGCGGATGAACAATTGTCGATAGCATTACATTGCCACATATTTGATTAATAGATGCAAGGATATCTCTTTAGATAGATGCAAAGATCGATAGCTGCATTTCAAATTGGACATAGTATTAGATGTCGTTGGTTTATTAAGAGAAATCCAATCTAACAATGACAGAAATTCCTTTAACATTAAGTGCTGGTATGGCTTTAGTATGCACATTTGAAATACCATACAAAAGCATACAAATAGATACAAAAATAGACCAAAACATATTTTGGTATGCATCCTTCGTATGCGATCAGTAGCGAGCGATTCACAGTGTAGACCGGGTGTTGCTAATTCGTAGCAGTCAACTTTATGACCTCTGAATGGTCGGAACGAAAAGTGGAAACGGTTTCATTTTCGAAATAGGTCTACACAAGTTTTGCACAGCATTTACCGTAATACTAAATCGTCCTGCGTCAATGCGAAGTTTTTCTTCATGCATTCGGAGCAAAACTATTCCATTTTACCACCATGTAGTAGATTCTTGAGCAATAAATTACTTTATTCATTCTGCTATTACTTGAAGATACTATCCGTTGCGTTCTTGACATTGATCATTGCGCAATGTTTACTGCATGATCTTTATTTGAAAAACATAGACACAACGAGATGCATCCAAGCTTCCTTTATTTTCAAAACAATTGACATACAGAGCATTTGTAGAGAGCAAAATTGAATAACTTTTTGACAAACTGATGCAATCCGAAATGGAAAGAATAGCGACCATGAAGATCTCGACCATGTTGCTATCATAATCAGTCAAATTTGTGTACATTTCTCCAAAAATATAAAAATTTGCATACCTCAAAGGTAGTGGGTCTCGTCTCAAGTTCATTTAATGAAATCGAAACTGTATGCAAATTAGGCATTTAACACTAGAAGCACCAAAATTTTGTCACACCTTTAAGCACCAATGAGTCAAAAATGACTCACATCTATTTTTCTGGTATTTTGCGGTTTTTATCCAAGTGAAATGCTTTTATATTGATATTCATTGCAATTTCTCGTAATAAAGAGTGTTGCTAAGCAGTTTTACAAAAAGCTGTGATTTTTTACATTGCAGGAGGGGATTCTAATGGCCTAGCTATAATTTCATATGTAGAATGAAGAGAGAACAATCAACATGAAGAAATATCATTTAATGTACTTATCTCAACCATTTAATCCTAGGCTAAACGGCAACTTTTGACACATCAATATACATGTATTCAATAGGACAATAGGACATAAACAAGTCAGTGGTCTACTTTCTAAAGTAGGCCTATTTACTTACATGTACATAACAACATATAACCACAAAAGTACTACTGAGAGCAAAGTTCAAATATTTTCGCATATGCTGCAAATGGTAAAACACATCTTCGAACCATCGGAGTGCTTCCCACAGACATGCTTTGAGCACTTCAAACATTTGGTTGATGACATATTTGTACATTTCTGGATGAGGTGTGCGCTTGCGTGATTCACTCCTCTGCTTTTCTTCCCACTTGTCTTGACTGAGTTATTTCAGTCCACTGTGTATGGTCCTTTCCGTGGTAAGCAGTTGATGAAGTCGAAGCGAAAGTAGAAACATACTCGTCGTTGTTTGAATTATCTAGACATAATCCCATGCGCTCAGGTAAAGGAGGTGGAGTAGGACTTGATAAATCGTCGCTCATTTCTGATGAATCAGATGAATCACTTTCGCAAATGTCTTGAATTCCATTACTATAGGCTACTTCTGGTTCATCATCACCAGATTCAAAAGGATCCATGGATTGCATCGATCACAATCAATGCTGGCTGCGCCGAATAACGCTTTGGACGATTCATTTTGCTAGCTATGACACTAGCTTGCAGTTGCACTATGCAGGAAGATGTCTAGATAGGAATGATCAAAATAACGCTTTGCAATGCAGAAAGATAAACTGAGACAGCGCGTGAGTCATTCATGCTTTGTTCATAGTTCATCGATATCTAAGAATTTGCAAATAGAGATATGCTAAATGTGAAAACACATGTTAATTTGAATAACAACAATTCCGAATTGCAAAATTAGTCTCATGAGTCAAAATTGACTCAGCGGTGCTCATAGGTAGATCAGTCTTGATTTCAGTGAAATGATAAGAGTTATGCGATTATATCGCGTGGACACACAGTTGATATCACTTAAATAAAAGTCACCAAAAGGCAGGGACCTGACATTTAATTGAGAGGAGCAGAAGTGACGACAATATTCAGAGTGAGTCAAAAATGACTCACGGTGCTTCTAGTGTTAATTAATGCAGAGTTGCCTGTGTTTATATATTATTGAGACGAAGCCACTTAATACGTAATATGAAACCATTGGATATCAAAAGGAATGAATTGCGAACAAGCATCTTAATCAGGCGGACAGTTCATGGACTGCATTATAATGCAAGTCCCTCCAAGTCCTCAAGGAAAAGTTGAGATCTTATTGAGAGTTTCTTGGCTGAGATGATATGTTTTTAGTTCAATTTCAAATCCAAAAAACTCCTAATTCAGTGTCTTTGGTCACTCCGAGACATGCAATGGCCTAATACTTCTTTCTGCCAATATTACACAGCTCTTTCATAATTTACTGCTTACCATCGACAGTGTATTTATAGCATGCTTCAAGAAAGATATTTGCCACTTGTGGCGAAATTACACACGCTGCACTGTAACATGATTCAGATGTCGATCAAATGAAAGTGGTATTGAATTTAGTTCTGTTGATTATATTATAGACCACACTGAGTTCCTATATGCTACTTTTCTAGTTATTTTATTTGGTACATTTTGGTACATTTTTGTACATATTTCCGACAATACTCGTATGTACAAAAGCAAATATTTAACTACCAAAGCGAATACAATATCGCTTTGGTATATACGTTTCGCAGCGTACGATTTACAGTGCACTTGCCTGTCTCGGCTTCAAATGTCACGTAGCCGATGTCTACATATCGATTATATCAATAGCTAGAAAGCTTCATTTTGAGACTTAGATGTGTGAACACATCCGCAGAATAATTCATCGTCGCATCATTGTCGCCTATAAATGATTGCTGAAAACATAAAATCTTAAGTCAAAAAATCCAAATTTCATGAGCACAAAATGCCATATAACCGACGCCAATGTTGTAGAGATTCTGGAATATTGAATAAGATTGACGACCACTTTTAGATGATGCGTGCTAGCAGCACTACTTTATGCGTAACTAATGACAGTAGAACTTTCACTCTCACTGTTTCTTTTCGTACTTAAATGTTTTATAATAGCACAAACTGTCACATGATCGACGCCATCGGTTATATGACGACAATGCAGTTGAAAGATATTACCGCAAGTGACCACATAAATATTTTAGTTTCTCCAATGAATACATTTATCTTTATATGTATACTTTAAGGCGCTTCGATTGAATTAAAAGACAGAACTTGTACACACGTGATTTTGATTCAACACAAAGTTTGTCACTAAAGTACAGTGTGTAGCGAAATATAGGATGTTCAATAATTAATCAGCAATGATTGTGGTTCCGGTTAACTTTTTCATGCTTTTGCAATTTTCATCGTGATTCAGCAGACCTATGTATGTATGAGCTTTAAACATGCAAAATAGTTTTACTTGCATGAGATACATGCAGTACATGTAGGCCCACAATAGTCATATAACTCATGCGCCCCTACAATAAGTCTATAGCACATACACCCCTACAATAAGTCTAAAACACATGTACCTCTACAATGAGTCTATAACACTTACACCCCTACAATAGATCTATAACACATACACCCCTACAATACGTCTATAACTCATGCGCCCCTACAATACGTCTATAACTCATGCGCCCCTACAATACGTCTATAACTCATGCGCCCCTACAATACGTCTATAACTCATGCGCCCCTACAATACGTCTATAGCACATGCACCCCTACAATACGTCTATAACTCATGCGCCCCTACAATACGTCTATAGCACATGCACCCCTACAATACGTCTATAACACATTCACACCTACAATAAGTCTATAACACATGCAACCTTATACAGCATAGACATGCAATGCAATATACAACACGTGGACACATGTAGGGTTATAATACTATAATTGTACTAAGCTCAGTATGCATGTCTATAGTTTTACTGGCAAACAATACTTACAGCAAATGTAGGCCTACAATTTTGTGTTATGTAATTGATATAAGAAATATTGCTAACTGCTGAGTGACTAAACACTCAATTTTCCTTTTCCTGACCGTTGAAATCATTTTCTCATAAAGTTTAAATACAGAATCATTAATCAGATGGCATATTCTCTTCCATTCTTATACAGGTTTAATTTTTTGCAACTTTTTCTTATTTCATTATATATCACCAGTTTAAGCTATAATGACAAGAAAATTAGCTCAGAAAGACTTTCAATCAATTTACTATGATACAACACATGTAGAGCACTGTTCATAACAGTAACGACAAGCACGAATTAATGATATTGAATCATTAGTCTTGGACTACCACCATGCTGGTATATTAGGCCTACATGAACTTTTGATGACCATCTTAGATAATGTAATAATATTTGAGCAAGTTGAGTTGTAGTATTGGAGTAATATCATCACATGTAATTCATTGCATAATATTGCATTGCAATTCAAAGTCATTCATTGAATGCCTGCATCTTTGTCACATAACCGACGCCATGATTTCAAACATGGTGATTTCTTAACGAGTTACACAAAAATGTTGTAGTCCTCACATACTTAACATTTATCTGTGATGGAACACGCATCATTTAGCGTGGCATTTAATGAAATCCGTGACAAAGGGTTTTTAAGACAAAAATCACATCAAAATTAGGCTTTTTTGATTTGCCCATTTCCTGAATCTGAATAGCAATGTGGACCCATTTGCATATTTTGAAGTTAATTCTGATCATTTTCTTTGATTGTGATGTTCTGCTCTTTCAGTGGCAGGCAGTTTGTGATATGATCACGGTTAAGAAAATAATCTTATTATTAGAAAGGCTTAGCTTTAAAGTAATGCAACCCAATGAATTGGTAACTTAGCAAACCACATCACTTCTCCAAGGTTGTCATGACATAGAGGATTTGTAAATTACTTTTCTTTCTTCTGTGTTGCTATCATAATCAGTGACATTTGTGTACATTTCTTCAAAAATACTTAAATTTGCATACCTCAAAGGTGGTAGTGGGTCTCGTCTCAAGTTCATTTAATGAAATCGAAACTGTATACAAATTGGGGATTTAATTAATACAGAGTTGCTGCTCTACCAGGTATCCCTACTCTATGGTTGCAGTCCTCCAGAATACGTCATTCTGATGTAGTTAACCTATGAAGGAATTGAAACAGACAAAAGAAAGAAAGAATGAAATAATTATTCTCTTATTTTCAGTTCAGTTGCGGTATGAAGGTAATGGAACGAAACTGAGACATTCGTTTTCCGTCAGCGCTAAGGTACCGGAGTGGCATGAAGTGACTGTCGTAAAGTCTCTATTAGCATGGGACGTATTCAGGGACCGTAGTAAGATTGTATACAAGGCGGTAACAGAACAAGGTGAAACCTGTGTTCTTTCGGATCATGAAAATCAGGAAGCTATCGATCATTGCTTCCTTCTTAAGGAAGGCGACAGACGTGAGATCGCGCTGAGTGAGCAGTCAGACAGAAGTTATACGAAATATAACATCCAAAAATTAGTTTATTCAGACACTCACCCGAATGTGAGGTTCATACTTTTTGCCGAGGACTGCCCGAATCCGTAGAACTATTCCAAAAACCAATTCGTCTGAACTCAATTATAGCAATAATAAAATGATTGCATGCATGGAAATTGCTCGTTTTAGCTTCAAATTTATGTGGAATATTCTACTAGCGGGTAGTCGTATTAGATACTGAATCTTTAAATATTGTCCATCTCTTTATCGCTGCCCATTGATATATTATTCTGATAATTAATGGATTCATGCTTTTATACCTTTCACGTTAACTCGATGATGAAATGAAAATATCATTAATGATGCTCGGCGGTTCGTCCGTTCTATTTAGAGCAGCAATGCACGGAACTGCATCGTGGCTACAAGAATGCATCGCGCAAATGAACATCTTCCGAAGTGGCTCACTACCAGTTCCAGACGACCGCGATCAACAAAGGATGCATCCTCCAGCATCACAAGACAACTGCAGGAATGCTCATAACGCACCGCTACCAGTATTAGTCACTTTTCTGCTACCAAAAAGTGCCGTTCAAAATTCGAACTTCCTCGGCCGAGGGTGTTGCGATAAAATGTCCTCGTCCATCTTAATTTATACAGAAAGAGTGAATTTTTCTCAGCTAGCATCATCTTGTAATTCTTTGTTTGTGATTTTATGTCTTTTTTATTTTATTAATCTTTCCAATCTATGTATTCTTTCATCTTCCTTCTAATCCTCCTATTTCGTTCTTTTCTTTCCTCCACCTTCGCTCATGTTGCTTTTCTTCTACTTCAATTTAATTATCTTTTAACTTGTTCGATTCTTTGTTCATGACGTGTACATGAGTTTTTACACTTGGTTGTCAATCGCTGTCTCTTCTTCTCTCTATATATTGTCTTTATGCTTAAGTGTTCACTTCATTTCCGTCTATGCAATGTGTCAGTCAACTGTAAGCTTCTTCAGACTGCGATTTCCTGTAGCCACAATGCAGGTCCGTGTATTGCTACGGACGAAGCTCCGAGCAACACAATGATACTTTCATCTCAACATCGAATTAACGTGGAAGACATAAAAGCATGAATTCAGTGATTATCAGAATATTATCGATCACTTATTTAAGTGAGCTCGTAAATTCATGAGTAGTATATAGTGTGACATCCGGCGCGACGCTTCGCTTCGCTTTGCTTCGCTTCGCTTGCGCCGGATGTCACACTTTTGCGGGTTTTTTCAAAAAATCAAAATTTCAAAATTTCAAAAATTTAGGTAGACTTCAAATTTCACGTGGCCGAAGGCCGAAGGGCGAAAATTTAAGCGTTTTTAAAAATACCCAATTTTTCAAATTTTTCAAAATCTTAAAATTTGAGAATTACAATTTTCACCCCCGCTTAAATCATGACCGTTGCAGGACACCGAAAAAATCATAAAAGGTAAGAATCTCAAAATTTGTGAATTACAATTTTCTCGCTTAAATCATGACCGTTCCAGGTCATGTAAAACCGGACACCGAAAATCATAAAAGTTGAGAATTTCAAATTCATGAATTTTATCTATCTTTTAGGTTTTTAAAATATAACATGTGACTAATAATATTTCTTTAAAAATGGAAGAAACAAAAGTGGATGAAACCGCAAGAATATATCCTTCATTATCATATGAAATGGATATTGCAAAACACAAAGATAGAGTACGTTATATGAAAGATAAGGAATCTCAATTATTACTTAGATTAGAACATTATAATAAATTAAGAAAGAGATGGTCTAAAGTTAAGAATGTAACACAAGGAATTGGCATATTCTTAACAATAAGTTTAGGTGCTTTGACAATTGTTATATCTTCTGGTGTTTTAGTAATTCCAGTAGTTGCTACAGCTTTAACAGGTACGGGCGTTTTTGCAACTTCACTTGTTACAATGTTAGATAAATCTTTAATAACTAAGAAACGAAAATCATTAAAAACTAAGCATTTACATATTAAAGAAGTCTATGATAAACTACATTACTACTTTCAAAGAGTATGTGATGATAATGTTATTACGTTAGATGAGATTGAAAAATTTGATCAAATAGCTAATAAAGCTAATAAAACGCCATTTCATTTAAAGTCCGAAAAAGTTGATGATAAGAATAAACAGGATGGCAAAATTTCTAGTGATGGCAAAATTTCTAATGAAGAAAATGACAAAATTTTTTTAGAAGAGCTAAAAACTTTAAGCGAAAATTTAAGCAAAACTTTATTAAACAAAACTTAAAGCGAAAAGATGTCAAACAACAAAGCAATAAAAAAATAATTTGTTCAGTAAAATGTTTTTGCTGTATTCAAATGTTACCACAAAATTCAAATATTATATTTTAAAAATGGATAAAATTAGAGCTGATAATTTTAAAAGAATAAAACAATTAGAAGAGTTAATAAAACAAAGAAATATTATGAAAGAAAATCATCTTCAACATAGAATGATAAAAGCTGGTATTCAATCTGATATGTTTGAAAAAATGCAGCAAACCGAGCAAGTAAAAACTGATTTTGAGAAAACTATGAAACCATTTAAAACTCTTGAAAAAGAAAGTACAAATAATGATAAACAAATTGATATAACAGATCCAGAGCACAAAACTGTATTAGATGACTATGGATTACTAGAATCAAACATTAATAAGAAATTACCAAAATCTATGCAATTTGAACATTCTATCTCATTTATAGATGGAAAAACAATACCTAGATTTTATCTCGGACAAAAAGAAATATTTCCACAACCTTTTCGAGGTATAATTTTTTCACCAGATAAATCTCCTTTTAATTTAGATAGAAATTTTGTTAATCTTTTAAGAGGAGCAGATTTAAATAATTATGCTGTAGAAGATCTCATAAAATATAAAGCTATGTTAGACAGAGTTGGTGCAGTAAAATCTCTTAGACGTTATAAACAATTAGAAAATTTATTATCAACGGGAGTTAAAGTAGGGAAAGGTTTATCTGAAAAACAGAAAACAGAAACAACCATATTTTTACCAGATGATCCACAAGAATTACTAAATAGATTAAATATTTTAATATCTGCAATAAAAGAAGGACATAATTCTAGTTTCAATGAAATTCATGCTATATTGAAAAGACTGTTAGAAAAGAAGATTCTAAATGAAGCGGATTATAAAAGTGTAACTGGACATCTCTGATGTCCTCCAGGGCTTCGCCCGTAGCTGAAATATGTTGTTTCTAATTTTTTTTTAAAAAAATATTTATTTAAAATTTTAACTAAAAAATGTGTTCAGCAGATTTAGACAAAATTAATAATCATTTAGAAAATTTGACAGAGATTTTGGGTTCATCAAAATTTAGTACGACGTTAAAAATTATAACAACTACTTCATCACACACTTGTAATTTAGAACCCATTCTACATTTGGAACAAAATAAAAATTATCAAATTGCATTGACTAGTTTCTCTACATTTAACACTATTCAAAACGTTATCAAAGATGTGAATGATCAATTTAGATATTCTACTGATAAAGGCAAAACATGGAAAATACTAACTTTTCTTCCTGGTTCTTACGAAGTTGAAACAATATCAAATGAAATTAAGAGACATTTAGGTATACCATTTAAAGATAAGAAACAATTACATTTTGCAGTTGAACCGGCAGTTAATAAATTTTCTCTTACTTTAGACGAAAATCATCAAGTTGATTTTAATCATGATAGATCATTGTCAAAGCTATTAGGATTTAATAAACAAACCTATAGTCAAGGTTATCATTTAGGTGAGAAGATTCCAAAAATAACTGAAATAAATTCAATTGTTGTACATTGTGACATTATTGAAGGAGGATATATAAATGGTAAATTATCAAATTTAATATTCAGTTTTCCAGCTTTTACTGTACCCATTGGTTATAGATTAAATGTATTTCCACAAACATTAATATATTTTCCTATTACAAGAAAAACTATTAACAACATTAACATTAGAATCACTGATGAAAAAGGACAAGAAATAAATTTTGGAGGTGAAGAGATTATGATAGATCTTTTGGTTCGGGAGGTATAAACTCCCGTTCGGAAGGTATAAACTCCCGTTCGAGAGGTATAAACTCCCGTTCGGGAGGTATAAACTCCTACGCGAAGCTAGAGAAGTTTAATTTTCTTCTTCTTCTTTAGAAACAAAAAATAAAAAAATAAAAATAAAATTTTTTTATTAAAAAATGAGTGAACTACCTCCATTTAATAAAAAAAACTTAAATTTAATCATCATCCAAATTTATCTAATAAAGTTTTGTCAGTTATTTGTGGAAGATCAGGTTGCGGAAAAGCGTATCTATTATTTAAAATTTTAACGACTCCAAATTTTTTGGATTATAACAATCTTATAATTTATACAACAACGGCAGAACAACCCGTCTATCAATTTTTAAAATATGGATTTGAAAATAATCTTAAAAAAACAGCAATTGCTTCATTATTCAAAGAATATGAAAAATCTGAAGATGAAGAAGAAATAAGTTCGTGGTGTGAAGAAGCAGCAAAAAATAATCAGTTAGTTGAAACCAATAAAAATAAGCATATAAAGATACAACTAATAGATGATAGTGGTAATATGCACGATCCTAGTAAACTAGATAAAACAATGAAACATTGTGTAATTTTTGATGATTGTGTTAATGATAGAAATCAGTCAGTTCAAAGAAATTATTTCACAAGAGGTAGACATAATATATAATATAATAATATATATAATAATATTGATAAATCCATAATCTTTTGACCAAGCATTGTTACACGATTGTTTAAATTCATCTTTATTTCTTACACATAAATCGCTTAACAAATCACTTAAGTTTCTTGCATTTATTTCAAATAGTATAAATATATTTGCATTCTTTCTAATAACACTTCCGTCTAATGAATACATACTTTGTGTTAAATAAAAGACACTACAGTTATTATGTCTACCTCTTGTGAAATAATTTCTCTGAACTGACTGATTTCTATCATTAACACAATCATCAAAAATTACACAATGTTTCATTGTTTTATCTAGTTTACTAGGATCTTGCATATTACCACTATCATCTATTAGTTGTATCTTTATATGCTTATTTTTATTGGTTTCAACTAACTGATTATTTTTTGCTGCTTCTTCACACCACGAACTTATTTCTTCTTCATCTTCAGATTTTTCATATTCTTTGAATAATGAAGCAATTGCTGTTTTTTTAAGATTATTTTCAAATCCATATTTTAAAAATTGATAGACGGGTTGTTCTGCCGTTGTTGTATAAATTATAAGATTGTTATAATCCAAAAAATTTGGAGTCGTTAAAATTTTAAATAATAGATACGCTTTTCCGCAACCTGATCTTCCACAAATAACTGACAAAACTTTATTAGATAAATTTGGATGATGATTAAATTTAAGTTTTTTTTTATTAAATGGAGGTAGTTCACTCATTTTTTAATAAAAAAATTTTATTTTTATTTTTTTATTTTTTGTTTCTAAAGAAGAAGAAGAAAATTAAACTTCTCTAGCTTCGCGTAGGAGTTTATACCTCCCGAACGGGAGTTTATACCTCTCGAACGGGAGTTTATACCTTCCGAACGGGAGTTTATACCTCCCGAACCAAAAGATCTATCATAATCTCTTCACCTCCAAAATTTATTTCTTGTCCTTTTTCATCAGTGATTCTAATGTTAATGTTGTTAATAGTTTTTCTTGTAATAGGAAAATATATTAATGTTTGTGGAAATACATTTAATCTATAACCAATGGGTACAGTAAAAGCTGGAAAACTGAATATTAAATTTGATAATTTACCATTTATATATCCTCCTTCAATAATGTCACAATGTACAACAATTGAATTTATTTCAGTTATTTTTGGAATCTTCTCACCTAAATGATAACCTTGACTATAGGTTTGTTTATTAAATCCTAATAGCTTTGACAATGATCTATCATGATTAAAATCAACTTGATGATTTTCGTCTAAAGTAAGAGAAAATTTATTAACTGCCGGTTCAACTGCAAAATGTAATTGTTTCTTATCTTTAAATGGTATACCTAAATGTCTCTTAATTTCATTTGATATTGTTTCAACTTCGTAAGAACCAGGAAGAAAAGTTAGTATTTTCCATGTTTTGCCTTTATCAGTAGAATATCTAAATTGATCATTCACATCTTTGATAACGTTTTGAATAGTGTTAAATGTAGAGAAACTAGTCAATGCAATTTGATAATTTTTATTTTGTTCCAAATGTAGAATGGGTTCTAAATTACAAGTGTGTGATGAAGTAGTTGTTATAATTTTTAACGTCGTACTAAATTTTGATGAACCCAAAATCTCTGTCAAATTTTCTAAATGATTATTAATTTTGTCTAAATCTGCTGAACACATTTTTTAGTTAAAATTTTAAATAAATATTTTTTTAAAAAAAAATTAGAAACAACATATTTCAGCTACGGGCGAAGCCCTGGAGGACATCAGAGATGTCCAGTTGCACTTTTATAATCCGCTTCATTTAGAATCTTCTTTTCTAACAGTCTTTTCAATATAGCATGAATTTCATTGAAACTAGAATTATGTCCTTCTTTTATTGCAGATATTAAAATATTTAATCTATTTAGTAATTCTTGTGGATCATCTGGTAAAAATATGGTTGTTTCTGTTTTCTGTTTTTCAGATAAACCTTTCCCTACTTTAACTCCCGTTGATAATAAATTTTCTAATTGTTTATAACGTCTAAGAGATTTTACTGCACCAACTCTGTCTAACATAGCTTTATATTTTATGAGATCTTCTACAGCATAATTATTTAAATCTGCTCCTCTTAAAAGATTAACAAAATTTCTATCTAAATTAAAAGGAGATTTATCTGGTGAAAAAATTATACCTCGAAAAGGTTGTGGAAATATTTCTTTTTGTCCGAGATAAAATCTAGGTATTGTTTTTCCATCTATAAATGAGATAGAATGTTCAAATTGCATAGATTTTGGTAATTTCTTATTAATGTTTGATTCTAGTAATCCATAGTCATCTAATACAGTTTTGTGCTCTGGATCTGTTAAGTAGTTTATAGTGTGACATCCGGCGCGACGCTTCGCTTCGCTTTGCTTCGCTTCGCTTGCGCCGGATGTCACACTTTTGCGGGTTTTTTCAAAAAAATCAAAATTTCAAAAAATTTCAAAAATTTAGGTAGACTTCAAATTTCACGTGGCCGAAGGCCGAAGGGCGAAAATTTAAGCGTTTTTAAAAATACCCAATTTTTCAAATTTTTCAAAATCTCAAAATTTGAGAATTACAATCGGGCGAAGCCCTAGAACCTTCGGTTCGATTTTCACCCGCCCCCAAAATCATGACCGTTCTAGGACACTGAAAAAAATTATAAAAGTTGAGAATCTCAAATTTGAGAATTACAATCGGGCGAAGCCCTAGAACCTTCGGTTCGATTTTCACCACTTAAATCATGAGCGTTTCAGGACACCGAAAATTAGTATTTTTAAAAACGTCTTTTAAATTCATTTTTCAGGTTTTTAAAATATATCATGTGACTAAAAATATTTCTTTAAAAATGGAAGAAACAAAAGTGGAAGGAACTTCAGAAATGGAAGGAACCTCAAGAATATATCCTTCATTATCATATGAACGTAGTTCTACTTTAATGGACATTGAAAAAATGAACATTGAAAAAATGAACAAAGAAAAACACAAAGATAGAGTTAGGTATATGAAAGATAAGGAATCTCAATTATTATTAAGATTAGAGCATTATAAAAAGTTAAGAAAGAGATGGTCTAATGCTTTAACAATTGTCATTTCATCTGGCGTTCTTACAATTCCAGTAGTTGCTACTGCTTTAACTCGATACAAAATGAAAACATATTTCCATCTTTGAAATATTTTATTCACATCACAGACAAGTACTATGCACAAGTAGCATGGTTTACAACGAATAAAATATGTTGACTAGAAAATGTATTATGCCATGATACAATTGTTTCTGTATGAGTAAAATAAGGTAAGGCTCATAGAACTATAAAACCAATGAGGACAAGTAGCATGGTTTACAACGAATAAAATATGTTGACTAGAAAATGTATTATGCCATGATACAATTGTTTCTGTATGAGTAAAATAAGGTAAGGCTCATAGAACTATAAAACCAATGAGGACAAGTAGCATGGTTTACAACGAATAAAATATGTTGACTAGAAAATGTATTATGCCATGATACAATTGTTTCTGTATGAGTAAAATAAGGTAAGGCTCATAGAACTATAAAACCAATGAGGACAAGTAGTATGGTTTACAACGAATAATATATATGTTACTAAAATGTATTATGGCATGATACATTTGTTTCTCGTAAATAGAAATAAGGTAATACTCATAGTACTATTATCCATTGCGAGTAGCTTACCGTTTCAATTGATTGAGTTTAGTATTTCATCAAGGGTTGGGCGCTGTCTCCCATGGCGAAGATACGAGTCAATAATAGCGAAGTTCCTTTTGAAAAATGATATAGATTCCGTCGAGTTCTTAATAAACGGAAATCGTAAATATAGTTTATAAAATTTTCTTAAAAAGATGTTATAGCCTCTGGAATAACCTAATTGTTTACAAACATGGCCACTTCCCCGGATTACAGTCAAAGCTCTTCCTTTTAACAACGATAACTTCACAGTATTGTTCACCGAAATGTCTTCTTCTCTTCTTAAATGTGCTAAATAATTAGTTAGCTCTGATGGTAAGATGTCTCTTTGAATTTCTTCTTCAAAATTATAGTTTGAACTGATATTGATGGCGTTATCTTGCAATGTGTCTTCAAATCGATTTATCACTAAAAATTCTCTGAATGTTTTTGATGCGTGGATGTCTTCTTCCTCCCTTGGTTTAAGATATTTCTCCTGAAATTCTGTTAGCATCTCAATACACTTCTTCCGTTGATCTTCGTTCACAATAGTGTCTGAAATTTTTCTTTTCAAATCGGCAAAGGCGATGCTTGAACGTGCCATTTTCGTTAAAACGTAGTGAATTAATTATGATAAAAAATAAAATTGTTGAAAGTCGCTGATGAAATTGACCAAAATAGATAAAGGTCACAGATGATTCGTAAGCAGTCACAGTCTCGTAGAACGCTCGCAGAATGAATGCACGCAGTAATACGTGGAATAATGGCAGCAGCTGTTCAAGTGAAAAGTCATGAGTTATGCGGGTCACAAAGAATTCTCTCATACTGAATAGCTTAAACTGGTAGCAGCTGTTCATGTTGAGAAATTTGGTAACAGATGTTGCTAATGTCTTAATACAGATAAAACAATCAATATTCTCTTAACAAGAGTTCATAAGAATAAAATGGAACAATGTAACGTTTTAATTTAGATTAAATTAAATCATTTCAAAAATCGAATAAGTAGCAAGGAAAGTCATCATTGTGGAACAGTTTTAAATCAATACCCCCTCCCTTCTGTCTAAGTAGTAAGGAAAGACATCATTAGAGAACAGTTTTAAATCAATACCCCCTCCCTTCTGACTAAGTAGCAAGGAAAGTCATCATTGTGGAACAGTTTTAAATCAATACCCCCTCCCTTCTGACTAAGTAGTAAAGAAAGACATCATTAGAGACCAGTTTTAAATCAATACCCCCCCCCAGTAGTAAGGAAAGTCATCATTATAAAAATGTTTTAAATCAATACCCCCTTCTGACTAAGTAGTAAGGAAAGACATCATTAGAGAACAGTTTTAAATCAATACCCCCCCCCTCCTTCTGACTTCTAGGGGTCCCTTAAGAAATTTTTTTATTATAAAATGAGCAACATAAATGAGTTTTTGAAATTATATGGAACACAGACAACAACGAATTTCGATTTAAATAAGATTGCTAATCAATTGGGAATAAAGAATTTTCACATATTGATGAGGGATGAATTACAATTCCTAAAAAATAGGCCAACAGGAACCTTCAGTTCACGGAACAAAGTTCCATCAATAACTGTAAATTTCATAACAAATCTTCATACGTCAAATGAAAAAGGTGTACATTGGTCAGCAGGCGTTAAAAATTATCAGCAGAACTATTATTTTGACCGCCCGGAGGCTGAGAACTATTGGTTCGACTCATACGGTTTGCCCCCTACAAATGAAGTAAAAGAATTACTTGGCAATGGAATTTATAATACATTTCAAATTCAAAAACCGGGAACAACTTATTGTGGACAATTATGTCTTTATGTTTTATTTAAATTACAGGAAGGAGTACCATTTCTAGATATTATGTTAGAGTTAAACAATCTATAACTCAAGCGAAGCTAGCTAAAGCGCCACCTAGAGGTTAAAGCTCTGTTTTCTGTAATTCATTTTGATAAAAACGGCCTCTGATATCCTCATTATCTAAATCTTTAATTTCATAAGTAAACGGATAAGTTTGATTTATTTTACAAATTTCAAATATCTCTTTCGTCCAGTATCCGACGAAGCCCTTTTCAAATTTGTTCTTATATTTAAATATTCTAACTCTATCTCCAATTTTAAATTTCGGCTTAAGTTTCTGCAAATTCGGATTACTCTCATTCGAATAATTATTCTCGAATATTTTCTTTCGTATCAAATCAGGGTCGTTAGAAGCATTCTTTGGAGTTTCTTCAATACCAGAATGAACTTTATTATTGTACTCTTCCACAATTCCTTGTAATATCTTCAACCATTTCTGATTTTTTTGCTCAGTAAATTTCTTGAATAATTTATTTTTTAACGTCCGATTGAATCTTTCTATCACTACGGCCTTCCCTGCATTTTCAGTGGAATAAACAGTTTCAAATAGTGGCTGAACGTTTCGGTTATAAAATTCCGACCCTTTATCAACAAACAATTTTTTTGGCTTTCTATTACTTTCTATAAAGATTTCTTCAAACGCATATTTAACTGATAGACCACTTTTATTTTTTAAAGGCTTTACCCAAGCGTATCGTGTATATAAATCTATAACGGTCAATGCGTATTTGTAGTCCCTTTCATTCGGCATATGAATAAGATCAGCACTCCAAATATCATCTTTATTAAATACTTTTACTTTCAATAGATATTTCGGCTTTCTATATTCCTTGTGAATTTCGGACGCATAGGTTCGAGCGTTGCTCTCAGAGTTATTAGTTCGAGCGTTGCTCTCAGAGTTATTAGTTTCATTTAAACCCTGGCCGAATAATATTTTAGCTTGTAAAGCTTTCTTAACAAACATTCCTTCAATTTTTTCTCTAAATGTAGGATTCTGAATACTATCTAATTCTTGAATCATCTTCTTATCAGCTGCATGTCGAGAACTTAGATCATGATTTCGATAAGCTAAATCATGCCTGTAAGCGGCGGCATCTACTCTATTTATTGGTTCTTCACCTGGTTTCGGATTATTATTCTCATCTAGTCTTATATCTAATCGAGTTCCTGGACCGGTATATGAATGACCAGGAAGATGTTTTTCTTTCGAATATTTACTCCAAATAAATCCAGGAAAGTTTTCTAATGTTTTTTGTATATCACCACCGTAGGTAGTAGCCAAACTTTGTTTGTCGTCGTTACCTTCATAAATTTTACAATTTAAGTTTTTATTTTTGTTTAATAGATAATTCAATAAATCTAAATTAGAAATTTTTAATTTAATTAAATTTTCGGAATTTTTAGAATTCATTTTAAAAGATAAAAAAAATTTAAAAGATAAAATAAAATAAATTTTTTACCGAAAAGAACCAAAGGTCTTCAGGTTATTACCTTATCATACTAGGACTTAGATATATTCCAGAACCATCTTTAGTTTCTTTAATTTCAATTAAATCATCAACATTGTGGAGAATATTTTTAAGAACTCGTTTTCCTTCATCAACTAATTTTAATTTACTAATAAAATTATCTACTATTCCTTCTCCCCTAGCAACTTTCTCTAACTCTCTGTTATGACGTTTTTGTTCTTCTAATGCTGCCTTCTCTGATTTATTTTTATTTACTGCTTGGACAATACCAGCTGTCCCACCTGCAACACTTCCTGCTGCTGCTATGCCACCTATTATTAGTGGAATTAATGGGAGAATCCCGCCATTCTTTTCTTCTTGTAATTGAATATTCTCTATCATTGGTTTACTTATGTAATACTTTTTTTATTAATAGTAATAGTTTTAGGGGTATTTTTGTCAACAATATTACGTAATTTTAATTCAACAGTTTTATTATTATTACCTTTCGCTTGCGACATTTTTAATAAAAAAAATTTTAAGTTACCAAAAAATTTTAAGTTAAGAATTTTAAGTTAAGAATTTTAAGTTAAGAATTTTTAATCTATTCTAGTTATGAAAAATTTTTAAGATAAGAATTTTTAATCTATTCTAGTTATGAAAAAATTTTAATTAATTTATTCTAGTCATCTTCCCATTAAGAATTTCAATAGAATATTTTACATCTTCTAGCAATAAACCATAAGCCATCAATGAAGTTGTGGAATCTTTCTTTTTAATATTAATTGTTACATCACAACCATTTTTAATAATATCTTCAGATTGTGCACTTAAATCGAAACAGAAAATTGGATATAAATGTCTCCAATCTCCAGGAGTTAATTGTGGTTCAACTCCAAATTCTGTACAAAGATTTCGATAACAATCATATCCTTCCATAAATTGATTATTGGTATCATCGAATCTTAATGGATCAATTGGATAACGGGTTTGATTTAATGAAACTTGTAAACTTCGAATTGTATTAATATGAAAAATATTGTTGTTCTTATCAAAACTTGGAGAATTATTTCTTTGAAAAGTTAGTAATAAATATCTTGGTGTATTCGCAGTTCTAGTAAAATGCCAGTTAAATCTTTGTTCGGAAAAAGTTACTTAACTAGCAGTACGCTTTAGAAAATTTACTGGAATTGGTTTGTTAGTATTTAATCTTTTTGCAATAGCTGTTTCAATCTCTAAACTAGGAGTAATATGCTTAATCCACCATTCAAGTCTATCAATTTTTAAATATGCTTTTTTTCCAGTCTTACCAAAAAAGATTAATTCATTATTTGCTGTACGATGAATTATTAATTTAAATTTTAATTGATATGATATTTTGTCATAATCTAAATATCCGAATAATGAAGACAATGACCAATTTACTGTCTGTTTACTTTTTTTGTTAAATTCACGTCTTTCTTTATATGCTTCATTATTTGTTTTATTTAAATGTTTTGCAATATTTTCTACATCTTTCGCAATTCCTGCGGCATCTGTTCCAGCGTGAGTTAAATCCTCAATAATTATGCCATCATTAGTATCAGGAAACCAACCTTCGATTTCATGCTTTTTATTATTTTCACCAATTATTACAAATCTAAGCATTGTATCAATTACACCTGGGGAATCACTTATTGTTTCTATATTTTGAGTTGCAACATCTAAACGCATTTGTGTAAATAATCTTGGAAAGAAATTATTCTCTAGTGCAATATTATCGGTTTCTGGTAATGGTGTTGTAAAATTGGCATCACTATACAAAGAATATTCACAGTGTAAAAATGAATCAGGTAGATATAAATAACTCTGCTGATTATCAACTTCAAAGATTAAATCTCCTCCAGTATTTACTCTACTGGAAGATCCGGGATTCATAGCAATTCTTATATAGTCATTCTTTTTTTGATTGTAACTGACGAACGGAGGATCGTCTAATCTAAATTTATTTTCGATAAGCGAAGACATTTTTATAAAAAATAATTTGACTTTTTGTTTTTTCTCACAGACAGAAAAAATTCTGCTAAAATAATTTTACTTAAATAATTTTACTAAAAAAAATTTTACTAAAAAATTTTACTAAAAAAATTTTACTAAAAAAATTTTACTAAAAAATATATTTTAGAATTTTGCTAGACCAGCTCCGCTACAGCTTTGCTGGTTAAACCGAAGGTTGCTACTCACGCCATTTCCTCTTATTTCTTCAATTGAACGAACCGTAGGTTCTATGGCTACGCCTGTTTTTTTATTATGTTTACTATCACCCTCTACAGCTATGTTAGCAATTTTATATTTTGTTTCCTCCGAAAGTTTTTTTAAATTTTTTAGTTCTTCAGAATCATTCCTAAGTTTACGAATAGCTTCTAGTTGTTTTAATTCGTTTTGAGACTTAACAGCATTTGATATTGCACTAGCTGTACTACCTATAGCAGCTGCTCCTTTTGCAGCAGATGTAATCAAATCTTTATTATTTTTAATTAAGTTAACGATACTTCCAATACCAGAAAAGATGCCAGCCCCTTCTTTTTGGACGGCACCTGCGGTGCCTAGGAACTTTTGTGTTCCGATTGTTTCTACACTGTCATAATGGTATACAGGTTTCTGAGATGGTTCATGAGCAATTTTATTATTTGATGCAAAATGTTTAAGATTGTGTTTATAAATTATAGGCATTTTTTAAGATTAAATTTGACTTTTGGGAAAAAATATTTACGATCGGCTAAAGCCTCGAGGAGCTTCGCTCCGATTGGTTAGTAACCTGAGGACCTTTGGTCCGTTTAAGATTTACGTTTGTGAATGGACAACAACTTCGAGATAACTTTATTAATTGACTGTTGCACTTTATCTATTGCGTCAAGCAGTGTGTGATGTACTTTAATTTCTTTTCTATTAACTTGCATTTTCTGCTGATTAATCTTCAACGCCGTTTTAAGAGCATTTAACTTAATTTTAAGAACATCTAATTGTCTTTTAACAGCATCTAACTGTTCTTTATTTTCTTTAGAGTTTTCTTGTAAATTTTTCTTTAATTCATTTTCTAAATTGATTTTAAGATTTTTCATTTTATCAACTTTTTGATTAAGTGAGTTTACTTCATTTATTATTCTATTCATCTTTTTCATTTGTTGAGTAATTTTAGAACTTAATTCATCAACACTTTTTTGGAATGTAGTTTGTAACTGCTTTAAATTTTTTTTAATTCTTTCAGGAAGTTTTTCTATTTCATCTTCTAATTGTTCTTTTAACATTTTTATCTGATGTTTATTTTTAATGACTGCAGATTTTAACTTTATAGAAAGTAATATTAAAATTTTTGATTGTTCAGAAATCTTTTTAAAAAGTTTTGCTATATCTGCTTCTAGCTCTCTATCCTTTTTATCAAGTTTTAATAATTTTTCGTTTAATGATTTGTCATTAAGTTTTAGCAACTTTAATTCGTTCATCAGTGGAACCAAAACATCGTTTATATATTTTTCTTTTAAGTCATTGATTTGTGTATCAACATATTGTTTATTTGTTAACTCTGTATTTTGTTGTGGAAGAATAGAAAGATGCAATGGACCAGATAAAACGTCTCCAGTTTTCATGATATAATTTTCTATCTCTATTTCTAAATCACGATTATTCGGGATATATGCACCTCCACCAACATTTGGTAACATCATTTTTTAACAATAAAAAAATAAAATTTTTTCTAATAAAAATAAAAAATAAAATTTTTTCTAATAAAAATAAAAAATAAAATTTTTCTAATAAAAATAAAAAATCGGAAAAACCAAATTTAGAAAAATTATATTCGCCCGCATCATCCTGTTCTTCTTATTCGACGAGATCAACGGGATTTGAAAATAAATGTTTTGATAATAATAATAATAATACTATTACAAATCCATGTATAGATGTTAATATTTTATTTCAATTACAAGCCGAAATATTTAGAGAACAGACTAAAGGTTTACCTTCTATAGAAACTAATTATTGTTTGTTTCCAGGAGATCCATTTATTAAATTTATGGAGATTGTTAGTAAATATAATGATGTAGCTTATGTGGAATTAAATAAAGAAAATATGGTTATAATAGGTCATAATAATGTTTATGGATTTATTAGAGCAGTGTTACCAATTAGTAATACTGATTGGATAGAAACTAAAATTATTAATTATATCAATATTAAAGAATTAGTTAAAAAATTAAAATCTTTTTCGAAAGAAAAAATTAGATTATTTGTTGACGATCAAAATCAATATAACATTCACATAGAGAGTAAAAAACATAATGAAGAATTATTATGTCAAGTTTATTATAGAGACACAATTTATAAACAAGAAACATTAGAAATGCCGCAAAGATATGATGATGATACGTATATAGGATTATATTCCAACTTAAATATTAATTTATTAAAATCTTATATAAATGGTTTAGCTCA
Source organism: Prostheceraeus crozeri (assembly GCA_907163375.1). Classification (NCBI taxonomy): domain Eukaryota; kingdom Metazoa; phylum Platyhelminthes; order Polycladida; family Euryleptidae; genus Prostheceraeus; species Prostheceraeus crozeri. The sequence continues at coordinate 35,174 of CAJQUW010015490.1, read as the reverse complement.
ACAAGAGAAAATTTATATGTGGACTACACCTTATACTATTAACAATGACCATAATCATAATCATAATCATAATAAACGAACCGAAGGTTCTAGGGCTTTGCCCGATCTTAAAGAATCTTATGATAATAATGATGATTCTGCAACATCTGAAAAAGGTGTAAATGGTAAAAAAGATTATAAAAATATTAGTAATTATAAAAATTTATCTAAATTTCATTTTCTTACAATTGAAAATAATAATGATGGCATAGTTGAAGATACTGTTAGACAACTATGTGTCGGGTCTACAAAATTTAAATTAGGATTTACATCTAATCAATTTAAAATTTTATCATCTTTAACAAAAACTAAAAGTGATTCAGATTATGGTGGTGTTATTAAATTTTCCAAAAGAGATCAAAGACCAATATTTTTCTCTATTATATTATTAACAGATAAGAAATGTAATTTAGAATTAGATATTCCAATAAGAGAATGGTATCCTATCATGGAAGGGCATCCTATACCAAAAAGTGTAATTTATGATGATGAAGAAACAATTTATGATGATGATGAAGAATCAATTGATGATGATGATGAAGAATCAATAGTTAGTGAAAAAAAATTTAAATTATCTTTTGATAAAACATTATATGATGAAACTTAATATGATAAAACTTAATAGAAAATACCAAAATATTCGATAAATTTATTTTCATATGTAATAAAATTTTTAGATGTAATAAGTTTTTAGATGTTATAAGTTTTTAGATGTAATAAATTTTTAGATGTAATAAGTTTTTAGATGTAATAAAAAAATTATTATTCCCACGTGTCATCATCATCACTTAAATTACTCTCACAGATGATTGTTTGAAATATTTCAGCTTGAATATCTTCTCCGTTATAAGGTAACATAATTTCATTTTCATCAGGTGCTTGACGTTTAAGAATATTTATTTGACCAGAAAATTTTTTTTCTTCAGTATTATTATTTTTATCAGGAATACTAATTCCAGTTTCTAAAGATCTTTTCCATGGTTTATTAACTGTAGTCGATAATGTTTTCCCCGAATATAATTTTAGAAAATCTTCTACTTTTACTTTGTTTTGTGAATAACCTTTGAATGTTTTCTTTTCACTAAGTCTCCCTTGCTCATCTACAGTAATACAGTATTTTACTTTAGGTGCAATAAACATTGCAAAAATAATTCCACCATTTCCATAATCATTTTTCCCTTGACACAATTCTCCTCCAACATATCCAGCCGCGTCTAATTTATTAAAGAGCTCATTGGAAATATATATTGAATCAGTATCTGTATAATAAATGTATTTTTCTTTAAAAACCATTAATTTCTAAAATAAAGTTATTCATGATTCTTCTAGAGTGAGAAAGAATGAAAGAACCTAAGTGTGATGGCATGAATGACGTCTTCCCATCTTTTACAATATTAGTTTTGAGAAATTCATCATCTTCCATTTCTACTTTCGCTAAATATTGTTCATCATTTAATTTTTCATAATCTTTTACTTCTTGAGTGAAATTTTTTCTCAATGTATTCTCATTCCATAAATGATATTTAGTGGTTATATCTTTTTGCACAGTTTTGCCATATAGCGAATTCATCAATAATTTAATTAACTCATCACCTACAGTATTTCCTTCTGTTTTATATCTTTTTCTCAAATTAAAAAGTTTTTCAATATAATTTCGAAATGGTGAAACTTGATAATTTTTTTCATAAATTATACCATCAGTAATATGTAAGATTTTTCCCCCACATCTAACAATTTCTTGTATGTCAACAGAAGTTAATACATCATAACATATACCATTTCTAAACCTGATTACTTTTACATGAGAATTATTATTTTGATTTTTAACTTTATCTTTTATAGGAACTGGTTGGAAAAACATATCATTCGGATATTGAAACACAACAGAGAATATTCCAGTTTTAGGTCTAAATGTTTGAGTATTAAATTTATATACTATTTCCCGCTCTTCTTCTTGACGAAATTTTCTAGCTGATTCAGCTTTAGGGTATTCTGAATTTTCATCATACATAGCTGATGGATATAAAGATGTTGCATCAAAAGCCATTAGAAATTCATTTTTTTGTTCAAGTAGTTGATTTGAAATTTTCTTACAAATTTCAGTTTTATCTCCTAAATCTCGATACTGTTTCATTAAATCTATTAAATTATTTCCAGGGGACAAAGCCCCACCAGCGTAGCGAGCAAGGGACAAAGTCCCCCCAGCGCAGCGACCAGGTAAATACTGTTTTAATATTGGTAACACGATGCTACAAAATGGCGATATGTATTTTCTTATATTTGCTGAAACTCTTCCACCTTTAACAGATTTTCTAATATAATTTCTAGCCCATAAATCTATATGAGAATGAATATTTATATTGTCATTTTGTACGCTTTTCATCCAACCGTTAAATGTTAAAGCAGAGGATGTCAAATTAGTAGTTATATCTTCACCAACTAAATCTTGCATAACATTATTATATTTGTAGATACAAAAAGCTAAAGAAAGAATATCGTTAACTAAATATGGTCTCCATTCATTTTCTTTTTCTTTATAATTTTCATGTGTTATGTCTCCAATTTCATAATTTAATTTACACACATTCGTAGGAATTTTAAAATTCTCACACCACTTAGAAAGACTTGTTTTTACATGTTGATAACTACATTTCATTATAATAGTTTGAAGTGCTAATTTACCTGAAAGTGAATCTTTTTTCATATTGTTTTTAAATCTAAGAGATTTTTGAATATATCTACTAACACATTCAGTTGTATAAGGATTTTGTAATGAAGCAGTCAATATTCCTCTTGAAGTTTTAAGAGGCGGTTTAGATAATTTAAAATTAGCTTTTATCGGAAAATAGGAATCAAAACCTGATGAATTGTGAGCTATTAAAGTTACTCTAGAATAATTAAATTTTCCAAGAGTTTTAAAAAATTGATGGATCGGACATACGTCCTCTGGGTTTCCCCTGATTGGACATTCATCATCCTCAGTTCTCGTAAATATTTTCACACAATTTTGAAGTTTATTAAATTCTAATTCAGTTAAATTATTATACTCATTAATCTGTTTTTTAAGTTTTTTAATTTCATCTTCATCTTTTGATCGTTTAATTTTAATCATATCACTTAACAAACGTGTTTCTAATTCTTTCAATCTTTGTTTCGGTAAACAACATATAAATTTATTAAAATTAATAGCTCCTACAGCATAAGGAATAGGATGAGCTGTTGAACAGTTAGGATCGGGAAAAGTTTCGAGATCCCAAATATATGTTGAACCATAGTCAATTTTTTTCTTTGTTATGATTTTATATGGACGCGTTGTTAGATTTTCATCAGTAACTGTTTTATATATGGGTTTGAAATTATTTTCAATTTCTCTAATAGCTTTTAATTTATGAGATTTATTAATTAAACAATAGTGACCAATTGTTGAACCTGCGTGAAAATAATTGTAATAAACATAATTATGCAACGTTTCAATTCCTCTAGGATTTAAATGACGATTGGCAGGACTATAATATTGAACACATTCTCCAAAATATTTATTGAATTGAGAAAATTTGCAGTTTGACATTACTCCTGTTCTAGATGTGGCTTTCTCTTTATATAAAAAATTATTAAACATTTCTTTCATCATTTCTCCTTGTTCTTCATTAAAACCTCGTAAAACATTATAACATTTAATAAAACAAAAATCTTCAGAAGGAATATAACAATATTCACCGAAATATTCTTTGATTCTATATTTCATATTAATCCCTGCCCCTCTATGCGATCTTTGTACTAACTTCACTCCAAAATCTTCATATTTAATATTACCTGTAAAAATCCATTCGTTAGCATCGGATTTCTCATCCAGATTCGAAAACCATGTTTCAAATGATTTTTTATTATAGAAGGTTACGTAAAAATTTTGAATTATATTTTCCTGATCTTTAATAACTTTTCCAAGTAAATTCATAATTTTACCATTTGCTAAAAGTTTCCGCATATCATTTACTACATTAATAAAAGATACATTTTCATATTTAATTTCATTTGGATTAAATAAATTACATAAATCATCACCAAGTTCATCCTTAATTCTATCATCAAAAAAGATATCAGTAATAGGAGTTTCTAATATTTCTTTTGTTCCACTTTTCTGTTTTTTAGTATTACGTCTAATACTACGCCTAGTACGTTTCTGTTTTTTAATACGTTTACTACGTTTACTATGTTTAATTTGCGCATCAAACTCAGTAGTTTGTTTCTTGATTAATTCATCAATCCTAGACGTTTGTCCGAGAGACATTTCACGATTCATATTTTTTAAAAGAAAAAAATGAATTTTTACATAGAACCTCGGTTCCGTTTTTACATATACACAGGAATATGTAATTGATGTAATGTTTCTAATTCATGTGTTGTTAAATGTTCTTTCTTAACCAACCACCATAAATTATTATACGCCAAAAATACTCGGAAACTTCTTAAACAAAGTGGAAAGTCTTTTGTTTTAACACACGGTTTAATACCATGTTTTGTTTTATAATCTGTAACGAGCGCAACGTATTTATGATGATAATAAAATCTAACTTCTTTCTTCGAATTTACAGGATTTGTAGGATGACGATAATCTTTTAAAACTGGTACATGCTCTATCTTATAATCATTCAACATATTTTTTTTTTATTTTTATTAACAAAAAAATTTATAAGAAAAAATTATTCGGTCACTCCGTTCGATCACTCCTCGAAAATATTTTCTATAACTCTATCATGAATTTTTTTATCAATATTAATTGTAATGAAGCCATAATCTTTTGACCAAGCATTATTACACGATTGTTTAAATTCATCTTTATTTCTTACACATAAATCTCTTAACAAATCACTTAAGTTTCTTGCATTTATTTCAAATAGTATAAATATATTTGCATTCTTTCTAATAACACTTCCGTCTAATGAATACATACTTTGTGTTAAATAAAATACACTACAGTTATTATGTCTACCTCTTGTGAAATAATTTCTCTGAACTGACTGATTTCTATCATTAACACAATCATCAAAAATTACACAATGTTTCATTGTTTTATCTAGTTTACTAGGATCTTGCATATTACCACTATCATCTATTAATTGTATCTTTATATGGTTATTTTTATTAGATTCTACTAACTGATTATTTTTTGCTGCTTCTTCACACCACGAACTTATTTCTTCTTCATCTTCAGATTTTTCATATTCTTTGAATAATGAAGCAATTGCTGTTTTTTTAAGATTATTTTCAAATCCATATTTTAAAAATTGATAGACGGGTTGTTCTGCCGTTGTTGTATAAATTATAAGATTGTTATAATCCAAAAAATTTGGAGTCGTTAAAATTTTAAATAATAGATATGTTTTTCCACATCCTGATCTTCCACAAATAACTGACAAAACTTTATTAGATAAATTTGGATGATGATTAAATTTAAGTTTTTTTTTATTTAATGGAGGTAGTTCACTCATTTTTTAATAAAAAAATTTTATTTTTATTTTTTTATTTTTTGTTTCTAAAGAAGAAGAAGAAAATTAAACTTCTCTAGCTTCGCGTAGGAGTTTATACCTCCCGAACGGGAGTTTATACCTCTCGAACGGGAGTTTATACCTTCCGAACGGGAGTTTATACCTCCCGAACCAAAAGATCTATCATAATCTCTTCACCTCCAAAATTTATTTCTTGTCCTTTTTCATCAGTGATTCTAATGTTAATGTTGTTAATAGTTTTTCTTGTAATAGGAAAATATATTAATGTTTGTGGAAATACATTTAATCTATAACCAATGGGTACAGTAAAAGCTGGAAAACTGAATATTAAATTTGATAATTTACCATTTATATATCCTCCTTCAATAATGTCACAATGTACAACAATTGAATTTATTTCAGTTATTTTTGGAATCTTCTCACCTAAATGATAACCTTCACTATAGGTTTGTTTATTAAGTCCTAATAGCTTTGACAATGATCTATCATGATTAAAATCAACTTGATGATTTTCGTCTAAAGTAAGAGAAAATTTATTAACTGCCGGTTCAACTGCAAAATGTAATTGTTTCTTATCTTTAAATGGTATACCTAAATGTCTCTTAATTTCATTTGATATTGTTTCAACTTCGTAAGAACCAGGAAGAAAAGTTAATATTTTCCATGTTTTGCCTTTATCAGTAGAATATCTAAATTGATCATTCACATCTTTGATAACGTTTTGAATAGTGTTAAATGTGGAGAAACTAGTCAATGCAATTTGATAATTTTTATTTTGTTCCAAATGTAGAATGGGTTCTAAATTACAAGTGTGTGATGAAGTAGTTGTTATAATTTTTAACGTCGTACTAAATTTTGATGAACCCAAAATCTCTGTCAAATTTTCTAAATGATTATTAATTTTGTCTAAATCTGCTGAACACATTTTTTAGTTAAAATTTTAAATAAATATTTTTTTTTATAAAAAATTAAAAACAACAACATATTTCAGCTACGGGCGAAGCCCTTAAAGACATCAGAGATGACCGGTTATACTTTTATAATCCTCTTCATTTAGAATCTTGTTTTCTAACAGTCTTTTCAATATAGCATGAATTTCATTGAAACTAGAATTATGTCCTTCTTTTATTGCAGATATTAAAATATTTAATCTATTTAGTAATTCTTGTGGATCATCTGGTAAAAATATGGTTGTTTCAGTTTTCTGTTTTTCAGATAAACCTTTCCCTACTTTAACTCCCGTTGATAATAAATTTTCTAATTGTTTATAACGTCTAAGAGACTTTACTGCACCAACTCTGTCTAACATAGCTTTATATTTTATGAGATCTTCTACAGCATAATTATTTAAATCTGCTCCTCTTAAAAGATTAACAAAATTTCTATCTAAATTAAAAGGAGATTTATCTGGTGAAAAAATTATACCTCGAAAAGGTTGTGGAAATATTTCTTTTTGTCCGAGATAAAATCTAGGTATTGTTTTTCCATCTATAAATGAGATAGAATGTTCAAATTGCATAGATTTTGGTAATTTCTTATTAATGTTTGATTCTAGTAATCCATAGTCATCTAATACAGTTTTGTGCTCTGGATCTGTTATATCAATTTGTTTATCATTATTTGTACTTTCTTTTTCAAGAGTTTTAAATGGTTTCATAGTTTTCTCAAAATCAGTTTTACTTGCTCGGTTTGCTGCATTTTTTCAAACATATCAGATTGAATACCAGCTTTTATCATTCTATGTTGAAGATGATTTTCTTTCATAATATTTCTTTGTTTTATTAACTCTTCTAATTGTTTTATTCTTTTAAAATTATCAGCTCTAATTTTATCCATTTTTTAAAATATAATATTTGAATTTTGTGGTAACATTGGAATACAACAAAAACATTTTACTGAACAAATTATTTTTTTATTGCTTTGTTGTTTGACATCTTTTCGTTTAAAGTTTTCTCTTTTTAAGTTTTGTTTAATAAAGTTTTGTTCAATAAAGTTTTGCTTAAATTTTCGCTTAAAGTTTTTAGCTCTTCTAAAAAAAATTTGTCATTTTCTTCATTAGAAATTTTAGCATCACTAGAAATTTTGCCATCCTTTTTATTTTTATCATCAACTTTTTCTGTCTGTGATTGAAATAATATTTGATTTACTTCATTAGCTATTTGATCAAATTTTTCAATCTCATCTAACGTAATAACATTATCATCACATACTCTTTGAAAGTAGTAATGTAGTTTATCATAGACTTCTTTAATATGTAAATGCTTAGTTTTTAATGATTTTCGTTTCTTAGTTATTAAAGATTTATCTAACATTGTAACAAGTGAAGTTGCAAAAACACCCGTACCTGTTAAAGCTGTAGCAACTACTGGAATTACTAAAACACCTGAAGATATAACAATTGTCAAAGCACCTAAACTTATTGTTAAGAATATGCCAATTCCTTGTGTTACATTCTTAACTTTAGTCCATCTCTTTCTTAACTTTTTATAATGCTCTAATCTTAATAATAATTGAGATTCCTTATCTTTCATATACCTAACTCTATCTTTGTGTTTTTCTTTGTTCATTTTTTCAATGTTCATTTTTTCAATGTCCATTAAAGTAGAACTACGTTCATATGATAACGAAGGATATATTCTTGAGGTTCCTTCCATTTCTGAAGTTCCTTCCACTTTTGTTTCTTCCATTTTTGTTTCTTCCATTTTTAAAGAAATATTTTTAGTCACATGATATATTTTAAAAACCTGAAAAATGAATTTAAAAGACGTTTTTAAAAATACTAATTTTCGGTGTCCTGAAACGCTCATGATTTAAGTGGTGAAAATCGAACCGAAGGTTCTAGGGCTTCGCCCGATTGTAATTCTCAAATTTGAGATTCTCAACTTTTATAATTTTTTTCGGTGTCCTAGAACGGTCATGATTTTGGGGGCGGGTGAAAATCGAACCGAAGGTTCTAGGGCTTCGCCCGATTGTAATTCTCAAATTTTGAGATTTTGAAAAATTTGAAAAATTGGGTATTTTTAAAAACGCTTAAATTTTCGCCCTTCGGCCTTCGGCCACGTGAAATTTGAAGTCTACCTAAATTTTTGAAATTTTTTGAAATTTTGATTTTTTTGAAAAAACCCGCAAAAGTGTGACATCCGGCGCAAGCGAAGCGAAGCAAAGCGAAGCGAAGCGTCGCGCCGGATGTCACACTATAAACTACTCTGTTATATCAATTTGTTTATCATTATTTGTACTTTCTTTTTCAAGAGTTTTAAATGGTTTCATAGTTTTCTCAAAATCAGTTTTTACTTGCTCGGTTTGCTGCATTTTTTCAAACATATCAGATTGAATACCAGCTTTTATCATTCTATGTTGAAGATGATTTTCTTTCATAATATTTCTTTGTTTTATTAACTCTTCTAATTGTTTTATTCTTTTAAAATTATCAGCTCTAATTTTATCCATTTTTAAAATATAATATTTGAATTTTGTGGTAACATTGGAATACAGCAAAAACATTTTACTGAACAAATTATTTTTTTATTGCTTTGTTGTTTGACATCTTTTCGCTTTAAGTTTTGTTTAATAAAGTTTTGCTTAAATTTTCGCTTAAAGTTTTTAGCTCTTCTAAAAAAATTTTGTCATTTTCTTCATTAGAAATTTTGCCATCACTAGAAATTTTGCCATCCTGTTTATTCTTATCATCAACTTTTTCGGACTTTAAATGAAATGGCGTTTTATTAGCTTTATTAGCTATTTGATCAAATTTTTCAATCTCATCTAACGTAATAACATTATCATCACATACTCTTTGAAAGTAGTAATGTAGTTTATCATAGACTTCTTTAATATGTAAATGCTTAGTTTTTAATGATTTTCGTTTCTTAGTTATTAAAGATTTATCTAACATTGTAACAAGTGAAGTTGCAAAAACGCCCGTACCTGTTAAAGCTGTAGCAACTACTGGAATTACTAAAACACCAGAAGATATAACAATTGTCAAAGCACCTAAACTTATTGTTAAGAATATGCCAATTCCTTGTGTTACATTCTTAACTTTAGACCATCTCTTTCTTAATTTATTATAATGTTCTAATCTAAGTAATAATTGAGATTCCTTATCTTTCATATAACGTACTCTATCTTTGTGTTTTGCAATATCCATTTCATATGATAATGAAGGATATATTCTTGCGGTTTCATCCACTTTTGTTTCTTCCATTTTTAAAGAAATATTATTAGTCACATGTTATATTTTAAAAACCTAAAAGATAGATAAAATTCATGAATTTGAAATTCTCAACTTTTATGATTTTCGGTGTCCGGTTTTACATGACCTGGAACGGTCATGATTTAAGCGAGAAAATTGTAATTCACAAATTTTGAGATTCTTAACTTTTATGATTCTTTCGGTGTCCTGCAACGGTCATGATTTAAGCGGGGGTGAAAATTGTAATTCTCAAATTTTAAGATTTTGAAAAATTTGAAAAATTGGGTATTTTTAAAAACGCTTAAATTTTCGCCCTTCGGCCTTCGGCCACGTGAAATTTGAAGTCTACCTAAATTTTTGAAATTTTGAAATTTTGATTTTTTGAAAAAACCCGCAAAAGTGTGACATCCGGCGCAAGCGAAGCGAAGCAAAGCGAAGCGAAGCGTCGCGCCGGATGTCACACTATATACTACTTTCATGTGCCCATTCCATTGCAATTACGTAAAACCTTTCATCAAATTTTCATGAAGAGCGTTTGTTAGCCTTCAGATCATTGTTATACCAATGTCAAGCTGAGAGTCAGCCCTTATGCTCCATTGTACCGCGCTACGATTCTAAGAGATCAACACTGGAGGGACACAGAATAATCTGCAAGCCATAAGTCATTTTGACAACATTTTTCCTCATGACAGGTAATAATAGAAACAGGAAGATGAAAATATATGATGTTTTCAAAAGTTTGTAGGAGCATAAAGTATAGTAAAGCTTCAGCATATATAGGATGATGCGTTATATATCACAGCGTCGACTCTATCGAAGATAATCGCTCAAGGATTCTCAACCGGGTGATGGCCTATTGCTTACGGCTTATGGTTGATGAATTCTGGCTTATCCTGTCTGCCTCCGTAATCAACGGCGACTTATGGCTTAACCCTCACCCCACTGGGGGTGTTTTTCACCCCCTGTCGAATTCTGCGAATATCTTTAAAATCAAGCAAGCTAGCAGATTTCTAATAGCCTAGCTTCCACGTATTATGCAACTTTTGACTAAAGGAAAATAAACTTGACATCATAATTTTGCGTGAGATCCTTTTAAAATGTAAATGTTTGGAATGTGTATGTATATACAGTATATGCTTATATGTAATGATAAATAAGAGAACTAAAGCAAATGTATCACATTTAAAGTAAAAGAGAAAGTCGAGGCTTCAATGGAAAAGAATTTATTCGCAAACATGTTTCACCAGCTGTGCTGGCTTCTCAATGCGATTAAATGAATGGATACATACCAGCAAATCAATTCAAAATAATCAGATACCACCTTAACAAAAACAACATCATGATGTTAAACCTAAACCACTCAATGCAGGCTTGAACTTCTCGATGAACATAGACTCTATATGTTCACGCTCTAGCTTGGATACATTGGGTTGGAGTTTGTAGATTGGAGCAAATACAAATTTCATGGGAAGGTCCCTGACACACATAGCAATATGCCTACTCACAGGTAATATATTACTATATTGCTAGTAGATACTAGCACGTACAAGCAAATTGATAGTTATAATTGCAGCTGCACCACAATTAATAAAATCAAATCACCATGCACGAAATTTAAGGCCATGCTTTTGAAAAAAGAATACAGCTATATTGTAAATTTTCAGTATGATTTGCCATTCATCTACGGGCTTCCAAAAATACATAAGCATAATGAATATTTTGGTAACAACATGATTGATGAATTGGGATACTGCATGATAGAAGCACCAAAGAATTTGAAATTCCGACCGATTGTGTCTAGTAGAAACGCTCCTACTAGTCGTTTGAATTCATTTATAGACGAATTGCTGAAGCCGATCGTGCAACAAATGCCGAGTTATTGTAGGGGCACGAAGTACTTTATTGATAAACTTCCGAAATTCTATGATGAGGGCACCGTCTTTGTAACATGTGACGTGGTATCTCTTTATACCTCAATCCCTCACGATCTAGGATTGGAATCTATAAAATATTGGATTGAAGAACATAGGGAATTAATGAAAAAGTTGATGATAAATTAAATTCCACTGTGATTTCTTTTATCCATACCTACAATCCCAATAGTAGTTTATAGTGTGACATCCGGCGCGACGCTTCGCTTCGCTTTGCTTCGCTTCGCTTGCGCCGGATGTCACACTTTTGCGGGTTTTTTCAAAAAATCAAAATTTCAAAAATTTAGGTAGACTTCAAATTTCACGTGGCCGAAGGCCGAAGGGCGAAAATTTAAGCGTTTTTAAAAATACCCAATTTTTCAAATTTTTCAAAATCTCAAATTTGAGAATTACAATCGGGCGAAGCCCTAGAACCTTCGGTTCGATTTTCACCCCCAAAATCATGACCGTTCAAGGACACCGAAAATCATAAAAGTTGAGAATTTCAAATTCATGAATTTTATCCATTTTTCAGGTTTTTAAAATATATCATGTGACTTGCGAACCGAAGGTTCAGGGCTTCGCCCGTTAAAAATATTTCTTTAAAAATGGAAGAAACAAAAGTGGAAGGAACTTCAGAAATGGAAGGAACCTCAAGAATATATCCTTCGTTATCATATGAACGTAGTTCTACTTTAATGGACATTGAAAAAATGAACATTGAAAAAATGAACAAAGAAAAACACAAAGATAGAGTTAGGTATATGAAAGATAAGGAATCTCAATTATTATTAAGATTAGAGCATTATAAAAAGTTAAGAAAGAGATGGTCTAATGCTTTAACAATTGTCATTTCATCTGGCGTTCTTACAATTCCAGTAGTTGCTACTGCTTTAACTCGATACAAAATGAAAACACATTTCCATCTTTGAAATATTTTATTCACATCACAGACAAGTACTATGTACAAGTAGCATGGTTTACAACGAATAAAATATGTTGACTAGAAAATGTATTATGCCATGATACAATTGTTTCTGTATGAGTAAAATAAGGTAAGGCTCATAGAACTATAAAACCAATGAGGACAAGTAGCATGGTTTACAATGAATAAAATATATGTTACTAAAATGTATTATGCCATGATACAATTGTTTCTGTATGAGTAAAATAAGGTAAGGCTCATAGAACTATAAAACCAATGAGGACAAGTAGCATGGTTTACAACGAATAAAATATGTTGACTAGAAAATGTATTATGCCATGATACAATTGTTTCTGTATGAGTAAAATAAGGGAAGGGTCATAGTACTATAAAACCAATGAGGACAAGTAGCATGGTTTACAACGAATAAAATATGTTGACTAGAAAATGTATTATGCCATGATACATTTGTTTCTGTATGAGTAAAATAAGGGAAGGGTCATAGTACTATTATCTATTGGGAGTAGCTTACCGTTTCAATTGATTGAGTTTAAAATTTGATCAAGGGTTGGGCGGTGTCTCCCATGGCGAAGATACGAGTCAATAATAGCGAAGTTCCTTTTGAAAAATGATATAGATTCCGTCGAGTTCTTAATAAACGGAAATCGTAAATATAGTTTATAAAATTTTCTTAAAAAGATGTTATAGCCTCTGGAATAACCTAATTGTTTACAAACATGGCCACTTCCCGGATTACAGTCAAAGCTCTTCCTTTTAACAACGATAACTTCACAGTATTGTTCACCGAAATGTCTTCTTCTCTTCTTAAATGTGCTAAATAATTAGTTAGCTCTGATGGTAAGATGTCTCTTTGAATTTCTTCTTCAAAATTATAGTTTGAACTGATATTGATGGCGTTATCTTGCAATGTGTCTTCAAATCGATTTATCACTAAAAATTCTCTGAATGTTTTTGATGCGTGGATGTCTTCTTCCTCCCTTGGTTTAAGATATTTCTCCTGAAATTCTGTTAGCATCTCAATACACTTCTTCCGTTGATCTTCGTTCACAATAGTGTCTGAAATTTTTCTTTTCAAATCGGCAAAGGCGATGCTTGAACGTGCCATTTTCGTTAAAACGTAGTGAATTAATTATGATAAAAAATAAAATTGTTGAAAGTCGCTGATGAAATTGACCAAAATAGATAAAGGTCACAGATGATTCGTAAGCAGTCACAGTCTCGTAGAACGCTCGCAGAATGAATGCACGCAGTAATACGTGGAATAATGGCAGCAGCTGTTCAAGTGAAAAGTCATGAGTTATGCGGGTCACAAAGAATTCTCTCATACTGAATAGCTTAAACTGGTAGCAGCTGTTCATGTTGAGAAATTTGGTAACAGATGTTGCTAATGTCTTAATACAGATAAAACAATCAATATTCTCTTAACAAGAGTTCATAAGAATAAAATGGAACAATGTAACGTTTTAATTTAGATTAAATTAAATCATTTCAAAATCGAATAAGTAGCAAGGAAAGTCATCATTGTGGAACAGTTTTAAATCAATACCCCCTCCCTTCTGTCTAAGTAGTAAGGAAAGACATCATTAGAGAACAGTTTTAAATCAATACCCCCTCCCTTCTGACTAAGTAGCAAGGAAAGTCATCATTGTGGAACAGTTTTAAATCAATACCCCCTCCCTTCTGACTAAGTAGTAAAGAAAGACATCATTAGAGACCAGTTTTAAATCAATACCCCCCCCAGTAGTAAGGAAAGTCATCATTATAAAAATGTTTTAAATCAATACCCCCTTCTAACTAAGTAGTAAGGAAAGACATCATTAGAGAACAGTTTTAAATCAATACCCCCCCTCCTTCTGACTTCTAGGGGTCTCTTAAGAAATTTTTTTATTATAAAATGAGCAACATAAATGAGTTTTTGAAATTATATGGAACACAGACAACAACGAATTTCGATTTAAATAAGATTGCTAATCAATTGGGAATAAAGAATTTTCACATATTGATGAGGGATGAATTACAATTCCTAAAAAATAGGCCAACAGGAACCTTCAGTTCACGGAACAAAGTTCCATCAATAACTGTAAATTTCATAACAAATCTTCATACGTCAAATGAAAAAGGTGTACATTGGTCAGCAGGCGTTAAAAATTATCAGCAGAACTATTATTTTGACCGCCCGGAGGCTGAGAACTATTGGTTCGACTCATACGGTTTGCCCCCTACAAATGAAGTAAAAGAATTACTTGGCAATGGAATTTATAATACATTTCAAATTCAAAAACCGGGAACAACTTATTGTGGGCAATTATGTTTATACGTTTTGTACAAATTACAAAAAGGAGTATCATTTCTAGATATTATGTTAGAGTTAAACAATCTATAACTCAAGCGAAGCTAGCTAAAGCGCCACCTAGAGGTTAAAGCTCTGTTTTCTGTAATTCATTTTGATAAAATCGGCCTCTGATATCTTCATCATCTAAATCTTTAATTTCATAAGTAATCGGATAACTTTGATTTATTTTGCAAACTTCAAATATTTCTTTAGTCCAATAGCCAACAAAGCCTTTTTCAAATTTATTCTTATATTTAAATATCCTAACTCTATCTCCAATTTTAAATTTTGGCTTAAGTTTCTGCAAATTCGGATTACTCTCATTCAAATTATTATTCTCGAATATTTTCTTTCGTACTAGATCAGGGTCGTCAGAAGCATTCTTTGGAGTTTCTTCAATACCAGAATGAACTTTATTATTGTACTCTTCCACAATTCCTGGTAATATCTTCAACCATTTCTGATTTTTTTGCTCAGTAAATTTCTTGAATAATTTATTTTTTAACGTCCGATTGAATCTTTCTATCACTACGGCCTTCCCTGCATTTTCAGTGGAATAAACAGTTTCAAATAGTGGCTGAACGTTTCGGTTATAAAATTCCGACCCTTTATCAACAAACAATTTTTTTGGCTTTCTCTTACTTTCTTTAAAGATTTCTTCAAACGCATATTTAACTGAAAGACCACTTTTATTTTTTAAAGGCTTTACCCAAGCGTATCGTGTATATAAATCTATAACGGTCAATGCGTATTTGTAGTCCCTTTCATTCGGCATATGAATAAGATCAGCACTCCAAATATCATCTTTATTAAATACTTTTACTTTCAATAAATATTTAGGCTTTCTATATTCTTTATGAATTTCGGACGCGTAGGTTCGAGCGTTGCTCTCAGAGTTATTAGTTCGAGCGTTGCTCTCAGAGTTATTAGTTCGAGCGTTGCTCTCAGAGTTATTAGTTCGAGCGTTGCTCTCAGACAGCTTAGCTGTCGTTTCATTTAAACCCTGGCCGAATAATATTTTAGCTTGTAAAGCTTTCTTAACAAACATTCTTTCAATTTTTTCTCTAAATGTAGGATTCTGAATACTATCTAATTCTTGAATCATCTTCTTATCAGCTGCATGTCGAGAACTTAGATCATGATTTCGATAAGCTAAATCATGCCTGTAAGCGGCGGCATCTACTCTATTTATTGGTTCTTCACCTGGTTTCGGATTATTATTCTCATCTAGTCCTATATCTAATCGAGTTCCTGGACCGGTATATGAATGACCAGGAAGATGTTTTTCTTTCGAATATTTACTCCAAATAAATCCAGGAAAGTTTTCTAATGTTTTTTGTATATCACCACCGTAGGTAGTAGCCAAACTTTGTTTGTCGTCGTTACCTTCATAAATTTTACAATTTAAGTTTTTATTTTTGTTTAATAGATAATTCAATAAATCTAAATTAGAAATTTTTAATTTAGTTAAATTTTCGGAATTTTTAGAATTCATTTTAAAAGATAAAAAAAATTTAAAAGATAAAATAAAATAAATTTTTTACCGAAAAGAACCAAAGGTCTTCAGGTTATTACCTTATCATACTAGGACTTAGATATATTCCAGAACCATCTTTAGTTTCTTTAATTTCAATTAAATCATCAACATTGTGGAGAATATTTTTAAGAACTCGTTTTCCTTCATCAACTTATTTTAATTTACTAATAAAATTATCTACTATTCCGTCACCCCTAGCAACTTTCTCTAACTCTCTATTATGACGTTTTTGTTCTTCTAATGCTGCCTTCTCTGATTTATTTTTATTTACTGCTTGAACAATACCAGCTGTCCCACCTGCAACACTTCCTGCTGCAGCTATGCCACCTATTATTAGTGGAATTAATGGGAGAATCCCGCCATTCTTTTCTTCTTGTAATTGAATATTCTCTATCATTGGTTTACTTATGTAATACTTTTTTTTGTTAATCGTAATAGTTTTAGGGGTATTTTTGTCAACAATATTACGTAATTTTAATTCAACAGTTTTATTATTATTACCTTTCGCTTGCGACATTTTTAATAAAAAAATTTTAAGTTATCAAAAATTTAAATCTATTCTAGTTATGAAAAAATTTCAAGTTACCAAAAAATATTAAGTTATCAAAATTTTTAATCTATTCTAGTTATTAAAAAATTTCAAGTTACTAAAAAATTTTAAGTTACCAAAAAATTTTAATCTATTCTAGTTATGAAAAATTTTAAGTTAAGAATTTTTAATCTATTCTAGTTATGAAAAAATTTTAATTAACTTATCGGAGCGAAGCTCCTCTGGCTTTAGCCTATCCTTACCATCTTTCCATTAAGAATTTCAATAGAATATTTTACATCTTCTAGCAATAAACCATAAGCCATCAATGAAGTTTTGGAATCTTTCTTTTCAATATTAATTGTTACATCACAACCATTTTTAATAATATCTTCAGATTGTGCACTTAAATCGAAACAGAAAATTGGATATAAATGTCTCCAATCTCCAGGAGTTAATTGTGGTTCAACTCCAAATTCTGTACAAAGATTTCGATAACAATCATATCCTTCCATAAATTGATTATTGGTATCATCGAATCTTAATGGATCAATTGGATATCGAGTTTGATTTAATGAAACTTGTAAACTTCGAATTGTATTAATATGAAAAATATTATTGTTCTTATCAAAACTTGGAGAATTATTTCTTTGAAATGTTAGTAATAAATATCTTGGAGTATTCGCAGTTCTAGTAAAATGCCAGTTAAATCTTTGTTCGGAAAAAGTTACTGAACTAGCAGTACGCTTTAGAAAATTTACTGGAATTGGTTTGTTAGTATTTAATCTTTTTGCCATAGCTGTTTCAACCTCTAAACTAGGAGTAATATGCTTAATCCACCATTCAAGTCTATCAATTTTTAAATATGCTTTTTTTCCAGTCTTACCAAAAAAGATTAATTCATTATTTGCTGTACGATGAATTATTAATTTAAATTTTAACTGATATGATATTTTAACATAATCTAAATATCCGAATAATGGAGACAATGACCAATTAACTGTCTGCTTACTTTTCTTGTTAAATTCACGTCTTTCTTTATATGCATCATTATTTGTTTTATTTAAATGTTTTGCAATATTTTCTACATCTTTCGCAATTCCTGCTGCATCTGTTCCAGCGTGAGTTAAATCATCAACAATTATACCATCATTAGTATCAGGAAACCAACCTTCGATTTCATGCTTTTTATTATTTTCACCAATTATTACAAATCTAAGCATTGTATCAATTACACCTGGGGAATCACTTATTGTTTCTATATTTTGAGTTGCAACATCTAAACGCATTTGTGTAAATAATCTTGGAAAAAAATTATTCTCTAGTGTAATATTATCGGTATCTGGTAATGGTGTTGTAAAATTAGCATCACTATATAAAGAATATTCACAGTGTAAAAATGAATCAGGTAAATATAAATAGCTCTGCTGATTATCAACTTCAAAAATTAAATCTCCTCCAGTATTTACTCTACTGGAAGATCCGGGATTCATAGCAATTCTTATATAGTCATTCTTTTTTTGATTATAACTGACGAACGGAGGATCGTCTAATCTAACTTTATTTTCGATAAGCGAAGACATTTTTATAAAAAATAATTTGACTTTTTGTTTTTTCTCACAGACAGAAAAAATTCTGCTAAAATAATTTTACTAAAAAATTTTACTAAAATAATTTTACTAAAAAAATTTTACTAAAAAAATTTTACTAAAAAATATATTTTAGAATTTTGCTAGACCAGCTCCGCTACAGCTTTGCTGGTTAAACCGAAGGTTGCTACTCACGCCATTTCCTCTTATTTCTTCAATTGAACGAACCGTAGGTTCTATGGCTACGCCTGTTTTTTTATTATGTTTACTATCACCCTCTACAGCTATGTTAGCAATTTTATTTTTTGTTTCCTCTGAAAGTTTTTTTAAATTTTTTAGTTCTTCAGAATCATTCCTAAGTTTACGAATAGCTTCTAGTTGTTTTAATTCGTTTTGAGACTTAACAGCATTTGATATTGCACTAGCTGTACTACCTATAGCAGCTGCTCCTTTTGCAGCAGATGTAATCAAATCTTTATTATTTTTAATTAAGTTAACGATACTTCCAATACCAGAAAAGATACCAGCCCCTTCTTTTTGGACGGCACCTGCGGTGCCTAGGAACTTTTGTGTTCCGATTGTTTCTACACTGTCATAATGGTATACAGGTTTCTGAGATGGTTCATGAGCAATTTTATTATTTGATGCAAAATGTTTAAGATTGTGTTTATAAATTATAGGCATTTTTTAAGATTAAATTTGACTTTTGGGAAAAATATCTACGTGTTAAGATTTACGTTTGTGAATGGACAACAACTTCGAGATAACTTTATTAATTGACTGTTGCACTTTATCTATTGCGTCAAGTAGCGTGTGATGTACTTTAATTTCTTTTCTATTAACTTGCATTTTCTGCTGATTAATCTTCAATGCCGTTTTAAGAGCATTTAACTTAATTTTAAGAACATCTAATTGTCTTTTAACAGCATCTAACTGTTCTTTATTTTCTTTAGAGTTTTCTTGTAAATTTTTCTTTAATTTATTTTCTAAATTGATTTTAAGAGTTTTCATTTTATCAACTTTTTGATTAAGTGAGTTTACTTCATTTATTATTCTATTCATCTTTTTCATTTGTTGAGTAATTTTAGAACTCAATTCATCAACACTTTTTTGGAATGTAGTTTGTAACTGCTTTAAATTTTTTTTAATTCTTTCAGGAAGTTTTTCTATTTCATCTTCTAATTGTTCTTTTAACATTTTTATCTGATGTTTATTTTTAATGACTGCAGATTTTAACTTTATAGAAAGTAATATTAAAATTTTTGATTGTTCAGAAATCTTTTTAAAAAGTTTTGCTATATCTGCTTCTAGCTCTCTATCCTTTTTATCAAGTTTTAATAATTTTTCGTTTAATGATTTGTCATTAAGTTTTAGCAACTTTAATTCGTTCATCAGTGGAACCAAAACATCGTTTATATATTTTTCTTTTAAGTCATTGATTTGTGTATCAACATATTGTTTATTTGTTAACTCTGTATTTTGTTGTGGAAGAATAGAAAGATGCAATGGACCAGATAAAACGTCTCCAGTTTTCATGATATAATTTTCTATCTCTATTTCTAAATCACGATTATTCGGGATATATGCACCTCCACCAACATTTGGTAACATCATTTTTTAACAATAAAAAAATAAATTTTTTTCTAATAAAAATAAAAAATAAAATTTTTTCTAATAAAAATAAAAAATAAAATTTTTCTAATAAAAATAAAAAAATGGAAAATTCAAATTTAAAAAAATTATATTCGCCCGCATCATCCTGTTCTTCTTATTCGACGAGATCAACGGGATTTGAAAATAAATGTTTTGATAATAATAATAATAATACTATTACAAATCCATGTATAGATGTTAATATTTTATTTCAATTACAAGCCGAAATATTTAGAGAACAAACAAAAGGTTTACCTTCTATAGAAACTAATTATTGTTTGTTTCCAGGAGATCCATTTATTAAATTTATGGAGATTGTTAGTAAATATAATGATGTAGCTTATGTGGAATTAAATAAAGAAAATATGGTTATAATAGGTCATAATAATGTTTATGGATTTATTAGAGCAGTGTTACCAATTAGTAATACTGATTGGATAGAAACTAAAATTATTAATTATATCAATATTAAAGAATTAGTTAAAAAATTAAAATCTTTTTCCAAAGAAAAAATTAGATTATTTGTTGACGATCAAAATCAATATAACATTCACATAGAGAGTAAAAAACATAATGAAGAATTATTATGTCAAGTTTATTATAGAGACACAATTTATAAACAAGAAACATTAGAAATGCCGCAAAGATATGATGATGATACGTATATAGGATTATATTCAAACTTAAATATTAATTTATTAAAATCTTACATAAATGGCTTAGCTCAACAAGAAAAAATTTATATGTGGTCAACACCTTATACTATAAACAATGACCATAATCATAATAAACGAACCGAAGGTTCTAGGGCTTTGCCCGATCATAACAATCCTCTGAATCATATTGAAGAATCTTATGATAATAATGATGATTCTGTAACATCTGAAAAAGGTGTAAATGGTAAAAAAGATTATAAAAATATTAGTAATTATAAAAATTTATCTAAATTTTATTTTCTTACAATTGAAAATAATAATGATGGAATAGTTGAAGATACTGTTAGACAACTATGTGTCGGGTCTACAAAATTTAAATTAGGATTTACATCTAATCAATTTAAAATTTTATCATCTTTAACAAAAACTAAAAGTGATTCAGATTATGGTGGTGTTATTAAATTTTCCAAAAGAGATCAAAGACCAATATTTTTCTCTATTATATTATTAACAGATAAAAGATGTAATTTAGAATTAGATATTCCAATAAGAGAATGGTATCCTATCATGGAAGGGCATCCTATACCAAAAAGTGTAATTTATGATGATGAAGAAACAATTTATGATGATGATGAAGAATCAATTGATGATGATGATGAAGAATCAATAGTTAGTGAAAAAAAATTTAAATTATCTTTTGATAAAACATTATATGATGAAACTTAATATGGTAAAACTTAATATGATAAAACTTAATGTGATAAAGAAAATATTCGATAAATATATTTTCATATGTAATAAAATTTTTAGATGTAATAAGTTTTTAGATGTAATAAATTTTTAGATGTAATAAGTTTTTAGATGTAATAAATTTTTTAGATGTAATAAGTTTTTAGATGTAATAAATTTTTTAGATGTTATAAATTTTTTAGATGTAATAAAAAAATTATTATTCCCACGTGTCATCATCATCACTTAAATTACTCTCACAGATGATTGTTTGAAATATTTCAGCTTGAATATCTTCTCCGTTATAAGGTAACATAATTTCATTTTCATCAGGTGCTTGACGTTTAAGAATATTTATTTGACCAGAAAATTTTTTTTCTTTAGTATTATTATTTTTATCAGGAATACTAATTCCAGTTTCTAAAGATCTTTTCCATGGTTTATTAACTGTAGTCGATAATGTTTTCCCCGAATATAATTTTAGAAAATCTTCTACTTTTACTTTGTTTTGTGAATAACCTTTGAATGTTTTCTTTTCACTAAGTCTCCCTTGCTCATCTACAGTAATACAGTATTTTACTTTAGGTGCAATAAACATTGCAAAAATAATTCCACCATTTCCATAATCATTTTTCCCTTGACACAATTCTCCTCCAACATATCCAGCCGCGTCTAATTTATTAAAGAGCTCATTGGAAATATATATTGAATCAGTATCTGTATAATAAATGTATTTTTCTTTGAAACCATTAATTTCTAAAATAAAGTTATTCATGATTCTTCTAGAGTGAGAAAGAATGAAAGAACCTAAGTGTGATGGCATGAATGACGTCTTCCCATCTTTTACAATATTAGTTTTGAGAAATTCATCATCTTCCATTTCTACTTTCGCTAAATATTGGTCATCATTTAATTTTTCATAATCTTTTACTTCTTGAGTGAAATTTTTTCTCAATGTATTCTCATTCCATAAATGATATTTAGTGGTTATATCTTTTTGCACAGTTTTGCCATATAGCGAATTCATCAATAATTTAATTAACTCATCACCTACAGTATTTCCTTCTGTTTTATATCTTTTTCTCAAATTAAAAAGTTTTTCAATATAATTTCGAAATGGTGAAACTTGATAATTTTTTTCATAAATTATACCATCAGTAATATGTAAGATTTTTCCCCCACATCTAACAATTTCTTGTATGTCAACAGAAGTTAATACATCATAGCATATACCATTTCTAAACATGATTACTTTTACATGAGAATTATTATTTTGATTTTTAACTTTATCTTTAATAGGAACTGGTTGGAAAAACATATCATTCGGATATTGAAACACAACAGAGAATATTCCAGTTTTAGGTCTAAATGTTTGAGTATTAAATTTATATACTATTTCCCGCTCTTCTTCTTGACGAAATTTTCTAGCTGATTCAGCTTTAGGGTATTCTGAATTTTCATCATACATAGCTGATGGATATAAAGATGTTGCATCAAAAGCCATTAGAAATTCATTTTTTTGTTCAAGTAGTTGATTTGAAATTTTCTTACAAATTTCAGTTTTATCTCCTAAATCTCGATACTGTTTCATTAAATCTATTAAATTATTTCCAGGGGACAAAACCCCACCAGCGTAGCGACCAAGGGACAAAGTCCCCCAGCGCAGCGACCAGGTAAATACTGTTTTAATATTGTTAACAAGATGCTACAAAATGGCGATATGTATTTTCTTATATTTGCTGAAACTCTTCCACCTTTAACAGATTTTCTAATATAATTTCTAGCCCATAAATCTATATTAGAATGAATATTTATATTGTCATTTTGTACGCTTTTCATCCAACCGTTAAATGTTAAAGCAGAGGATGTCAAATTAGTAGTTATATCTTCACCAACTAAATCTTGCATAACATTATTATATTTGTAGATACAAAAAGCTAAAGAAAGAATATCGTTAACTAAATATGGTCTCCATTCATTTTCTTTTTCTTTATAATTTTCATGTGTTATGTCTCCAATTTCATAATTTAATTTACACACATTCGTAGGAATTTTAAAATTCTCACACCATTTAGAAAGACTTGTTTTTACATGTTGATAACTACATTTCATTATAATAGTTTGAAGTGCTAATTTACCTGAAGGTGAATCTTTTTTCATATTGTTTTTAAATCTAAAAGATTTTTGAATGTATCTACTAACACATTCAGTTGTATAAGGATTTTGTAATGAAGCAGTCAATATTCCTCTTGAAGTTTTAAGAGGCGGTTTAGATAATTTAAAATTAGCTTTTATCGGAAAATAGGAATCAAAACCTGATGAATTGTGAGCTATTAAAGTTACTCTAGAATAATTAAATTTTCCAAGAGTTTTAAAAAATTGATGGATCGGACATACGTCCTCTGGGCTTCCCCGATCGAACATTCATCATCCTCAGTTCTCGTAAATATTTTCACACAATTTTGAAGTTTATTAAATTCTAATTCAGTTAAATTATTATACTCATTAATCTGTTTTTTAAGTTTTTTAATTTCATCTTCATCTTTTGATCGTTTAATTTTAATCATATCACTTAGCAAACGTGTTTCTAATTCTTTCAATCTTTGTTTCGGTAAACAACATATAAATTTATTAAAATTAATAGCTCCTACAGCGTAAGGAATAGGATGAGCTGTTGAACAGTTAGGATCGGGAAAAGTTTCGAGATCCCAAATATATGTTGAACCATAGTCAATTTTTTTCTTTGTTATGATTTTATATGGACGCGTTGTTAGATTTTCATCAGTAACTGTTTTATATATGGGTTTGAAATTATTTTCAATTTCTCTAATAGCTTTTAATTTATGAGATTTATTAATTAAACAATAGTGACCAATTGTTGAACCTGCGTGAAAATAATTGTAATAAACATAATTATGCAACGTTTCAATTCCTCTAGGATTTAAATGACGATTGGCAGGACTATAATATTGAACACATTCTCCAAAATATTTATTGAATTGAGAAAATTTGCTGTTTGACATTACTCCTGTTCTAGATGTGGCTTTCTCTTTATATAAAAAATTATTAAACATTTCTTTCATCATTTCTCCTTGTTCTTCATTAAAACCTCGTAAAACATTATAACATTTAATAAAACAAAAATCTTCAGAAGGAATATAACAATATTCACCGAAATATTCTTTGATTCTATATTTCATATTAATCCCTGCCCCTCTATGCGATCTTTGTACTAACTTCATTCCAAAATCTTCATATTTAATATTACCTGTAAAAATCCATTCGTTAGCATCGGATTTCTCATCCAGATTCGAAAACCATGTTTCAAATGATTTTTTATTATAGAAGGTTACGTAAAAATTTTGAATTATATTTTCCTGATCTTTAATAACTTTTCCAAGTAAATTAATAATTTTACCATTTGCTAAAAGTTTCCGCATATCATTTACTACATTAATAAAAGATACATTTTCATATTTAATTTCATTTGGATTAAATAAATTACATAAATCATCACCAAGCTCATCCTTAATTCTATCATCAAAAAAGATATCAGTAATAGGAGTTTCTAATATTTCTTTTGTTCCACGTTTCTGTTTTTTAGTATTACGTCTAATACTACGCTAGTACGTTTCTGTTTTTTAATACGTTTACTACGTTTACTATGTTTAATTTGCGCATCAAACTCAGCAGTTCGTTTCTTGATTAATTCATCAATCCTAGACGTTTGTCCGAGAGACATTTCACGATTCATATTTTTTAAAAGAAAAAATGAATTTTTACATAGAACCTCGGTTCCGTTTTTACATATACACAGGAATATGTAATTGATGTAATGTTTCTAATTCATGTGCTGTTAAATGTTCTTTCTTAACCAACCACCATAAATTATTATACGCCAAAAATACTCGGAAACTTCTTAAACAAAGTGGAAAGTCTTTTGTTTTAACACACGGTTTAATACCATGTTTTGTTTTATAATCTGTAACGAGCGCTACGTATTTATGATGATAATAAAATCTAGCTTCTTTCTTCGAATTTACAGGATTTGTAGGATGACGATAATCTTTTAAAACTGGTACATGCTCTATCTTATAATCATTCAACATATATTTTTTTATTTTTATTAACAAAAAATTTATAAGAAAAAATTATTCGGCCACTCCGTTCGGTCACTCCGTTCGATCACTCCTCGAAAATATTTTCTATAACTCTTTCATGAATTTTTTTATCAATATTAATTGTAATGAAGCCATAATCTTTTGACCAAGCATTATTACACGATTGTTTAAATTCATCTTTATTTCTTACACATAAATCTCTTAACAAATCACTTAAGTTTCTTGCATTTATTTCAAATAGTATAAATATATTTGCATTCTTTCTAATAACACTTCCGTCTAATGAATACATACTTTGTGTTAAATAAAATACACTACAGTTATTATGTCTACCTCTTGTGAAATAATTTCTCTGAACTGACTGATTTCTATCATTAACACAATCATCAAAAATTACACAATGTTTCATTGTTTTATCTAGTTTACTAGGATCTTGCATATTACCACTATCATCTATTAATTGTATCTTTATATGGTTATTTTTATTAGATTCTACTAACTGATTATTTTTTGCTGCTTCTTCACACCACGAACTTATTTCTTCTTCATCTTCAGATTTTTCATATTCTTTGAATAATGAAGCAATTGCTGTTTTTTTAAGATTATTTTCAAATCCATATTTTAAAAATTGATAGACGGGTTGTTCTGCTGTTGTTGTATAAATTATAAGATTGTTATAATCCAAAAAATTTGGAGTCGTTAAAATTTTAAATAATAGATACGTTTTTCCGCAACCTGATCTTCCACAAATAACTGACAAAACTTTATTAGATAAATTTGGATGATGATTAAATTTAAGTTTTTTTTATTTAATGGTAGCACTTCACTCATTTTTTAATAAAAAAATTGATTTTTATTTTATTTTTGTTTTTAAAGAAGAAGAAGAAAATTAAACTTCTCTAGCTTCGCGTGGGAGTTTATACCTCTCGAACGGGAGTTTATACCTCCCGAACGGGAGTTTATACCTCTCGAACCAAAAGATCTATCATAATCTCTTCACCTCCAAAATTTATTTCCTTTCCTTTCTCATCAGTGATTCTAATGTTAATGTTGTTAATAGTTTTTCTTGTAATAGGGAAATATATTAATGTTTGTGGAAATACATTTAATCTATAACCAATGGGTACAGTAAAAGCTGGAAAACTGAATATTAAATTTGATAATTTACCATTTATATATCCACCTTCAATAATGTCACAATGTACAACAATTGAATTTATTTCAGTTATTTTTGGAATCTTCTCACCTAAATGATAACCTTGACTATAGGTTTGTTTATTAAATCCTAATAGCTTTGACAATGATCTATCATGATTAAAATCAACTTGATGATTTTCGTCTAAAGTAAGAGAAAATTTATTAACTGCCGGTTCAACTGCAAAATGTAATTGTTTCTTATCTTTAAATGATATACCTAAGTGTCTCTTAATTTCATTTGATATTGTTTCAACTTCGTAAGAACCAGGAAGAAAAGTTAGTATTTTCCATGTTTTACCTTTATCAGTAGAATATCTAAATTGATCATTCACATCTTTGATAACGTTTTGAATAGTGTTAAATGTGGAGAAACTAGTCAATGCAATTTGATAATTTTTATTTTGTTCCAAATGTAGAATGGGTTCTAAATTACAAGTGTGTGATGAAGTAGTTGTTATAATTTTTAACGTCGTACTAAATTTTGATGAACCCAAAATCTCTGTCAAATTTTCTAAATGATTATTAATTTTGTCTAAATCTGCTGAACACATTTTTTAGTTAAAATTTTAAATAAATATTTTTTTTTATAAAAAATTAAAAACAACAACATATTTCAGCTACGGGCGAAGCCCTTAAAGACATCAGAGATGACCGGTTATACTTTTATAATCCTCTTCATTTAGAATCTTCTTTTCTAACAGTCTTTTCAATATAGCATGAATTTCATTGAAACTAGAATTATGTCCTTCTTTTATTGCAGATATTAAAATATTTAATCTATTTAGTAATTCTTGTGGATCATCTGGTAAAAATATGGTTGCTTCAGTTTTTTGTTTTTCAGATAAACCTTTCCCTACTTTAACTCCCGTTGATAATAAATTTTCTAATTGTTTATAACGTCTAAGAGATTTTACTGCACCAACTCTGTCTAACATAGCTTTATATTTTATGAGATCTTCTACAGCATAATTATTTAAATCTGCTCCTCTTAAAAGATTAACAAAATTTCTATCTAAATTAAAAGGAGATTTATCTGGTGAAAAAATTATACCTCGAAAAGGTTGTGGAAATATTTCTTTTTGTCCGAGATAAAATCTAGGTATTGTTTTTCCATCTATAAATGAGATAGAATGTTCAAATTGCATAGATTTTGGTAATTTCTTATTAATGTTTGATTCTAGTAATCCATAGTCATCTAATACAGTTTTGTGCTCTGGATCTGTTATATCAATTTGTTTATCATTATTTGTACTTTCTTTTTCAAGAGTTTTAAATGGTTTCATAGTTTTCTCAAAATCAGTTTTTACTTGCTCGGTTTGCTGCATTTTTTCAAACATATCAGATTGAATACCAGCTTTTATCATTCTATGTTGAAGATGATTTTCTTTCATAATATTTCTTTGTTTTATTAACTCTTCTAATTGTTTTATTCTTTTAAAATTATCAGCTCTAATTTTATCCATTTTTTAAAATATAATATTTGAATTTTGTGGTAACATTGGAATACAGCAAAAACATTTTACTGAACAAATTATTTTTTTATTGCTTTGTTGTTTGACATCTTTTCGTTTTTTCGAAAAATGTTGAAAATTTTTTCTCACCGATTGCCTTGAAACTCACCCTACCGATGCAGAATTTCACGCTGAACACGAATCCGACCTCCGTTTTCTCATCCGACCCGGGGGAGGGGGAGGGGAGGGGGAGGGGGGGGAGTCAGCGATGGCGGCCATCTTGCGCTATCTGGTGTTTGTCACTTCCTTACTACTCACAGCATTTACATAACTTCTCATTGCATTTCGTAATCCCATTCAGGCTCATACGGTTGTTCTTATTGAGCAAAGGGATCTCGGTTGCCTATAAGTTTGTCTAAAAGTGCAGTTTTTAAAAGCATTACTACACTGAGGCAACCAGTGGTAGGTTTTATTACATTGTTGAAAAAGGAAGGATATAGGGATTGTAGGTATGGCTAAAGAAATCTCAGGGGAATTATTTATCATCACCTTTTTCATTTTCATCTATTTTTTGATAGTTGTAGCTGTTCTCTGCAATGTTTATCACCAGTTTTGGATATGACAATTCAAGGCAAACCGTTGTTTTCGTCTGCAATAGCTCCCGTTTTGTTGTGGTCATCGAGACTATTATTCCATTCTCGAGATCGCTCAAAAGGCATATAGACGCACGTGCTTGAGGATTAGACTGAAGGACATAATTAATAGCTGTATGTGGCTTTTTCAAAACCTCTCAGTCTTCTATCAGTCTACAATAGCGCTGATATTTTGAAAAAATTCCCCAGACCGCTTTAATTATGTTTTATCTGGGATTTTCACAAATATCAGTTCTATTTTAGAAGGACAGATAGCGACTGATCTTATGAACATCACAGACGCTTTAATTATGTTCCGTTCATGCAACTCATCCGAAGCACTTGTTCTTCATATTCCTTTTGTGCTATCTCGGGAATTGCGAACTAGACTCGGCTGACCACACCACAAACTGTTCGCTCTTTGCAACTAAAACAACGTTTGCTTGCATTGTCATATCCAAACTTTTTTGGATAAAACAATGCCATAGACGCGCACCAAGCTAAACTATCAAAAATATCTTGAAAATGAAAACGTTGATGATAATTAAATTCCACTGTGATTTTTTTATCATACCTACAATCAATAATCCTTCTTTTACAACCATGTAATAAAATACCCTGGATGCTCCGTGTGAGTATGCTTTTAAAACACAGCACTTTTACAGACAAACTTCAAGGGCACGAGTCCCTGTTATTTTGTCATAAGAACAAACCGTATGCGCTGAATGGGCTTACGAACTGCATGAGCAGTTATGTACATGCGTGTAACATTATTGCTGTTCCTCGTTGATAATGACAAGATGGAGTTTATTTTAACACATAACTTCAATTGATGTCTTAAGAATGTGTCTCTAAGATGTCGTGTAAAGGTTGAAAGAACTACTATATTGGCCAAACTGGCAATACTTTGTGCCATCGCGATGATGTACATAGGAACATATTATTACTTCTCTTACGCTATATTACTGTGGACGGCAATTGCTATGTGTGCCGGGGACCTTCCATGAAATTTGTATTTGCGCCATTCTACAAGTCCAGCCAATGTATCCACGTTAGGGTGTGACATAAAGGTCTATGTTCATCGGAGTTCAAGCGGCATGAATGGTTTAGGTTTTAACTCATTAGACGAGCCTAATATCACACATATATGAAATGAAACAGTTGATGAAAACTTCACTTCCACTGTGATTTTCTTTTAATTCCATACCTACAATCCTAATAATCCTTCTTTTTCAACAATGTCTAAAACCTTCCTTACGACCTCATGACGACTTACGGGGGCGAAAATTTTCGTACATTTTTTAAAATTACCGTCAAGCAGTGTTAGTTGCTATCGGACAGGCTCTGATGCCGCTAAATGAAAAATTCAATGATTGGGGAATCATTTTATATACTAGTACGTTCGTGTGTAAATAGATTGTTTTGTGTTGTGGTAAAATTTATTTTTAAACTGACGCTGGACTTTTGCGTTTTGGAGATTATATTGCAAGAGGTTTATATTTTCAGGAGATTCTGCGTAATTCATGATACAGAATTATGACATTATTTTCTGTACATTGACAAAAATTTGTTCATTGACTAGCTTGCAAGTGAAGCGTTTCACTACAGCATTTTCCGGCCTGCCCGTACTTATTTCCAAGAATTTCAGTCTCAAACATCTCATTAGGAAGCTATTCATTACTGACATCCCGTTAGTAGTGCGCTGCCGCCTAGTGTCAAATAGATCAATTAGTTGCTTAAAGTCCTTTGTGAATGTTACCTTTACACATGTGATGACATTTAACGATCTAAATCAATCAAATTTACCACTACTTAATCTCAATGGTTGAAGGGGTTTCCTATTCCTATTAATAGAAGCAGACAGTCAAATCATCAATGGAACTTCTATTTTAAGAAATCCTCGTGTCACATGACAGCTGGTGAGAGCAGAGCCCTAAATAACGCATTTTGCACTTGAAAGCCGGCATAGCTTTTGTGTCGTTGTTCACGGCTTGGTCGTTGACTTTTTATCCTCCTGTTTTCTGCGAATTAGTGTCAACTGTCGGAAAGTAAGTTATCGAGTCCTACGAAGTATCCTGACCTGACATCCAACCTCTCGTTTGCTCAAGGATTTCAGAAGGATATGCAAAACATCTGCACGGATTTTTTTTCAGTAGGACTTATGCTTTCCGCATTGAGATGGTCATTCAACGATGAAAACGTGTACTTGCAATACCAAATCAAGTGATCAATTTGCTCTTTCTAATCAAACGTCAAGACACTCGTGTATTGTTGTTCTTGTGACACTTCGACTGGGGTACTATGAAGAAGTGACAGTATTACTTCTAAACAAACTGGTTTGATAGCAGAAATGCGCAGTGAAGAGCGGAATGGAATTCAAATCTATCAGTCGAAATCTTTAGATCTATGTCTTTGCATCACAGTTGGTGACGATATTTGTATGTGTAATGTATGTGTCTACTCAAAGGATTGTTTCAATTCATCGTGATACATGAACTAAGTTCTCTTTGAAGTTAACGGCTACAACGAAGTTCTTAACAATCTCAAAGATAAGGAGTACATCTACAAAGACATGCTTTAAGTTAAACCTAACTGGATCTTCATACGCTGCTGCTATCAATTTGATTTTGAATGCATTCTGGACAATGAATTATTAAACAGTGTATTTATTTCAGCGAGCTGGTATGAGATAGTAAAGTGTTTCCGATAATACATGATACGTAGCCTACAAGCTGATGAAACTACTGATTCTTTTCAAACTTCAAAGTGGGCAGTATTTCTAACAAGAATTATAGCCTTGTTGTGTTTTTGATTTCACTAGTTTGAAAGAGTTAAATAGGATGTCATCGACAATAAGTTAACAAAAAATCATCTCCATTATACCATCATCGATTATTCCGCCCCTCTTTAAGGTGAAATTAAGCATCGACTTATAGTATAAAGCAGATATCAACAACTTGATACAGTTGAACGCTGTCGTGAACGAAAATTCGAAACTACAAAGGTAATTCTCACCATCCAATTTTTGAAGTAAACGTCGCCGGCTTCCAAAATAATTATGGAATAGAACGATACAGGCAAGAGCTCCTCAACGAATTCGAATCAAGAAAAACAAACAGGAAGGGGTGTCGCAATTGTAGGCTGCCAAATAGTATTTTTTCGGGCTTGCCCAAATCAGAAAAATTGGTATTTTTAAAAACGACATGAATTTCCTGAGAGCTTTGACCCTCTTTTAGTTTAAAGATCCTAAATTCATAAATTTAGACTCATTTAAAAAGAGTTACGCCATTTTTTGAAAAAATGGGTATTTATAAAAACGAATAAAGTTTAAGAATTTTGGTCATTTTTTCTAGGAATTATGAAGACCTTAAATTCAAAATTTAGGGCGTTTTTAAAATATAACCCATTTTTCATAAATCTCAGATATTTGTGAGATGGAGCATTTTACTCTTGACAAGCTTGACCGTGCCGGACCACGAAAAAATCAGAAAAAGTCCAAAGAATCTCAAATTTGGAGTTAAGATCATTTTTTTTCGTTTGAAAATCAATGGACCGTTGCCAGGATACCGAAAATCAGAAAAAGTCAAGAATCTCAAAATTTGAGAATTTATCGAATTTTTTAATAAAACACACCCACCAAAACATGTACGCCTCGTTCAGGACGTATACCGGAATAATCATAGAAAAGTCAAGTCTATCTTCATATTGTGTTATATGACATTTTACTACCCAAATCATGGACCGTTCACAGGGACACAAGAACATCAAATAGAAATTGGTTAGTTTATAAAAGTCTAAATTCTTGTATTTTTATCCATTTTCAGGTTTAAAAATAGGATGTTAATCTAAAAATTATGTGTCTAAAAATTATTTTCTTTAATGGAAGAAAAACAAAAGGTGGAAGAAACCGCAAGAATATAATCACTGCGTTTTCATAGAACGTAGTTTACTTTTAGTGGACATTGAAGATAAATCGAATAAGAAAAATCAGAATTATTGATAGAGAAACGTTATATGAATGTTAGGATTTACTTCAATTTATTATTAAGATTATGAGCATTATAAAAATATCAGAGTTGGTGTATGTCTAGAAGTCAAAATCAAGGAATTGGCATATTCGTATAGCATTTATAAGTTTAGGTTTGCTTTACTCCAATTGTTAGTTGTCTTCTGGTGGTTTTAGTATTTCCGTTAGTAGTTGCTACTGCTTTATAACAGGTACGGGTGTGTTTTGCTTTCAACGTTTGTTTCACCTTGTTAACAATGTTGGATATAATCTGTTATTAATTACTGAAGAAACGAAAATCATTAAAAAATAAATTACATTTTCACGGTAACGTAGTCTCTATGACAATATTTATAATTTATAAGTTTCAAAGAGTATGTGATGATAATGTTATTACGATGTTAGAATGAGGATTGAAAATATTGATCAGATAGCTTATGTAGTAAATATTCCATATTATCATTCAATTACAGACAGAAAAAGTTGTGTTGACAGAATAAAAGGATGGTAAAATCGTTTAGTGATGTAAAATTTCTAATGAAGGTAATATGATAAAGTTATTATTAGAAGTAACTAAAAACTTTATTTAAACTCAAAACTTAAAACGATAAAGATGTTCAGTCAAACTCAAGCAATTTAAAATAATAATTTGTCAAGTAAAATGTTTTTGTTTGCATTCAATGTTACCCAAAATTCCCACTATAAAAAAAATTTTTTATTTATTTGTTAAAAAATGGGATAATAATTAAATTTAAAGCTTGATAATCAAAAAAATATATATATAGAAATACGAAATAAAAAACAAATATCAAAAAATTGGATAAAATTAGAGCTGATAATTTTTAAAAGAATAGAAACAATAGAGAGTATATAAAACAAAGAAATATTATGAAAGATAAATCATCAGTCAACATAGAATGATAGAAGCTGTGTTATACAATTCTGATATGTTAGAAGAAAACAGGCAAGCATAGAACGCGAGCAGAGTAAAAACTGGATTTGTGAGAATAAGGCTATTCCGAGAAACCATTTAAAAACGTCTTGAAAAGGACACGGACAACGATATATGATTAGAGACCAAATTGATAGTGAACAGATGCACAGAGCACTATAAACTATAGTAGTATGACTGATGGTTTACTAGAATCAAACATTAATAAGAAAATTCCCAAATATCATATGCAGTGTTGCGACATTTTCAATGTCTATTTATAGATGGAAAAGACAATCCTAGATCTTTTATCTCGGAGACAAACAGTAGAAGATTTGCCAGCGAGAACCTTTTTGCAGAGTTAGATGTATTACACGCATGCATAAAGCTGTCCTTTTAAGTTCAGATAGAAATTTTGAGTTGATCGGAGGTTATAGCGGAAGCAGATTTTAAAAATGATGGCGAGTGAGAGAAGCGTCTCAACAAAATATTATAAGCTGTGTTAGAGTGAGAGTTGGTGCAGCAGTAAAATCTCTTAGGACGTTAATAAATCATATTAGAAATGGATATATTATCAACGGGAGTTTAAAAGTAGGGAAAAGTTTAGTATCTAGAAAAGACAGAAAACAGAAACAACTGTATTTCTTACCAGATGGATCCACTAAGAATTACATAAATAGATTTATATTATTTTTAATATCTGCTAATAATCTTTTAATTGTATAAAGTATTATATATTTATGTTCATATCTATTTGGAATTAAATGCATAGAAACTCTAAGTGATTTCTGTTAAGAAGAATTATGCGTAAGAAAAATACAATGAGTGAATTTAAACATATCGGTCGTAACAAAGCTTGGGTCAAAATGATTTTGGCGTATTAACAATTATAGTATATGATAAAAAAAAAATATCCATGAAGAGTTATCGACATATGTTTCGAGGATAAAAAATATACAAATATAGTGTATTATAACATTATTTTTTTTTATTTTATTATATCAAATTTGTCTATCTTAGAGAAATTAGAAAATTAAAAAGGTAAGTAGTTATATCCATCAGGTAAAATTTTTTCTTTTTATCATCAAATGGATCTAATGCTAATTTATGATTCTTCCCTTTTACAGATACTCATTGTATGCTTCTTGGAATTTAAAGTCTATAATTACATGCTGGTAATTTATTTCATTATTAGATAAATGCATTTTATAAGT
>CAJQUW010015489.1:0-239452 GCA_907163375.1 Prostheceraeus crozeri | reverse complement strand
AAAAATGTTTTGGTGACGGGCCCAGGTCGAAATTCCACACTTTGGAAAATTTTCAAATTTTTACCCATACAAAGTCACTCTGACACTTAGGATTTTTTCAGGTAAGCGAGCTCCGACCTAAAATCTTGTAACCGCTCTAACTTTTGAACGAAGACAGATAGGAACAAGCCGATTCTTTCACTGAATTTGTCTCATCTTAGCTTTCAAACGAGCTATCGCACGACAAAATCCGTCCACTGGAAGCCAAAATCGAAGCAAGTTGTCCAGAGGGGGGGGGGGACGTCAGTGAAATTTCAAAATTTGATGAAAAATGTTTTGGTGACGGTCCCAGGTCGAAATTCCACACTTTGGAAAATTTTCAAATTTTTACCCATACAAAGTCACTCTGACACTTAGGATTTTTTCAGGTAAGCGAGCTCCGACCTAAAATCTTGTAACCGCTCTAACTTTTGAACGAAGACAGATAGGAACAAGCCGATTGTTTCACTGAATTTGTCTCACTCTTAGCTTTCAAACGAGCTATCGACGGAATAAAATAAAAAAAAAAAAAAAAAAAAAAACCAAAAAAAAACAAGAAAAAAAAAAAGAAAAAAACAAAAAAGACAAAAAAAAAATAAAAAAAAAAAAAAAAAAAACAAAATAAAAAAGAAAAAAAAAAAAAAAAAAAAAAAAAAAAAAAAAAATAAAAAAAAAAAAAAAAAAAAAAAAAAAAATAAAAAAAGAAAAAAAAAAACAAAAACAAAAAAAAAAAAAAAAAAAAAAAAATAAAAAAAAAAAAAAAAAAAAAAAAAAAAAAAAAAAAAAAAAAAAAAAAAAAAAAAAAAAAAAAACAAAAAAAAAAAAAAAAAAAAAAAAAAAAAAAAAAATAAAAAAAAAAAAAAAAAAAAAAAAAAAAAAAAAAAAAAAAAAAAAAAAAATAAAAAAAAAAAAAAAATAAAAAAAAAAAAAAAAAAAAAAAAAAAAAAAAATAAAAAAAAAAAAAAAAAAAAAAAAAAAAAAAAAAAAAAAAAAAAAAAAAAAAAAAAAAAAAAAAAAAAAAAAAAAAAAAACAAAAAAAAAAAAAAAAAAAAAAAAAAAAAAAAAAAAAAAAAAAAAAAAAAAACAAAAAAAAAAAAAAAAAAAAAAAAAAAAAAAAAAAAAAAAAAAAAAAAAAAAAAAAAAAAAAAAAAAAAAAAAAAATAAAAAAAAAAAAAATAAAAAAAAAAAAAAAAAAAAAAAAAAAAAAAAAAAAAAAAAAAAAAAAAAAAAAAAAAAAAAAAAAAAAAAAAAAAAAACTAAAAAAAAAAAAAAAACAAAAAAAAAAAAAAAAAAAATGATAAAAAAAAATAAAAAATAAAAGAAAAAATTAAAAAAACAAAATAAACAAAAAAAAAAAAAAAAAAATAAAAATAAAAAAAAAAAAACAAAAAAAAGAAACAAAAAAAAAAAAATAAAAAAAAAAAAAAAAAAAGAAAAAAAAAAAAAATAAAAAAAAAAAACGAAAAAAAAAAACAAAAAAAAAAACACAAAAACAAATAAAATAAAGAAAACAAAAAAAAAAAATTTAAAAATAAAAAAATAAAAAAAAAAAAAAAAATATAGACAGAAAAAGAAAACATAAAAAAAAAAAAAAAAATAAAAAAAAAAATAATAAAAAAAAAAAAACAATAAAAAAAAAAAAAAAAAAAAACAAAAATATAAAAAAACAAAAAAAATAAAAAATAATGAAAAAAAAAATTAATACAACAAAATCCGTCCACTAGAAGCCACACTCGAAGCACGCTGTCCAGAGGGGGGGGGGACGATCAAGCCTGTGAAATTTTTTCTCTCCGATTCGCTTGGAAACATCCTTCCTAACCCAAATTTCACTTTAGATTCCGAATCTGACTCCGTTTTCCTCATCCGATGCTTCGTTGGGCGCTACACACAAAAACGTCCCACGATTCTTGTCAAATTTTGAAAAGAAAGAAACAGTTTTTTCTCGCCGATTGAGCTGGAAGGAAATCACACCACTGATGCAGTAATTTGACGCTCTGAATCCGAATCTGGCCACCGTTTCACCATCAAAGACAACCTAGACGGTCGCCCATTGTCCACCTAGACGGTCGCCAACGTCAACCTAGTCGGTCGCACACGTCCAACAGGCGGGTCCGGACTCCCACTAACCGAGGTTCTACACACTTGTCGGTCGAGGGGGGGGGGGGATCGTCAGCGACCTCTCGCGATGGGCGGCGCCAACATGACGGCACATCAGACACTGTCGTTTCCTGTGGGGGGGGGGACGTCAGCGACCTCTCGCGATGGCGGCCAACCTGGCCGGCACATCACGACACTGTCGTTCCAGAGGGGGGGGGGGGACTCAGCCACGACGGCGGCCATCTTGCGCTATCCAGTATTTGTCACTTGCTTACTACTCTTTTAGCTTTCCTTTCTTTACCTTTATAGATATTTTTACCCTTTTGTAATCCATGATATTTTTGCTAAAATTCTGTGTTAGCATGTCCCAATGTCCATGCTCTACTAAAGTTCTAGGTTGTATTTCATAGATAGGTTAGTCTAAATTTTCTTAATGACATTCAGTATAATTTCCTTTTCTGCATCCCTTGATAAAGGCTAAGCCGAAATATTGGGAATAAAATTACTACACGGTCGCAGAAAATTGTTTTTATTGCTCCCCCTTTCAAAACAAAACAAACAGTCGTGAATTTGCCTAGGCCTTTTTGTGACACTTCATTTGCATTTTTAGTTTGTGACGATTTACATCATTATCTAATGCAGTGGTTCTTAACCTTTTTACTCGGATTCCTCCCTAACAGTTGAAAGTATGTTTAATTCCTCCCTCTAAACTAGTAAGCCACTATTCAAGTTAAAAAAAAGAAGTCAAAGATAGCAGCAACAAACATTTTCAAATGCAGACTTCAGGTAGCCTATCACGAAGAATCTAAGTAGGCCTACATGCAAATGGGAAGTAAGAAATCCAACAAAAAACTAATGACTGCATTGAGCCTGATACTTGCCGCACAATTCCTGAATTCGAGGTGTGAAATTCGTGAGTTTCAATCTCAAATCACTGCGCACGCTGATGCTGAGTCGATTTCTCTTCCTAGGTATCAAATCTGATACCGCCGAGACACCGAACTCGACCAGGTACGATGTTGGAAAAGGAAGTAGTAGCGTGTGGGCATTGGCTGATAAAGTTGGGTGCTTTTCAACTGTTTCTTGAGTGAGCCATACCATTTGACCTTAATTTATGAATGGAAATGTGACGCCTCGCTTCATTAGCTCTCTCTGACCAGAATACTATCTTCTAGTCTATCTTGTCGGTGCAACTGAGCAGGCCACAGACAAAACGTCCAGGTGATGATCTATAGCCGCGTAGTTGAATTTTCCCTAATTAAAATGATTCGAATGGAACACTCGTACACAGAGATATATTGGTAGCTTCTAAATCTGTGATCGCAATAGCTATTAAACAGTAGCTGCATAATTAACATCATGAATATTGGGAAGCGATTAACGAATACTGACGATGATAACTCACACGTGACGGTGAATCAACAAATCCTGTTCATCTCAAATACTCCTTCGAACCTCCTTCCTCCCCAAATCCTCCTTATGTACGTCATTCCTCCCCTAGCATGTTGAATTCCTCCCCAGGGAGCCACATGGCCCCCGGTTAAGAATCACTGATCTAATGGTTGGATTGCAAAGTCGCAGTCTGAAGAGAAAACTAACGAATGAGTTATCACTTAGCGTCTCACATTACAGTGTGTTGCCTAGAAATCAAGATCTGAGCATATCAGAAACTTTCAAAGTGAAATTAGTGAACACACTTGCTCCTTCTATCTGATAAAATGCGTTCTCACATTATTCAGGGAAATATGCCGACGAATAAATCAACAAGATTTTTACGAATCTGTAGCAATTCTAAAGCTGCAGCATCTCTCTCCTTTGGACGGCACCTTTCTAGTAGAAGCTTAATTGTCACTCCCGTCACGCATGACTGACTTTAAAAGGTTCTATGATTCAATTAGCATGCGCTCATTAATAAAAAAAGAGGTTCACTTGTAATTTAATGATTTCGGCACAAATTAACAAATAAATTAAAATAATTAAAAAATCAAATTAAATTAAATAATTAGCAAAGCAACAATGAAATTATTGATGTTTTGTATCATGCAAATGCAGATTTCTATAACCCACGCCAAAGTTCCCGGTCCCTGTCTGGGTGTCCGCAATTCATTTTGCCACTTCCTGTTAATGCCATTCCAGGTCCGACCATGTGTACTACTGTCCTGATGGATCGATCCGTCCTAGTCGTGATTCTTGATCTATGTGTTTTTTGTGATGATAGCATTTGAAAGAACATATAGCTAGGCTTACTGATTCGATATTCAAGCAAATTATTCAATTTTATAACTCTCGACAATAGAAATCCAGACCAGAGATGAACTATGCGATTTGAATTTATGAAATATTGATTTTCGTAGTCAATTCAAGTGAGAAAATTCAATTTATTGCTAGCTTTGTCATTTTGCTGCAGCCATCCATCGTGGAGTACAAAGATTTGACAATTGCTGAAATAGATGCCCTGTAGTGTATTTACTCTCATTATTCATCCAATTGTGGTCTCCATGGCACAGTGGTTAAGTGCTTGGCTTAGCACGTTGATCTTTTGGTCCAGAGCTTAGCGATCTTTTGGTCCAGAAGTCGAACCCCGAAAGTGTCATTAGAAGTCAGCAGGAAGGGCATCCGGAATAAAAAAGTAGGCTACTACAACGCTCCGTAAGTCTGACTGTGTCAGCTCCGTCCAAGCCTGTTAATTGAAAAATTCCAAAAATAATCTCCATTAGCTATAGAACCCCATTAGAGGCTGAAAATATCGACTATATGGACACTTCTTCTTTTCTTCCACAATCTCATGGAGATTATTCAATCCAAAATCAATGGAAATTGACATTCTTTGGTCCAATCTGCTGATGACTGTTGTAGAAAAAAGGACAGGACGATGAAGCAAACAGCCATTTGAGAAAGAACGCTGTACTTCGCAACGTGCAAGCATCGTGCATGAATCTGGCGCATCATATGGAAGGTGGACTTCGAACGTGAAAATTCATCACGGTTTTATAAAAGCTATGCAGATAGATGATGGGCCTAGAAGACTTGAATTCTGTCAGGTTACTCTGTAAGCGATTGTATCATATACTTTTGTGTAGAATACTTGCTTCTTAGTCCCCAAGCTGGCCCGGCCCATGATTCATTTACAAGCCTGGACCGAGTTTTACAAATAAAGCGTGCTTGCAAATAAATACCTCCAGTTGATAAATAATTTAGAAAAAAATGATGAAATTCAGACGCTGTCATTAATTGCAGAATTATTCAGTAGTTTGACTTGCAATTTCGATTTAGGCCCGCTTTGTGCCTGCATTCTAAAAACGCATTAAAACGGCATTAATGTGAATGTCGCGCCCCTGAAAATGCAGTGCGATGTTTCGCGAAATACTTGGGTTAGAAATACAAATTAGGCTGTTGAAGATCAAAGCTTTGGGTTCCCACAAGCATGGCAGCTAAGATTAAGCGCATGTCGATCATTATTTCAAGATAAACAAAGCTTGAGTATCAAATTTTAATAGTTTTACATTAACCCGTCACGTTACTTGACTTAACATGAGCTTAATTCGCTCTACCATCGTCTTACACTAATGAATGATGTAAGCTGTCAACTAAGCTTATTAGGCCTAACTCAGAAATACAGCTGGAGAGCTATGTCAACTTTCGTTACGATTCCACTAATAGCTGAGCTGTCCTGCAAATATATTGATGCAGATTCCATATTTGCTCATGCTTCTACGCTTGTGGTGAATTTACGACCTTCGAGTGACCACGTTGAATGTCAGAATGTCTAATTTCAGCCACGTTTGACAATGGAAATTGACCTTCACATGATTCACTGATTATTACAGCATTCCCGGACTAGCTGTGAAAGCGGTCTGTAATAAATCAGTGAATCCTGTGTAGGTCAATCATCGTACGACCAATATTGTGTGTAATAGCTATGGACAATATTGGTCGTGCGATGACTGATGACTTGAACTGGACACTGATTTCAAAGCTTGGTGCGACATTCAATAATGTATAGATGGCAGTTGGCAAAAAATATCAACTTCAATAGGGAATTCTACCGGGTGATACAAACTAGTTATTTTTTAATTAATCAGCAGCTAATTAGGCATTCGACGTGCATAGGAAACCTGAATAAGGCTTACATTTTAAAACCTTTCTTCCTGGATCGTCATTCCGATTGCGACTCAAGGCATATACAGTTATGGCCAATGATTTCCGACCACCCATATATTTCTAAGATAAAACGAGTTCAGAGTATTAGTTAACAAGTAGTATTTAAGTTATAAACAAAAACATGTGTAATTAACACATGGGAACAATTGAACTTACATTTAAATGTCTTTGGTCAATTAAATTGCAAAATCTCAATGTTTCATAAAACAATTAATATTTAGTAGCAGTACCATGAGCCGCCAGAACAGCGTTGATTCGACGTGGCATTGAATCTACAAGAGATTGGCAATACTCAGGAGTTATTTCATGGGTCCAGGCATGAAGAATAGCACCTTTGAGTTCTATCAGTGAGGATGGATTGGATTTCGACACTTCTAACTTCAGCTTTTCCCAACAATTTTCTATCGGGTTTAAGTCTGGTGACGATCCTGGCCACGGGCTGAGTACTTCAATATTATTACAATGAAGCCAAGATTTTACGGCACGGGACTGGTGGCATGGTGCACCGTCATGTTGGAACACATCGCAACTATGAAGTTCCATCCACAGTGGCACCTTTTCTGCAATGATTTTCAAATATTCAGCCGAATTGACCGTCTTCCCTTGCTGTACAAAGTAAATACCTCCGCGACCAAATCCAGATATCGAACCCCATATCATGATTGACGGGCATTTTTTCACCGCTGGTACAGTAAACCTTGGATTGAAACGCTGATTTGAAGGACGTCGAACCAAGGCCCTGTGTGGTTGAAACTGCTTTATTTGTGTTTCGTCGCTGAAGAGTACTCTCCGCCATTGGTCAACTGTCCAGTCTTTGTGAGTTCTGCAGAAGATAAGGCGATCTTTGATATTCTTTCGAGATAGTCGAGGTTTTACAGCTGGACGGTAAGAGCGAAGACCTGCATCGATAAGGAGGCGCCGTCTGATGGTTCGAGTGCTGACTACCACATTTTCAGGTAATTGCGCTCTGATTTCAGAACTAGATATAGATGGATTCCTCACAGCAGCACGGCGAATCATGTTATCAGTTTGACGGCTGGTGATTCTTGTTTTGCCTGGTTGTTTTCTGGGAACTGTGGATCCAGTCTGCTTGATAACTTGGATAATATCATGGACTGTTGTCTTTGACAAATTTAATCTTACTGCGATCTGACGTTCACTCCATCCATCATCAAATAAAAGTTTGATATTAGCGCGAGCAGCAGGATTTGTAGGCATAATTACAATGAGACGCACAAATTAACTTTGGCAAACAATTCTTGGAATTCGTGTAATTCTGAGAATTCCACCGATTTATACATACTCAATGGTGGTTGGCTGGTGCCTGATAGGTAAATCAACCAATTATAACTAATATAACGTATGTTTGTAGAAATAAAATAAGGTTGTCAGAATGAAAATAATAGTGGTCGGAAATCAATGGCCGTATCACTAGTGGTCGGAAATCATTGGCCATAACTGTACTCTCAGCGGAGCGTGAACATCAAATTGTATCATATAGAGCTGGTCTATAATGTTAGCTGAGTCAGAAAATGTTATCTCACATTAACAAAATGTAGAAGTCAATTACACGTGTCCAGGTGCCGTCCATTTCGTTAGGTATTCGACTGATCGACTGAAATATAATCGATTTATAGCTACTGCAAACTAATTCTTACGTCTCACAAATAAAATGCATAAATTCCAATGAAAAACATATTTCACACTTTTATTTATGAATTTGATAATTCTACACGCTGTAAAAAGATAGACTTTGAAAAAGACAGCTAAAAAAGTTGAAACATTAATCCTGGTAAGATGTATTCAATGTAAATTCATGCATGAAGAAATATGGTTCAGAGAAATGTATTCTGAGTATTGAATGTTCTGATGTGCAAACTTCAGTTGGCATCTTTTACCTATATTATACATTCATGGCCGGGATGTATTTTTGTAAAAATGCACTTATAATTTTTGACCTGAATTTTTTTGCCCCCATGTCACTTTAAACTGTCATCGAGGCGACTTGATATTTTTAGCTGTTTGTTTGAGAAGACAAAACTTGCTTGATAGACCATTTTTACATTGTGCCTACACATTGAAAAGACCATTTGACAAAGTCTTAGAATAACATTTTATTCATCAATTTTACCCGTTGCAGTTCAGTTGTCAACATTTGAGCTTGCAAAAATGCTTTGTTTTGATCGACTAGGATCGATTTAATTAGGCCATATGCTCAACGTTTTTGAGTAACATGCTAATACTCGCATACTGTCATGGCCTTAGGGTAAGACCAGGGCAAGTCGGGTTGACATGGACACGGTGCAAAAAAGTTTGAAGTCGAGGTGCCAGCCGTGAATGTTATCTTTGCTGAAAGTATAGACGAAAGACTCTCATCATGATGTAATTGCTATTGACATTTTTTGTTAGGCCAAAGATGCGATTTTCATATTCATCGAATGAGCTAAAACGAGGTTTTGGCAAAAAAATC
Source organism: Prostheceraeus crozeri (assembly GCA_907163375.1). Classification (NCBI taxonomy): domain Eukaryota; kingdom Metazoa; phylum Platyhelminthes; order Polycladida; family Euryleptidae; genus Prostheceraeus; species Prostheceraeus crozeri. The sequence continues at coordinate 230,706 of CAJQUW010015489.1, read as the reverse complement.
ATCGCATCTCTGTCTCAATTGAAGAAATAATCAGCTCATTTCATCTAAATCTCGAGCAACATGCGTGCAAATTCGAATGGAGACGTCTATGCCTGTATTCCTTACATGCTGCAGTTCTTATTTGTCCATGTGACTAGTGATGAAAATTTTCCATGGAAAATTATGGAAAAAATTGGAAAATTTTGGAAAATTATGGAAAATTTTGAAAGCTTTGATTTTTTTGATAGGCCTTATAATTTGAGCACCTCCACTCCCGAGGCAGTTATACGTACCAATAAATTGGATCTAAAACTCTTAATTTCATCATTATTTCGATTAAAACGATCGTAGCAACACGAGTTCCGTCCGCGGACTTTTGAACATTCCTTTGCCACCTGTGGCTTGTGCCATTTTGTTAGCATTTTTAGTTATCACACAGCTAGACACCGTTTGGGATAACGTGAATCTTGCTTTACAATCGGACATAATTTCATGCAATGTGAAAGATCTGCAGCAAAAACAATATGCTTCTGTTTATGCTTTTGGAGTTTTTGGACAATATGCTTTTGGAGTTTGTTTTGTTGTTAGCTTGAAAGTTAAGCTTTATTATGCAACGTTGATCAGTGATACAAATTCTTCATGTGTTGATGAACAAGTTACTCGTATTAGCACACAGTCCACGCAGCATTCATGAGCGACCATATTGGAAGACACAAAGACTGCAAACTCGTGAGATATTTGGTCACTAAAGATATCTGTGATGAGCAAAAGAATATATATGATAGCCTCTAACGTCTGGTCTATTTTCCGACATCTTCGCTGAGGATACACATCCGCCATTTCTGTTCAAAGTTCCAGTTCGATTTCAGATATGATCCACATGAATTGCAGATCTCCAGTTGAAGATCTTTTCAAAGTTGAGCTTCTGACAGATATCTGAAATTCAGCTAGAGAAATCTGAAATCCATCCAATGTCTGAAATTCATTTAGAAAGATCTAAAATAGACATGGAAAAGGTGCAGTACGTTGGTACCAAAAGTTGACATACAGGGATGATAGAGAAGTTTTCGGTCTTTGAATATTACATAATCTTTTCAAACGACTACAACAGGTCTCCAAAACAAAGCAAAAATGTCAATCACCGAAAAATAAATTTCAAAATTTTCCACTGGAAAATTTTGAAAAAATTGGAAAATTTTCCATTTGCATCACTACATGTGACCCAGATAGTTTGCTGGCTCCCATTCTTCTGTGCGGGCACATGCAGGCCACATTAATCAATCCGCTTGCCCATGCAGTAGGCTATATCCATTGAAATAAAAAGTTTTAGATAGCGAATTTGACATTTCTGAGTCTTTTGAATCAACAACGGAGAAATTGCCCGGCTCGAGCCAGGATCCAAACTCAACGCTTTGAAGTACAGAGTCTAAAGTTCGACAACATCGCTGATCAGAAATTGATTCGTTTCTGTCACATCTGAGTGCATTCTGTCGTGACCTGAGTGCAAAGGCCCGCGCCACAGATGCATAAAGTTCGCACTTTGTCTGATGTAGATAATACTGTCTTTTAGAAACAATCTTCAACGGTTTTTCAAGGAGCACAATATCAAACCTCATTATGAATAAAGCACGTTTAGTTATGCAACTAAAACCTCTAAACTGCAGGGAAAGTCCGTTGTCGTACAGAAAGATCGAAAACAATTTTGAATTTTATGAGTCATACATTTATATTTACACGTAACAGATCAATGTGGATGATGACTGTAATACATCAGGTTCGTCAGAATATATTATGCTGCCGACAAAGGTGGACATGGGTTGCATCTGATTGACAAAATCAAAATCATTCAGAATGCATCTGCATTCGGAAATTCTTACCAAAAAACACCGATGAACTGCATATGCACTGAAACTCGAACAAATGTTGTTCTGGACTAGACCTGAAAACTGATATCCCCTATCATACTGTGAATGAAAAGATTTGGATATTTCCATGGTCTATTGAATTATCCATGCACATTTGAAGCATTTAAAAATCCATGACTGTAATGGATAGCTATGTGATTCTCTGGGATATAGAAAGGGAACTTATTTGATGAATGTCGAGGGCTTTAGTCCAACACAGTTGACCGAATTACAACAAGCGTGGCGACGCAATCAGAAATTTCTTTTGGGGAAGCCAAGCCCACCATATTGACGCTCAGGAGAGCTCAACCCAAACGGGCATTAATTTCAGGGTCGGCATTCGGCCAACAAGTTACTTTAAGTCTTTCATAGGAACTTTTCTGATTGTTAGTTTTATAGATTATTAACTTTGAAGTAGGACTATAGATATCCGCGATAGAATTCCTCTCTACCAAGATTATGAAGTATACCAGATTATTACATAGTTGCAGAATCATATTTCAGAATCCCTTCTATGTTTGATAAAATTTGTTCCCGGGGAAAATCTTGGTACAGAGGGTTTCTATCGCGGATATCTATGGTCCGAATGATCTGACATGCTTTATAACCGATAGAGGATAGCTATACGATTCTCTGACATAGCTCGTGAAGTTATTTGATATTTCAATTGGGCTAAAGCCCTCGGGATTCATCAAATAATTTCCATCTCTATCATGATCCGAATAGACATCTATCAAATATACCATGAAATATAATCAAAGAACCATCCCGCTAATTGTAAAAATTCTATTAAGTCGTACATACAGTAAATGATAAGTTACTAAGTAACGAACAATTACTACATTTAGACAGAGAAGTCAGAAGAAGTGAAAGGAAATAATGTTCTTCTCTGCATTCACTTCCATCTTCAGTTGCTTCGAAGGTGGAGCAGTGACGTTGAGGTTCACTTCGTTGAAATTGACATTTTGTTCGTTAAAGTTGATGCTTCTCGATACTGAGGAAGTTGCAGTTACTTCCGTCACAGGGGGGTTGGTTGCATCCGATGTTTGACCATACAGAGCGGCTGAAGTCAAAGCAAAATCATCGTCGTCAACCTGCTCGTGGACTGACTGTGAATGTGAACGATTTCGCGTGTGAGATCGCTTTTGTGCTTCAGGCATAGTTTTCAAACATTGACCGGTTGTTTTCTTCAGTGAATGATTGGTAAAGTTGCCATTCAGATTGCCGAGGAAGGCAATGCTCTTCATCATGTTGTCTAAAGAATTGTGGCCGAGCACAAGGTCGTCATACCAAACATCATCACTGAAATTTTTCTTTGCTCCGAGATAGAATGCTGTTGTCTTGCAATTTGATGGTCTTTTTGAAACATAGAGTTTATACAATCTCACGAAACATCTTTGTGGGTTTTCAGCGCATGAAAACATCTTCACCGATTTGGGCTTTAATGTGCTTTGCTTTAGTCCACCTGTAAATTTTTTTGAATAGCTGTTACTGTAGACCATGGCTTCTCCGCGTTCGGTCTGCGATAATGTAATATGTTTTCCAAGTTCTAATTCACGGTGTTCTCTTCCACCTCTCAAGCCGAAAAGTTTTCCACAGCAAAAGAAGATTGTTCTCAATAGAACTTCAGGGCTGGTATCACCCTAAACATTGTGTTCCATAGATTTTCTTCTTGTTGCCTAGAAACTGCATTTGCTGGCCCATTGCCTTGGCTTTTGATACCCAATGAATTGGCCTCCTTCATCGCGGCGTCCAATGATGTTCTTGATTGATGGAATTCACTATCGTTGAAGATTCGCCATCCTCTTCCTAGGATGACCTTGTGATAGTATCCAATCCCCTGGAATATGTCACGCAAGGACGTAGCAGGGTAGCGACCGCCATTCTTCTTCCGTACCTCAAATGCAAAATATTGCAGTTGCGAATTTAACTCCGATTTCGTCATCTCTTCAAAATCCTTGGAAACATGTGGTCCTTTAATTATTCCGTTTAATTGTCTTCTTGATAGCCATTCCTTAAAAATCTTCACTGTCCATTGTGCCTTTTTCTTTGAATTCTTAGATAAAGTGTTTTCAATTCTTCTTTCGAGTTCTTCTTTACTTAAGCTTGTTTCAAATCGTTCATCCACATTGTCATTCAGTAAAAATTGATCACGGTCGTCAAAATCTAGATCGACCCAATCTTGATTGCCTTCTGTCATTGTAGCCGACTTCTCTTGTCCTCAGGTATTCATGCAATGACCTTGCCATGATGCACTGCATGCATCATAGAAATTAATAATACCATAGAAAGTCCTAGAATGGAAATTGCATGAAAATTATGGCACACTCCGGGGGAACTTAGTTGGGGCAAAAAGCAAATTTTGCGGACTGGCTTTCTTGTTTTCGGGTTGGCATTTTTAATTATCAAGTCAATTTGCGATCTGGATTGTTGCCCCTTGTCCAAAGATCATGCACACAAAAGCAATAGTGAATTTACAAAATACTGCAGCGACAGGATGACAAAGAAGGGAATCCTGTAAAACGTTCTGTACGTTCATCATTTTGAAATATAACTCCAATAATAAATCAAGAGTACAATCAGACATATACGCAACTTGTAATGTCGTTTTACAGAGCATGCATGGCTCCAGCTTGAAATCAGAGGCCAAGAAATCTCAGAGTATTCATTTTACTTAAAAGGGTTCTCCTGTTCAGTATATTTGAACAATTTTCAAAACCTTCGCATGCTTTCGAATATGAGCTTCCAAAATATCACATGTGTCATTCAATGATTAATTGAAAAGTTCCAACGACATTTCATTTATTTGAGAAATGATTGTCGGTAAAGAAGCTTCCAATGTGTTTATTCCAGAAAGCGCTAGGTTTCTTAACCGCTAGAAGGAGAAATTATCCAATAATTAGAATTTTTATCTTTGAATTCTTGAGGTATTCGTATAGCCAGTACACCGACCACTTTCGATTATGACTCGACCAATTTTTGATTCGCATTCCAGTATTGAAAAATTGGAAAATAGTTGTCAATGACTGCTACAAATAGACACAGTATATTAATCCATGGAATAGTAGGCTATTTCACATGAAACAATGCTGCCATCTCACTTAAAATTCTCTTCATGAAAATCCTGCAATTTGCTGTCAACAACTTCCACAACCAACTTGGCAAATAGTTTGACTGTGATACGATGGTTTAGATCGAATCTGATCTACAAACCATAGATTTTTCCATGTGCCATCATTGTACATAGGCAAGATATCAAACTTCCATTCTAGTGTACTATTATCCACTTCTATGGCATGCATACATACGTGTATTATAACATTTCTATGAAAAAATAGCTCCTGTAGAACTTTCCCTGAGAACTTTCCTCGTAGAAATAGTCCAGATATCGGATCATGATACATAACAGGTATACCATAGGATTCTTGCTCAAATTCCCGAAGGAGAATGCTATGGTATACCTATCACATATCCCAGAGAATCGCATAGCCATCCTCTATCCATTACTTAAAAAATCTATCAAACATAGAAGGGATTCTGAATACGAATCTACAGCTATGTAATAATCTGGCATACTTTATTGGCTAATTATGTACTATACATAACAAGCAGAAACCATATATCAAGCAGATCATATATCACACTCTGATTGGCAGGTGAGGTTATACGTCATGAGGGACATCATACGAGATTCTCAAGCATTATCCTATAACATACTCCGGCCGTCGTTTGTTACGTTGATAATGCTTCCAAATATCGTTTGACATCCTATACATAATGCGTCAATCAGAAACAGATTGTCAACCTTTGCATAAACGTAGTTGAAAAATTAAATACAAATGATCAGATAAAAATAGTTCTGGCACGATCGTGGAGACACGCTAACCATGTCTGAGATAATGTTATAAAAAACATGATATGAAATGTATATAAATACACAGCCCAGCTGATTGATTAAAAGCATAACGCAGATCCCTCAGTAGGTGCATCCGACAGTCGTCTCTAATTGTAGTGCCAACGGTGCAACTCCACTAACATCGGCAAACCGATTCCCACGACGCATTGATTCGTCTGTTTCCTGATGAGTTCGGTTACAAGCCGTTTCTCCGTCTGTAGAATACACGTCCACTGTTGAGATTCGGCTTGCTCGGACTGTGAAGAAAAATGACACTGACAAATGGCCCACGACGATGATCGCGACACATGGAGCTATAACTTTGAGCACCGTTAAGTGATTCTGAGCGATGTTCAATAGGGGAGTAATACAGCCGTCCTTGTGAAATCGCAAATAAATACCGTTTGAAAAATGTGCAAGGATGCAAGATGCATTGGATTGACGGGTGGAACACCGACACGAACGAGGTGCATCGAGATACCACACGCCGGAAGAGTTGTAACTGGAGTTTTCAACAGCTCGAACCCAATCAGTTGGAGTTCTACCACCACAACAGTGATAATCCTTCTGAAATGAATTCCAACATGCGTATGAACGGTGCCTCATATCGTTAGCATGAAATTCTGCTTTAGCCTCCACGAAGAGATCGTACAAGGATGTTGCGAATTCCGTGTGTTCAAGATCTCCACCGATCTTAGCACTTAAGATCGTTACGACGATCAGACCAACAACTAAGATGCCTGTACCGACCATAAAGGGCAAGAATTGTCCCTTCGATTTACCCTGGAAATGAATCACTGCGCCAACGACAGATAGAATCATGGATAAAACTCCAAGAGAAAGGGTTATCCATGCGCCAATGTAAAGTATATTGAGAATTGGACAATTCCATAATCTAGCACCAATCATCCATGCTGCCACGATAATGAGAATTAGACCCAATAGTGACAGAGCCAATAAATATGACAAGTTAATCACTTTGACAACTCGGAGTCGTTCTTGCAATTTTTCTTCACCTCTAGGCGATCGCACATTGGCATCCTGAAATGAAAATATGTCCGCTAAACAATCGTGCATACATTATTATTATTGGCTTCATTCTTCAAAAGTTGACATTCATCAATTTTACAGGAAACGCGCTCCATGGTCCCGGGAGGCGCTTGCAGGATTTCGTAAAGAAACGAGTGCATTCATCAAGTATAAAGAAAAATTTTGAGATTTCAATATTGCTTTAAAACACTGAAAAGATGATGAACAAACACATTTAATCGGAAATAAGTTCTAAAAAGGAAAAACACGATAGAATAATTAATTACACAATGTCTTTGTGTGAGGAAGTAATTTTGGAAAATCTTCTGATAGAGTATGGGGTTTGAAGTGAAGTAAAATATTTCCAAAACTCAGTTTCAATTATGTTATAATACGCTTTGAAAAAAAGATATAAATCTACCATTTTCCGTCTTTCACATAGAGACCTAAGACCTAAAAATTTCAAGAGATGATCATTGTTTCATAGGAAATGTTGTAGCGCTTACAAGCTTGCCGAGTGAAATATCGTTGGACTATTTCGATGGAATCAATATCACGTTGTAAACATACACAAATGCGCATCATTTACAAAGCTGTAATTAAATGTAAATTATATTTTTTACTTCTCTTCAACTTAGTACATTTAATTTCTTTAAGAAATGTTGAAGTCATTTACTTGTAATCAATAATAACACTAAAAATAAGTTCCGTTTGAAATGTCTGTAATGTCAGAAAAAATTTAAAGGATGAAAATCAAAATATATTTCTAAGTAAATAGTCTTTCATTATCACAGATATTTCTTTACCGACCCATAGAGACCTGGACTTTTTTCATGTCTACAAAAAGTTAAGGAGTTTACAAATTTTTATCTTACTTGACTAAATCGCTATCAAGACATCAATGAAGTTACTGCTAAGTAAAAGAATGCTTACGTCTCACTGAGTGATATTTGTGAATTTTGATTGTTGTCTTGTGTTCTTAGTAAACATGCAAGAGAAAGACATAAAACTGTCTCCAAAAATGAAATGTGTTGAGCACATGACTTGTTGAATTCGGAGGCGACATCACGATGATTGCTGTACAAGTCAATGTCCCTGATGATTCTTATCAAAATTGATTGACACCATCAAGCATGTTCATCATTTTAAATTTATCAGCTCCATAGGAAGTAGGCCTACAAGAGTAGCAACTATCAGTAATTTCCTCTCAAAACAGCTGAGGAGATCTCAAATTGACAACTAACTGCAATGAAACTTGGTGAACAGCATATCTCTAGTGTAGAACCATGAATATAATGATAACTATTGAGCATTGCCGTATACTGAATTGTCTATGTAGGCCAATCAGCAACGCGCGATCATGCGCAAAAGCAACAGTTTTGTATCCCAGTCTTCTTACGGAACACACATGCACAAGCATGATATAAACAATGAATCACAGAATTTCACACTTCAGGTTTGCAGTCGTTGGAAATTTGCCCTCAACACGACACGAAGTTTTTCAGTCGCAACACGAACACGAAATCCAAACCGTTAATGAGTAACATGAAATTCATCTTAGGAGTAATTCATTTAAAATATATTTTCAAGCAAAACAACACTTTACTGGAGGGACTGCACCAGCAAAACGGAATTACAAGGTGCTTCAAATCATATAAAAGTTCAGTGATTACTGTCAAATGTCTGCCAACCAGTGGTCGATCTAATAGTAATGAGAAGCCGCTTATCAAGCTGCTCTGGACTCCGGGCACACCGTTCATTGCATATGACAAGCCCCGCTGTTGAAAATGCACGTCACTTGCATAGCAAAAATGGCTGAGTTGGCAATAGTGGCATGCACCATACGTGCACCACCCTGCTCAAATTCGGGTAGTGGGCAACGCGCTCGGTCTACCAGCGAACTGAGGGTCCGCCCAGGAGACGTTTGATGCTCGTGGTTCGGTCATGTATTCGTCACTTGTATTCACATGTATACATGTATTGGTTTTTAACCGATCTAGCTAATAAGTAAACTGAAGGAATGTTGCTTAGCTATCATCCATCATCGTGAAATATGATACATTCTAGAAAGTTTGTCTTTAGCTAGAACAGGCTAAGTCATCAAATTATCTCGATTTAAAATTTTACAATGAACCCAACATGAAAACAAAACACGACTCAAATTGTCAAAACACGAACACGAATGACAAGGCTCAACACGACACGGAACATGATCGTGTTCATGTCAAGAACGCAGACCTATATTTCACACATGCTCTATTTAACACTTTAAGATGATAATCGTGGGATATCATGATAAAACACAAAGCGACTACTCACACATTCTTATGATGGTGGAATTCAGTTTTGTAATTGGAAAGAGACAGGAGTATTTTATGATGTCATTATTATTGTTCTGATATACATGTACAAACTTTTTCGACTGCCATCCGGCGATCATCTTCAGGTATAATAGAATTTCTGCTCCAGAAGATGATTGCCGAATAGCAGTCGAAAAATTTTAAAAATTTAAAAATTTAAAAAATTTCGAAAAAAATACACGCATGAAAAATGATGCCCTTTATTATGATAAACTCAGAGAAAAGTTCAATAGTGTTATACCTACGGAGATGATGAGCATTGATGAAGAAGTCGTTCAATTTAAAGGAAGATCACCACTGCGGACGTATAACCAAAAAAACAAAAAATGGGATACAAAATATTTATATGTTCTGGATTAAACGGTTTGATTTTTGATTTTGAGATATTTACTGGAACTATTGACGTCTGTCCTGATCAACCCGATATTGGGGCATCCGGCAATGTTGTTCTACGACTTCTTCACCATGTTCCCAGAAATACTGGATTTCAAAGTGTACGTGGGTAATTGGTTCATATCTTTAAATCTCCGAAGTATGCTTTGGAAACAAGGAATTTCTTGCCTCGGCACAGTTCGGTCAAACCGTCTAGGAGATTGTACGATGCCAACTGATTCTGACATGAAGCAAAAAGAAAGATGATTTGCCGCAGTACAGACTGGTGTTCATCCCGATGGCGTCTATATGAACGCCGTCAAGCGGATGGACAATCGTGGTGTTCTGCTGCTCAGTACGTTCGTAGCAGGGATCAATCCGATTTCAGAGGTGAAACGATGGCAGAACAAGAGAAGAAGCAAAATTTCTATCCCATGCCCTTCCATCATGAATTCATACAACAAATTAATGGGAGGGGTGGATCTCTATACCTTTCTCTTATCAGATCAAAGAAAGCATATTTGCGTCTTCTTTTCCTTTTCTTTAAATTGGCAGTCGTTGAGTCTTGGCTATTGTACATGCGCGATGTCGATAGCTTGGGAATACAAAGGAAAGATCGACTACCTCTGTTGGCCTTCAAGTGCGAACTCGCAGATATTCTTATAAATGAGGGTAAAGTTGCTTCTCCCACAAAGGGCCGTCCTTCAAAGAAAATTGAAAATCAACTAGAATTAAAGCGAAGGAGGGGATCGAGCACACACGTAACATCGTTCAGCATTCGAACGGACAATGTCGGTAATTGGTCGGTGTCATTTAAAAAAAAAAAGAAGTAAGATGCTATAATCGTTAATCGTGTCAAAATATCACAACAAACGACAAGAAATATTTTTTCGTACATTCAAATTAAATGGTGCAATATTAATGTATGATAAGTGGAAGATCTGGTATTTAATATCTGCGCGAGATTGCGAGTTATTTCGAGGCTTCATTCAAACAAGGGGGCAATCAAAAATTAATCGCAACTAGTTTGAGCTAAGCAATCAATTTATTTTAATTGCAGTAGGAATCAATCAAACATTGCAATCATCATCATTTGATGACAGCAATCAATTAATTGAATTAATGAATGAATATTATCAAAAAGCAAACTATTAAAGGGGACGTTTCCACAGATGGCGGACAGAGTGGCCTCGTAAATTCTAAGTAACGAAAATTCAAATAAAGTTGCGACCATGGAGTAGGGATAGCCGGATAGGTAAGAGTGTCGACTCAAAAAAGTATCTGTATACAGTAAAATTTTTACATCAAAAGATTCAGTTTTTTGCAGAAATATCGTTCCCGTGGTCCAAAAAATTATTTGAGCACTTTTGAAAAGCTAAATTTTTCAATTTATATACTACCGAGATGACTCTCCTATATAAGTAGTATGAAACAAGTTGGATGTCATAAGGAATGAATATTTGCTAATAAGCATCCTAACTAAGCGGAAATTCAGCTGTATCAAGGGAATTTTATGATCCGTATTATAATGAAAGTCTTCGTGAGAAAGTCGCGATATTATATTTCTTTCTTGGCTGAAATTTCAAGTTTTTCATTCAATTTTCATCGGCTTGATTTTATGATTCACTAAATTCATGTTTCATTTCTTGAATTTGAATAGTGATGCGGACCCATTTACATTTTTCAAAGTTAAATGAAATCATTGTCTTTGATTATGTGATTTTGCTCTGCAAGTGGCAGGTTGCCTGTGATGTGATCACGCTTAAGAAAATACTCTTGAGGTTTAGCATGAAAGTAATAGGAACCCATCAAATTGCTAATGTAGCTAACATTAAATCTCCAAGGCTGTCATGAGAATCTATGAAATACCATCATTCCTTCTGCATTGCAATCATGATCAGTCAATTCCCTTGTAATTTATTCAAAACTGCAAAAATATGGATATCTCACATTTGGAAACAATTCCAACTGTATTCACCTCGAGTTCATTTAATAAAATCAAAAGTGTATACACATTAGGAATTTAATGAATACGGAGTTACCACTCTGCCTAATATACCTACTCTATGGTTGCGACGTTCTCCATATTCATGAACTACACATTACATTCTCAAGTGATTGATAGCACTTCAACGCAGATAAAAGACAAATGTCAACATTAATTTGATGCCTCACTGAGTATGCTATGTACCTACTCGTATATTTTGCAGATTAAATCAAGCTTTATGAACGAGAGAGACTTTCAACGGTTCATTAGGCAATTGGAGTCGTTACAATCCATTTAATATAAAGCAGTGTGTTCTAGCTTCGTAAGCATGAAATCTCCTTCGATAGAAAATTTCAATTCACTCAATTGGATCACAATATTTCCATATTGCCTTTTCATGATGTGCTGTTGTAATGTATGTATTGCATATAGTTCATGACGCATTAGTGTCAGGTTCAGAAAGGACTGTCAGGTGATAATTTCTGTTGACTTTCTGTAATTGACTAGCAACAAAGCATAAACAATGTCGGATCCTCTCTCAATTCTAAACAATCATGAAAAGTTGAGCGTCACGCATCATTTTCACAGTGTTCACCGAGACGAAATGATTAGCAATACGTCAGTTCCTGAAATAAGTACACACAATTCGTGTTTTTTAAGTTTTGACGTCAATTGAGTAAATTCAATGTATACTTGCCCTATAGAAACTACAGACAAAATATCGCAAGTCCTAGTCATGTAGATGGTCGAAACAAACATTTGGAATGATGTTGAATCCTGGCATTGCGCTAATAGCAAGCGGGTCACTCCTTTGTATTTGCCTTTCAGTAATTCACAAGATAAAAAAAAGTTAAAGGTAAAAGCCACGGCACTTCGGGATACAGACACATCAAAGAGTGGGATCATTATCAATTACAAATCAATTACAGCGCATTAAATAGCAATGAGGCCGAGATGTGTTAATTGCCGTTAGAAGTTCGGTAGTTCGTGCTTGCTGCTCATTGTGGGTCTCAATGCCAATTTGACGAACTTCGCCAATTCTGCAGTGAACAGCATTGTCACTTTTGTCCAAGATATCTGCGTTTGGATCGTCGAATGACAGAACATGCTCGCCTTCATGAAATCTACATATTCTTGTTCGTATTGTAATTGCTGCCTTTTTGTAATTGAAAACTGCACGGTCCCAGCCTTTGATGTGTCTGCGACACGAAGTGCCGTGGTTTTTGCCTTAAATTTCATTCAGTTAACTTTTTTTGATCTTGTACATAACTGAGGCAAATACAAAGAAGGAGTGACCCGCTTGTTTTTAGCACAATTATATGAAAATAAAATATTTGGAACCATAGGAACATAATAATATGCGCTTTTATTTACAGTAACTGAAAATTGGGATGTGCGAGTGATACAGAGTAAGTTAATGAAATCAACATCGTATAAGAAGCCATAAAAGGAATAATATATGGAAATGTGTAAGACAATTACAGTATAACGAAAGCTAAGCAGAGATATATAGCGGGTGTGGCGATCGTTCTCCTTTTGTGAGTTATTTCCATAAAGAATGAGTTGCACGTCCGGTGGTTTCACTGTGTGCATTAGAATTGTTCCAAAAGAAGAGACTGGAGGCATCTGAGGATTCGAAATGCGTGACGGCGACTTGGCAAGTGAACGCAGCTTCAAGAAACTGCACTTTATTCTTCTCACAATGAGTTCGAAGTGATGATTTGAGCACTCCTTGTATGCTCCGCCAAACAAGATCCGATGAAACTGATTCTGAATTCTCTCCAAGTTCAGCCAATTTCCTTTGGATAGTTCAGCTAGCACATGGGAGTAACACTCTAATACCAATTGTTCAACTGCATTGAAGGCGGCAATCAACGATACTTCACTGGCGGATAATGTATAATCTTCTTACTACGGTTCCATTATTAGAGTCATAAAATGACCTCAAGGATTTTCCATTCTTTTACCAAGACAGATGGATTGGATGAAGCTTTCAGAACATTCAATTCCCAGCATTTTGCACTTATTCATATTAAGAATCAAATCAACCTCCTAGACCATTGCAACAGTGAATGATTCCACGTGAGCATTCACTGAATCCATAAATATCGGGTTGTAGATTCTGAAGCCGTCAGCATATTCGATTATTTTACAGTTAATTTTTTTCGATTATTGAACAGGCAAGGCTGAAGTATAGAGCCTTGGGGGACACTTGACCTCACAATGACGTCACCATTCAAGCACACCGATACTCACACATTACTATCTTCTAGTTAGGCAACTCTTGATTTACTGAATAAAATACGAAGGTATATCTGTAACGCACTCAATTGGCTTATTGATGATTGTATTAAATTTCATTGTTGTTATTTTCATATTCAGTTTTGATATTGTATAGGATTCCTACTGTCTATCCATGGCTTGATACAGGGGTGGATGCGAAGGTCTAGAACGCATTAAAGAAATTGAGTAGCTGTCAGCAGATGAACATGATATCATAAACCAACGAGTCTATCTCAACAATTTTCCTGGGATCTCATTTATACTTCTTGTAGCTTTAAAACATGGCGTCTCTCTAAGAATTGTTAAAAACACTGTTTACGTCCACGGTTGTGAAAACATGTTTGAAAGCACGGTTTAGAAATACGTGTAAGTAAAAAAAAGTCTGATTTAAACGCAGTTTCATAGTATTGCTTCAATTAAATAGAACATTGCGATAAAACTGCTTCTTTTTTCCTTTCGAAAATACAGCTCTTCCATCAATTTATAATGGAAAACTGGTCTTAAATGGCAAGCTACAACATACAGAAGCTTAAGTGCATATTAGGTACTGAACATTATTGCATAAAACGTGTAATTAATGAGCATCAAATCCATCTACACTCCAAATGGCAAGACAATCTTAAAAACTGGGATATGTCATTAAATCCAATAATTCTAGTAATTGCAGTTCATGAATAAATCAAGGACGGCATTTGTTAGTTACTCTTACCATTAGTGACGACAAGACCGTAAATGAAAGCAGACGCATTTTGCAGCATGGTGGTTCCATAATTCACCTTAGGCTTTGAAAAATAAAGAATTATTTTGTAATAAACAGATTAACTGAGCGCTCTATTTGGAGACCGGCATTCTATAGTAGGCCTTCATTTTTGTGCTCCAAAAAAAAAACACCTGTTTAGGTCCTCTACTGTAAAAGTTTGTGTGACTTTGTTAAAAATTCAAGTCTTTCATGAGGTGTTCAATTGTTTCCCGAATTTGTTCAACTGTACGTAAATATCAGAGCATTTCTGAAAGTATTCTAATAATTTCACTGAAGACATTAAGGAAAATACAATTAACTTGAATCTTATTGGGTGAGGAATAGCATGTCGTCTACAGTAGAGAGTGGATGGACACGAATAGTTAACATTAATTTCAAAATTCTTCGCATGACTATTTTTGTTCAATTTGATAAGGGCTGCATGATTATGTTAGCTAAATTCAGTGCATGTCTTGTATGAAAATATCCAGGTTGTCATACTAAAATGAAAGATCCAAACTAAACAAGTGAACAGTGTTTAAGTTTTTTTATACACGTTAATGAAAACTTACTTGTAGAAAAGTGAATACGTAGTTCCAAGCTGACCTATCTTGCATCATAGTTTGCAATGGTAGCCTCCTATAGGTGATCTCAACACAAAACTCAACTCCTAAATGTTTCGAAGTC
Organism: Prostheceraeus crozeri; assembly: GCA_907163375.1. Lineage (NCBI taxonomy): Eukaryota > Metazoa > Platyhelminthes > Polycladida > Euryleptidae > Prostheceraeus > Prostheceraeus crozeri. The sequence goes on along the minus strand of CAJQUW010015489.1, from coordinate 215,471 downwards.
ATATAATAGTGATATATGTCATATACAGTGACATTATCAGCGCAGCAGAATTCTGCAATATTAACTGCCTGTCTGTGTTTCGTCTCTCAGCTATCATAAGAAATCTGAGTTATAATGATAAATTCGAACTTCCGCTTGCTCTTGTCTAGTTCGGAGAATCATCGCCGTTGTTTCGAAAATTAGTATTGAAATACATCGATAATCAAAAAATATACATGTACAATGTCGTTGAAGTTAGCACTAACTTTTTATAAAGAGTTTGTACAGAATCGAAAACCACATGTATTAGGATCATTAATGACACAGAGCTTGTACAGACGAGAGCTATATCAGAATTCGAACTCCTTCAACTTCAAAATTCAAATTTAAATTCGAAAAATTGGTGCAATTATTGGTGTTACCTACTTAGCGAGTTTGTACAGCATTCCAATGAAATAATTTAGTAACAGGCACTAGAAACAGAGTTTGCACAGCAACATCCAGCACTTTCCTTATGCGAAAAACCAGTAAAACCGGCAAAACAAGATTCCCCCGAAAACATGATGAGATCTATCAAAAAAAATGACTTGGTTCTACATGGAAAGAGTCTGTACAGTGCTGCAACTAGTGAAATCGCATTCTACTAATCGAGCATGAGTTTGAACATACACTTCTCCGACACTCCAGCACTGTACAAACTCATTTTCCATGTAGCATCAAGTAATTTTTGTGATAAATTATATCATTTTTTCTTGCCGGTTTCACCAATTTTTCGCGTAGGGAAAGTGCTGGAAGTTGCTGTACAAACTCTGTTTCTGATGCTTGTATCTAATTTTTTATTAGAATGCTGCACAAGCTCGGTCAGTAGGTGGTACCGATACTTAAACTAATTTTTAGAATTTAAATTTGAATTTTGAAGTTGAAGGAGTTCGAATCTAGAAATAGTTCTCGCTTGTACAAAATCAGTGTCATCATTAATGCTAATACATCTGGTTTTCGATTCTGTGCAAGCTCTTTTTAAGAAGTTGGTGCTAACTTCAACGAAATACATGTACACCTTCTGTGGCGACTAGCTCAGATTTTCTAACCATCAAAGGTGAATATCCTAATCATGTAAAACAGTCGAGATGCAGACATTCGTAAGAGTTCATGAAGAGCAATTCAAAAAAAGTGACACTTCTTTCAAAAAATCTATTTCTGTCTCACCATTTCCGCTTATCGTCCTTTTATCCAGGGTTACATAGTTTTTCTTCAAACAATGCTTTATTACGTCGATTGCGTCGACTTCTTTGAAGCTCAATTGCCGACAGTTTCCTACCAGGTCTTATTTTGAAGGCCTCTTCAGGAAGGTTTATTCATCTTTCATATTGTCTTCACCTAATAATTGCTGTCTTGCCGCACCACATGGCCACCACGTGTACCTGAACACACACTTGCAGGGGAAAGAAGTACTTCCTCCGAACACCTCAAGGCACCCTCCGAGTTCCTCAAGGTACCCTACGAGTAACTCAAGGTACATTCCAAGTACCCCAAGATACCTTCCAGTTGCCTCCTTCCAATAACTCCAAGTACCCTAGGTGCCTTCCAGTTGCCTCCCAGGTGCCTCTTTTAAATCCTCCAAGAACCACAAAGTTCCCTATAAGTACCTCAAGGAACCTTCTAATTACATCCTTCCAATACCTCCATGTTCCCCAAGGCACTCTCCACGTACCTCATGGCACCTTCTAAGTGCCTCCTTCCAATGCCTCCAAGTACCTCAAGGTACCTTCCAGGTGACTCCTTCCGATGTCTTTAAGTACCCCAAGATATCTTTCAACCCCCTTCTTCCAATACCTCCAAGTACCCAAGGTACCTTCCAATGCCTCCAAGTACCCCAAGGTACCTTCTAAGTGCCTACTTCCAATGCTTCCATGTGCCCCAAGGTACCTTCTAATTACCTCCTTCCAATGCCTACAAGCACCCTAAGAGATCCTTCAAGTACCTTCTTCCAATACCTCCAAGTACCCCAAGGTACCTTCTATGTTCCTCCTTACAGGGTAAATCCTTGCTTCATGAAAGTTGATAATTTGATTCTGGTTTTATATGGTGGATTTTTTTCAATTCAAGGCTTGCTTTGCTGACTCGAATTTTGCTCTTTCGATCGTTGTGGAGACCGCATTCGACTTGCCACCTTGCTTGCCTCCTTGAAGTAATATTTCTATGTTTGCTTGATTTATGACATCTATGTTGATTGCACTATAATGCTGATTCCTAGTTTTTTGCTTATCTCTCTATGGTTCATCCTAGTGCTTTTGTCTAAATTTCAAATTTCTAGTTGTTGCTCTTCGAAGTAGTTTGGTTTCTTGTCGCCTCCGTAATAAGTTCGATAAGTATACTGAAATTGTAATATGTTTTTTATGTGAATCCGTAAATATGTTTGATTCTCTTGCAGATAACGCCAAATAGTAACGTTGTTTTCGACACAAGAGTCGTATTTCGTGGCGCGTTAATAATGGTAATTTACGTTGCTCTCCTATTGTTGGCGTTCGCTCGCAGTTTAACTGTCAATCATAAAACTTGATTATTTCATAACTTCTCACCGGATATCTAATTTTTCAAAGAAAGACTACCATTGGCAAATGACTCAATTTTAGTAGTCAAGCTTACAATCTTTCCATCAATTTTCCTGCTCAAGCTAAGCGATCTCTAATATTTGTTCAGCATTTGATAGCAAAAGGAATAGTAATGACAAGGGTCGTGGTATAACATTTCATCGTTTCCCCACTATAACAAGAAAATTTCAAGGAAATAGATCAATAATTCATCAAAGAGTTTGTCCTGAACGGAGATCTCCAGAATGAGTTCGCTACACTTTCTGGAATCCGACTTCAAAACGAACAATACAGACACAAACCAACGATGAAGAAGGAGTCAGACAGAGTCATAATGATATTCCCACTACTTTTCCCGAAGCTCAATTTTATCAATCCTTCAGCAACCTACAACCACGATCGACATCAGCAACAGCAACTGAGTTTCACAAGCGTTCTCCCAATGAAAGAAAGCAAAATATGAACGATTCTTAGAAATGGATAAAGCAAGATCTTTGCAAAACATTGTCATGAAGTTAAAACTAACCAACATGTGCATGCCATACGGATTCACGAGCATTTACAATGAATCAACTGTTCTGGGAATTTCAAAAGAGTGATGGAAAGGCCAAGTCACAATTATATTTATAAAAATATTTGCAAAACCTTCTTATTTCGGCCATCAAAACCATAGCCAATCTCAATGGCTATGAGAAAGACTATAGTTTTATAGCTGAAATATACAGAGAAGATTTTGTGAACATTTTTATCAATGTAACTTGGTTTTTCCATCAATCTTCTGAAGTGAATCAAATGTTCAGCTGCTGTTTGCCACATTGTTGCAAATAAAATGTTTACTCCAAGAATTGGCGGTTGCCTAATTATCAAGAGCGATAAGACAGTAGTTGATCTACAATGATGAAGGCATTAAGTCTCTTTCTGACAAGTGCTTATCATCATGGCAAGAGCGAAGCATTCCGAAAGCGACAAAATTGTGAGAGCTGGAATAATGTGTACAAAGATGATGCCATCGATTCTCTCACGAAATTTTGTGAGTTAGAAGAACGGGAGGAGGTATAATTGAGTTTACATTTCTTGACTGAACAGATCGAGATGTTAAATAGGAATAGGATAGATAGGAAAAAGGAATGTATTTCTTCGCCACTATTCTGTGAATCTGATGGTATATACTTATATGATTAATGCAACTAGTACAACTTTATTAGACCAAGATTGTGTCTATCATCTGCTAGCACGTCGCAGAAGGCAACCCTCGGTCTCCGATAATCTCCAAATATTCCAAAGTGAACAGAATATTCGTGTTATTTCTCCCTCTAAGTTTTCAAACATTACCCTTGATGAAATCAATTCAATCATGTTCCATGCGCGTAATCCGATATTGAGAATGCGGTATAATATCTTTCAAATAAAATTGAAATGAAGTATTTGCCCTCTGGAAGTGATGACAACATTCTTGAGCATTGTGCGATGATAATATGGATTATCGTAATTTATGATTTTATATGCATCGTGCATGAATTTCAGTTTCGTTGATATCGTAAATCCTGGTGGATTGCTGCAACCACGTTTTGGAGCATTTGCATCCGATGTTTCCGCATTTTCGAGGAAGTCTTTGCAAATGAGCAATGAAAATCCTAGTTCTTTTAGTCGTGACATCGAAACTTCAAAATTGGGAAATAGACTTTGAAAACTTCATGGATTGAAAAACGTTTTTGTTAGAGATAAGTGTACAAGTGGTCACTGTTTGCCCGTTATTGCTCTCCAACAATTATGAAAGGATATACGGTACCAGAATTATGACTTTTCACTACCAACATTATAATCTGAGACGAACTTTAAATGTAAATAGCAATACAAGTGGAAAAAATAAATAGTCGAATTTGTGACTTCTATCAATCTTCCTATCCAATTCTTCCTATAAATTTAATTTTTTCTGCTTTTGCACACGCACATGATTGTAGATACTGTAGAAATATATCGAAGCTACCTGTATTTTCAATATTCGCCAATTGTGCGTACATTGCAGTTCTAAGCTAACAGTCCAGGTGTATCTATATCTAGGAGTCCATGAATTTGCCCATACAGCCTAAACATGATACCTGATCCAAACGACAATTCTCCGACATCATCTATTTGTTTGAAGGAGATCAATGATTCATTAGATTCTGTCGAGCCATTCACTAATACCATTTCTTCCAAGAATGGACAAACCTCAAATGCACATCTCCGTGAAATTCTAAGTTATGTGAACAAAGCAAGTAATGGCACTATCAATCCTCTTCCAATTATTCAAATAACTCATAAAAACTGTCTGTTTCTAACAACGTTATTAATCAGATGAATTCAATGTTGTTGGGACCAACTGCTTCGACGAAACGTAGGGCCTAATTTCCAGTCAAATAATCCTAGTACAACTTCCTCCAAAAAATCGGTCCTCAATAGATTGAAATCATCACACGCGCAGGTATGTGGAAGACAGTACTCTAATATACTCATAAATGATATCAACCCATCAAAGAGTCGTGACATTATCGAAAGTGAGATAAGTGAAGTGCTTCATGACAAAAGATCAATGCCACTCTCCTTCAATGTTATCGAAACAAGAATAATAAAGAGAAAACTCAGTTAAAAGCAGAGGACGATGTCCTGGAAATTGCTGACACTACAAGAAACAAGAAGTATTTTCTTCGATAGGCACCGAATATTGAAAATGAACAAATAACAGGACGGCCTTCTGGCGTGTTCACACCTTAGTCATGTCCGACGGAATGAAAGACCTTTACACATACTGATCATGCCAGCCTGGCTTAAATCATCAACGTGCTTGCAGAATTAGTAAAAATTTGATGTTGGCACGCTGTTCAGCGATTCTCTTGAGGTTCGACAAATTCAGCCTAAGGCAATTCAATAAACTAATAACTAATTCAACCAACTTATTAAAAAAAACAAATAGACGCTATGTTAGAAACTCTTATTACTATTTCACTAACTTGACAAACGAATAGTAGAAATTGATACTACTTTGAAGCAAGAAGACATCAAGCGGCGTCAATCGTTCATCGAAACCGTATTCCAGCCATTCCAACAATGCTGAGCGAACTTCAATGACAAAGTTAGAGGAATTTCAACAATTCCCTGGGAACTTTATTGTCACACGTACCTTGACTTGTGCACTGCATAGGCTATATAAATGTATGCCACAAGGATACAGAAGTCCAAAAAGTAAGAACGATGGAAACCGCTAGTGTAAACTGATGCATAAATTCAAGGCTTTACGTTGACATAAATTAATATAAATATTTACATGCCGAGTGTAATTCTTCTTACTGGTCATTATTGGTGATTACAAAATCAGCTAGAAATCCTCATCAACTTGTCGCCCATTCATCACCGATTTAGTGATTGGTATGCTGTATGTCAATAGAAGCGGCGCTGTCTGAATATGGAAGGATAGACATTATTATCGATCATTTGAATTCCTCATTATGCCAAAAATGAAAAGCGATTATGTTCTGATATTATAGCAAGCTTTGCTGCACTATGTCAAGCAGTCAACAGAGAATATCCTGAATAATGTCTAGCTGTATTAGGAATTCTATAAAAATGGATATGCGGATTTACGGCTTTTTACAAATATTCACATGTAGAATGAAAGCTGATACCTAATATATGTCAAAAAATGAAGAAAATATAGCTAGTGTATCTTGCTAATCATCAACCTTCAATTGCTGACTTGCTGCTGCTTCAAGTACTTGCTGATCAACGACCAATTAATTTATATTGATTGCCGACACGCAGTTCATCAGATCTGATACAATGTTTACATGTCATGCATCAATGTGAATTCAAAAAAAACTTGAACATGTAAACCTATACTATTGACACATCTCCGTGGCGCGCAATCACCTGGAACTGCGGCCATTCTTTCTCAATAAGATAAATTTATCACACTTCTTACCTATTCCCATGCCTCACACTTTCTCACATGCGGACTATCCCTGTTAAGTCTATCAAAGACGTCCAAGCTTTTCTGAGGGCCCTATGACCAAATGTATGATTAAAATTCAACAGGAGGATCCTGAGCCTCATTTAAGACGAGTGACTGTTGAGGAATGAAACAGGCACGGGCTAGCTCTCTAATTCTCGAATACTGAACATAACGGCAATAAGGAGCAACCAAGGCGAACGAGTGTCTGATGAAACTAGAGTTTCTCAAGCGTGGAAAGAACATTTCCGTAAGATATACGAGCAATACGGAGAAGAATTCCATCTAGAGAACTACAGACAGTTATGAAGGGAACCAATCAATGAGAGTACCCCGCCAATAATCAAAGATGAAGTTCGCAATAGCATCCGTGAGATGTCCTCCAACAAGGCACCTGGAAAAGATGGAGTCACTGTAGAGCTAATCGGGGCAGGTGGTCAGGAGGTGGAGGAATGGCTGACGGAATTATATAATGATGCGCTACAGAACGGAAATCTTCCAACTGACTGGACTGCAGCGGAAATAGTTTCTCTGTTCAAGAAGGGGGACGTGACTGAGCGCAACAATCACCGCCAAATAAGCATTTTGTCACACTCTTTTAGGATTATGGCCAAGATACTACAGAAAAGGATAGAAACCAAAGGGGAAACGATCCTTAATAGCAATTAATTAGCTCTTAATCCTTAAGAGCAAGCCGGTTTTCGAGTTGGCCGGGGAACAACTGGTCAGATTATTTCCTTCTCGCGAATAGCTGGAAGGATGTGGGAGAAAGGAAAATTCTTATTCTGCCTACTCATAGACTTCAAGGAGGCTTTCAATTCAATTTTGAGACCTGTCATGGAAGCCATTTTGGATTGGTGTGGCTTTGACACCAACATAGTCGACGTCAAAACGATCAAAACTGAGACTAAAGCAACGGTCAGGAAGGGTAATATCTCCACATCTGAATTCCTCATGCGATGAGGCTGTCTACTCTCCCTTTACCTGTTTAATATACATGTATTTTTTTGGAATACATTCTCATATAATAGGGTAGAGTCTAGTCAAACACGAAAAAGACGGCATAAGCCTTGGCGGACAATTCTTCAAGAACTTGAGATGCGCAGAATGCATAGCAATCCTTGCGGAAACGAGTGACCAATTACAAGCGATGAACAACAACATATGCAGGACTTGTGCGACTTGTGCTAAATACAAGCTCAAAATATATACCCGGAAACTAAATCGATGGTCTTTAGTAGGAGACCGGAGCCCTTGCGAATCTTAGTGGGTGGCATACCAGTTGAATAGGTAGATGGTTACAAGTACCTTGGTGTTCTCTTCACATCGAATATACACTCTTTTCGTACCATCAAGGAAACAGTGGGTATGGGATACGCAGCTTTAGTGAAAGATCAACACACCGACTGCAGCTCAAACTCAAGACAGAATTGCAGTCCCCACTGTCATCATCGATGGGTTGGTGAGTTGGATTCCAAAACAAAGTTCGCGGTTTCGCAATAAATTGCCTCAGAGGAGTCCTCAATATCCGCCAGCAAGACATAATCAGTAACGATGTCGTCCGGAACATGACAAGTGGCTTGGTAGGTATCATTGTCAGGATTGAAGACTAAGAAAGAAGATGGTTCGGTGATGTCAAAAGAATGGACGACAACCGCTGACCAAGAATGCTGCTCCATGGAAGACAACAAGGAACTCGTGCGAGAGGTCAACCCCGCATTACATGGTGGCGATAGTTCAGATCAGCGAATAGCCAAACATCCGCCCAACATGCAGTACACCTGGCGAAAAATCGTCAGAAGTGGAAGAAATATCGCTCATCCTTGCGGTACCCAACCTGATGTCCTTCACACGGGAATAAAGTCAACTGCTGAGTAATTAAGCATGTACGGGCTCGAAACAATACTCCACGACGCTGTAAAGTTCATCGAGCAATTTGGCGGATGTGAACTGACCAGCCTAAGGAGTCAAACAGTTTCACACCAAGAAAGGAAATGATGCTGGAGGGAATGATCAGTCATAACGATAGAACTGTCCAGGACACAATGAAAAAAGATGTTTCAACAGCACAATTGATAAGTTTCAAACAAATAGAAAACCAAGCTGCTGAATTTAATAATTCTGACATGCATGTTAAAAAATGTCTTATTGAAAAATTCTGACAACTTTTTTTAGTTAATGCTACCCTATCAAGTAAAGGTGGAAAGAAAGAAGATAGTTGTACTAAAGACATGAAATTCAAACGTTGGAAAAGCATTATTATGATGGAAAAGTTAGATGTCATCAGACTTGAACAATTTAAGCACAACAGTTCCTTGACAGTCGTAGACGCTTCTCTAAATCGCAAACTCAATGGATAGGTTAGATAGATGTCTTTGCTAAAAATAGCCATGGTGATCTTCTTTGCTGTGGCTGGAGGATGACATGTTCTCAAATATTTGTAGATGGATGACTGTTTTTGAGATATACTTAGCTATTTTAACAAGTACGCAACGGATGGTATAACTCCTACATATAGTTCTTGGCATTTACATTCAAACTGGTATATAATCCCTTCGACAAAGTATAGTTCTTTGATGGTGCTTTTGCAGCCTTTCCAAGTTCATATTTTTCTCTTAGTCTGCTTCAGAGCTGATCTGTGGCCGTACGGGCGCTGTGCAAGCCTCAATGTAAGATTTAAGTAGTTAAACATTTCCTTTGAGCGACCGTTATTTTGTTCAAGAAATCTCTTGACATGCGATTTGAAAATAGAAACTTCCCCGGGTTTAATTTAATAATGACTTTTCATGACACATCACAAGCTGACGATCTTTGAATGGAGTAAACTTTTATTCGGAACACTTTTACAAATAAATGGTGTGAAAGTTTGAATGTTCAGAAGAGGTTGAAAAAGCGCTTCGAATAAATGATCACCGGTGTACATCCTGCTTTTTTCAAAGATCGTCAGCGTGAGATTTCATAAGACACAGCAAAAAACAGAAATCTTTGCTTCTCTATAAACCCACAAGTTCTATGCTTGATCGAAAACAAATCTGATTTTGAGTGTTGTTGCGAAAGCAAAAACAAACCATGACATTATATGATGCCATGGAGACGTGATAGCGAAATATCAGATAGTGACAAGAAAGAGGAACGACTTCAAACTGAAATATATTAGGACCATATTATGAACTGCTAGAAGATAATAAATATCTTAAGACAAAAAAAATGAGGCAAAAAGTCGAATATTTATAAAATTATAGGTGTGCCCATTTTCAAATTATGAATTTTCGTGCAAATCTCTCTCTCTCTACAAAGGAGAAAGCCTACTGCTTGAAAATTGTTGGTAGACAGCTTTTCTGAATTAAATGTTGCACTACGTTGAAATTTCGCTGTTGCTCTATTGGATGGCACATCGGTGACAATAGGAAACCAAAACATTAAGCGTCGCTGTCAACAATCTTATCACAACGCTTTCGTAACCAGTTTTTCTAACCAGCTGTGCTACATTGTTGGATGGTCTTAATTTTTAAGAAAAAAGATTAATTAACAGCCTATAGCACCACTCAGATAATCTATACCTGTTGATCTACAACAGCTGATTACTTTGGAACATCCAAAGACGTTTACAAGTTTAGAAGACTAATTTTAATCTTGAATATTGAAAAACATCTTAAAATACGTACAGTGAATCAACTATCTCAAAGAAAAAATGTATGTCTGTGATCTGACTTGATGCCCACATGACACATACATGGTATAACCGTCAGCAATTAAGTAGGTTCCTATTCTAAGAACCAATACGTAGGAAACATCACTAGGGAAATCAGCTTCATATGTTTCTTGAAAATCTGGCAGTTATGGCTACATAATAATACTACCATGTGACACCACTAAATAATGCTGTAAAAATTTATTTTGTTTCGACACTTTGATTAAATGTTGCTTGGTACATTAATAAAATTACCACATTTTAACCTGTTGCTTCTAATGCATTGTGATGCCATTATAATGCCTGTCATTTCATAATTCTGATTTGCAGCTTTTACACTTTCTGCATTAATCACTCCTAGCTTAATGTTGTCATGTTGGACATCAGATTTGAGTAATTAATATGGCTTCAGTGCATGATGTCATCATGAAGTGGAGTAGTGAGGTTGAGGTTTTCATTCACTTTTGATCTTACACGACAATAATTAGCTATGTAGATATCGTGTAAGTCAAGACTGGTCTAGACTTTACCATGATCTTCGAACAAGCAGCAGCCAGCATCACTAAGCGAGATTGATGAGACACTTTCTTCTGGACTAAATTATACCTATTAAGTTATCATCATAGATACCTAAGTTATCATCCTAATAATGTGATCCGATGTCTATGGTTATCATATTCATTATTAATGTTGAATAAATGTGCTGTAATACGGGTTAGGCCTACTTGGTGACCCGCATTTTAGTATAAGAGCAGTTGCTCATGAAGGACTATTTTGCGACTTTTCTGAAAGAGATATGCTCTGATAAACGTCCTTATCGAATTATCGAATTGATGCCATGCTATGATTTTAAAAAAATGTGCATTAAAAAGTACTAGCTTGAGAGATGTGGTCGGAGGCAATTCAGGAAATATTGCAGACTATCTGGCAAGCACAACATGCTGGCCGGTACCATTTCTGCATGGTTGCTAACAATCGAATCAAGAACGAAATGCGAATGATATTTTCCTGAAGAACACGCCGGTGCTATAGTTTCTACATGCATCAAATGTTCTATGCATTTCATGACCATCCATGTCAGACTTGGTTTATTCAATCAAGATTGTTGCAACTCGGTTATAATAACTTGGGAATTGAAAATTCCAAAATATAGTGTTCATCGGCGCATGCGTCTGGGCTAAAGTGCGCGCAGGGACGAGCTTGTGTGAGGCTACTTTGTTCAATTTTAAATCAAGTGGCATCCTTGTTATCCAACTAGCACAAGCGAACGAATGAAAAGACATGTTCCATATAGTTTCGGCCCGAGTTTTTGATGGCAGAAGACATATTTCGGTGAGCTCGAACAGGAGAGCACGCATTTTCGCCCGACGCCTTGACTATCACTCTTTTTTTTGTAAAGCTCGGTGACATCGCTGCTGCTTTCCGCATTTTAAGGAACGAACTACGATGCCTTAGTGATGCAAATGGAAAATTTTCCAGTGGAAAATTTTGAAATTTTTTTCTGGTGATTGACTTTTTTGCCATTGTTTTGGAGGCTTGTTGCAGTCGTTTGAAAAGACTATGTAATATTCAAAGACCGAAAACTTCTCTATCATCACTGCATGCTAACTTTTGGAACCAACTGCACCCTCTATGTCTATTTCAGATCTTTCCAGCTGAATATCAGACATTAAATGGATTTCAGATTTCTCTAGTTGAATTTCAGATCTATCAGAAACCCAACTTTGAAAGGATCTTAAATTCAACTGGAGAATCTCCAATTCATCTGGAAATGTCTGAAATTCATTTGGGTAGATCTGAAATCGATTTGGAACTAGATCTGAACCATGAGGTAGAAATGGAAGATGTGCATGCATTTTGTCCTCAACGAAGATCGGACAATATGTCAGAACTTAGAAACTGTCATAGTTATTCTTCTACTCATCACAGATATCTTTAGTTTCCAAATATCTCACGAGTTTACAGTCTTCCAATATGGTCGCTCATGTATAATGCTGCGTGGACTGTGTGCTTATTCTTCACAGGGGAGAGTGGGGCAAGTTGGGACCCTTAACTTTGAAAGGATCGTATGCAGTAGAATTTGGTCCTTTTGCCTTGAAAAGTAGTTTGAGAGAAAGCTATCATCTTAAATTTTGATATGTTACTTAGCCAATTGGTTTGCTAAAATATTTTCGGCATTAGATTACTTTTTCAAAAAAAATGAGTTTTGTCCCAACTTGCCCCGTCGTGGGGTAAGTCGGGACAGTGGTGTCCCATCTTGCCCCATAGGTATGTTTTGTTAATTTAAGACTTAATTAATCAGAATTTGCTCGTAGCATTTCATTGTTATATCAACATTTCTACCTATTTTATCATGATGTATTTTTATAACATATTTGACATGTTTAGATGTCGAAGGATATTAGAGGCTCAAGCAACTTTCGTTGCATTGAAATACGAATGAGATAATTCCATATTTTGAAAACTGAAAACTCTTTAGTTGTAATAAGATATGCATATAAAGCTAAAAACAATCTATTTAACCGTTAAACGGCGTTGCGGGGTGTTTTCCACCCCAAGTGATATTTAAATACACACAACTTCTGTTATACTCTAGTTCGATTGCTGAAATCTCATGACTTTTCTTGGATAATTATAATATTTTTTCAGTAGAAAAATTGGATTTATATTCCACATGGTTTATGATTTAGGAGTGATTTTATAGATTCCGGTGTTGCGGGGTGTTTTCTACCCCATTCAAAAAATGATACTTTTGTTCATTTTCTTGTCATCTAAACGAAATTTATCGCTGCCAAGTTGTTTAGAGTTACAATTCTGATGTTATTGACTTAGCAAGCGTTCACGTGATCGCTTTCCAAGAAATTCTGTCCTCCTATTTCCAAGAAATTCTATTCTCTGATTTCCAAGAAATTGCACCCTGCGAAGCTTGCAGTGGAGTTGTCTCACGACGTGATCGATTTCCAAGACAAAGCGCCCTCCTCTCGAATACGCCAATAAATTCAGTGCGTTTCTTATGTGGTTGCACATTCTGTCGAGATGTCTGCATCAAGAAGGTCTCTTCCGGAAAGACAAGCTCGATTAATTGCGAACCGAATTCTGGCTAAAGAAGAAGAATTTCCTGAGAGCATAGAATCTGATGATGCTGCAGCAGCCGAAGTTGATGACGCTACCGTAGATCTTCCAACTGGAGATCATTATAGCGACGATGATATATTGGATGTCGAACAACTTGAGAGAATTGTTGACAGTAGTCCTGAATCAAATAATTCAAGTGAAAGTGACTCAAACTCGTCGGACAATCTCTTATCAGCCGCCTCATCTGTAGGTGGTGGAGCAATGATCAGTGCGAATGGAACCACGGGAAATAATTCAACCAGGCCATGGTGTTGGGCGTGCGTCATCTAGAAATGTTTTCAATGTCGGAAATCAAGTCTTACGAGCTGGACTTCACCCACAATCAAATGAAGAATCTTTCCTCGTGTATTTTGAGGATATACTCGCAGAAGTCGTGTTATTCACAAATTTGGAAGGACGAAGAGTTGCTTCAGCAAGTGGAGTCGCCTGGAAGCCAGTCACACTTGTCGAAATCAAAGCTTTTATCGGGCTTCTTATTATAGCAGGTAAGTCATGTTCTTATTTCTGGGCAACTATTCAAAATTCAATTTAAGTCACTTTCTGTCTATATAAGTACTATTCAAAATTACTACAGTAAAATCTATCTATGACATATTATCTCATAAGGAACAAAAAATAATGCGTTTTATAAAAAGATCGTCTTTATGAGTTTCGTTATAAAAGGAGAATTCTATTTGGGACTTTTTGATGGGTTCGTAGAGAAAAATACAGGAGAGACGAATTTTACTCTATTTTTACGTCATTATTGATAGGCTAGTAATATAATACATACATTTACGCCTATGATGATGTTCATTGATAAGAAATTATGTAGGCTATTATGAACATTTTAGTTATTTGCATTCACATGCGGGATCTTTCTGTTTCAGGTTCGTTCAAGGCAGGTCGCCGTGATATCCAGGAAATGTGGCATCCTATTCGAGGACATTGTATATTTGAGCTACAATGAGCTACATGCGGTTTTCACAAATACGAAAATGTATGCGATTCGATGATAAATTGCGCCGTGACCGGAATGACACTCATGCTCAATGCATCGCTTGCACGGAATTACATCGCGGGGCCGTTTTTATGCGTCGACGAACAGCTAGTCGAGTTTCACGGACGTGTCTCATTTAGACAGTACATACCATCGAAACCCGGCAAATCTGGTATCAAGGTATTCTGGCTCGTGGATCAGGAAAATTCCTTTCCCCTGAAATGTTTGGTGTACATTGGTGCCGATACTTTGTCTGACGAGGAGAGAAATGCAAGCCATTCTATTGGAGAAGCTGTTGTCATGAAATTGGCGGAGAACTGGTTGAACAAAGGCCGCAACATCACTGCCGACAGTTGGTTCACAACGACTCAGTTGGCTGACCGACTCCTGAAGGAAAGGACCACAATAGTAGGAACCATGCGCCGAAACAATCGCTCGATACCTCCTGCCGCCAAATCAATTGCCGGGCGAAGGAAAAGGGACTATGTACACTATTTGTCTGGGGCAAGGGTCCTTTGTTCATTTTGGGACAAGAAAAGGGTCCCGGTTCTCGTGCTTTCCACCATGCACTCATCCGCCATTCATTGTGAAAACCAAAAACCCGAAATAATAGATTTTTATAACAGAAATAAAGGAGGAGTGGACACTCTTGATAAACTCTGCCGCTCGTATCGATGCCAACGCAAGTCTCGTCGTTGGTCATTTTCCGTTTTCATGGCGCTTGTTGATGTTGGTGTCGTGGCGGCTATGAGGACCATGCAGCAAAATGAACAAGAGATCGTTTCACATTTCAATTTCAAATGTGAAATGGGCTTCCAGTTGGCGATGCCTCTTGTTCGTCATAGAGCAACTCTTTCTAATCTAAAACGAAGCATCAAAGATTCCATGCGGCTCGTGGGTGTGACTTTTTCATTACCAAGAAATGAATCGATCGTCGCTCCTCTCCCGGCTACGAGATGCCGATACTGTACCCGTCAGCAAGACAGAAAAACTCGCATGCGTTGCAGCATGTGTACTGTTTCCGTTTGCAAAGACCGCGCCTCCGTTTTGTGTCCTGACTGCTCGTGACGTTTGGATTGATTATTTTTTCACTATAGACCTATCTGTGACGTCAAATTATAATCGGTTTGTTTATTTCGTATACACTTTGTTGATTGTTTTATATGAACTTGAAGCTAAGATAAGGTTTCAACACTGGGACAAAAATACATGTATTGATGACACTTATAGACGGAGCGTACTAACGGAATAGACGCTTTTTATATACATTAGGGTTATATATCCGTTAGTAACATGTTTTCATATAGTAGCCTATGACATAAGAAGGTCGTTCGATTACTATTTGATAGCATCAGACAATTTTACCTATCCCATAAAACATGAAAAAATGAAAATATAATAATGGGGTGAATAACACCCCACAACGCCGTTATCCTAGTAAAAAAGGCAACGCCGTTTAACGGTTAACAAACGTGTTGCCTCAACATGATCCCTAAGTTAAAGCATTCATCAGGCAGGTTCGACATTTGTCGTTTCCAAAGCACTCTTCACACACCCAGTGACTACATTCCACACACAGAAACCACTCAAGACCAGATAAATGATAATTAGCATCACACACAGGACAATTATCACTCATATGAAGAGAATTTTCGCCTGTATTTCTCCGTGTTTTTTTAGTTGAGAGTTTGGAAACTTTCTTTCTTTCGGTATTTTTCGGTTTCTTTTCTTTATCTTTTGTTTCTACACGGCTCGATGTAGATTCGATATGACTTGGATCTGCAAGCCATGTACATGCAACTCGTTTCCGTTTCTTACTCGAAACATTTCGAGTATTTGTTGGAAACGGTCGTAAAATTTCTGGTGATACAAGGGAATTGACACTAGCCACTTGCTCGATTTGAGAAGAGTAGTCTAAAGTCACGACTGCTCGCTCTTCAGTTTGAGAAGAGATTTCTGCACCACCAGCCACGTCTGCTCGCTCGTCCATTTGAGAAGTGATATCTGCACCACTAGCCACGTCTGCTCGCTCGTCAGTTTGAGAAGACGAATCTGCAATACAAGCTTCGTGTTTTTTCTATCAGAGGAAAAACCATTAGGATTATTGAGAAAACTACATGTATAATTGAGTTAGGTATAATGATCAAATTATAAATTGCAAATCTAAATCAAAATGTTATGTTAAGATTTAAGATGAATATAATATTTGATTTCTTACTGGGGATATCCTAGTTGATAATTTCGATTTCAATAGGCCTTTCAGTTGTCTGGCATGGGGCAAATTCTTCTGGTCCAAACACCTGGGAATTGAAAGGCCAAATACCAGTAGTTTCGAATCCTCGCATGGCATTTTGTATAGTTGCCGCCCTAGCATAGGCGATCCTGAATCTTTCCGCAACCTCCCACTCTGATATGACTTTCCCTGGATTGACTGACATCCAGTCGTCACATGCCTGATTATAACATGCTTTAAGAGGCCCATAAACTGATCTATCAAGAGGTTGCAGCTTATGACTGCAATGTGGGGGGAAGCCTAACATTTCAACATTATTTTCTTTGGCAAATGTCAGTGTTTCAACTTGCAGGTGGCTGCTATGGTTATCCAAAAGCAATAAAACTGGTGAGGTTTCTGTCGGCCGTACAAATTCAACAAAATGCTTGAGCCATTGAAGAAATATATCAGCAGTCATCCATCCGTTCGGTTGGTAAGCTGCTATTGAATCTGGAGGGGCGTGAGCAATAAGATTTTGTCTTGCACGAACACGTGGAAAAATAAACATTGGAGGCACATATTGACCAGCGGCTCCCGCACAGCATACAGTAGTAACATTTTTGCCACGTTCCTGGCTGACCACTTTGCCCACTTGTTTTTGACCCTTCTTGGCAAACCTTTCCTGGATTTTGAGTAGTCGAAATTCCGGTCTCGTCAACAGTATATATTTGGCTTGAAGTAAAATTAAAGCGGCTGTATAATTCCCTAAGTAAATCAAAAAATTTCCTAACAACAACAGCATTGAAGCCTGCTGCCCTTGCTATACTCGTTGCCTCTGGCTGACGCAATGAAATATTCGGGCTACGTGAATTGAATCCACATAACCAGTCCTTTCCTGCAGCTTTATCTCTGTCCCATGACTCCGGGTATGGGCATTTATTGACGATAGCAAGATCGTACGCAAATTTTCTAAGAGCAATAGTACCAAACCCAAGGAATCTGTCATTCAGTTCTAAAATATATTTTTTTAAAAGAGTTTCTAAATCGTCTCCGAGTACTATGGAAAATCTCCCTGAATTTGTTGGAATGCGATTTTGTGAAACAAAGCGACTCGGAGTGGTTTTAGGTATGCCGTAAGTAGATGCAGCAGATCTAAGCGACATTTGTTTGTTTTTGATGGCTTCCACGGCAATCGAAATATTATCAGGATCCTTCTATTCCTTAGACTTTGTTTTCCGAACATAATTTCTAACCATATCTGATCTACAAAATAATAATGTACCGAATTAAGCACCGAACAATAAAAACTGAATAATATATCCTACGTTAAAGTCATTCAACTTATCGGTGCATATTCGTTGGTTCAGTATATAACGAACTTTTGTATATATTAATACATATTCAGTATATACATATGTACAATTATCTATGAATAGATTGTTGAAATAACACAAACCTGAAGCTGATTTTTCAGAGTACCGTAAGGTGGGGCAAGTTGGGACACCAACGTCGTCTGTCCCAACGTGCCCCAATCATAATGTCCCAACTTGCCCCATTTCGCTAAACTGTTCTCTATTGTATTTTTATGCCTGATAAAGTGAATATATTTTCCGCCCAACTTCTAATCGTAACTTAAAACATGAATAGTTCGGTTAACTCACTTGTCACGCACAGGAAGACGGCTTGAGGGACTGTAGATGCACTCGAAGCAAGCGTAGTATTACAAAAAACAGCGCAGCTGTGACGGTTTGTCTAGTTCATCTGGTTGGATTGATGGAGTCACACCGAATAACCAATCAGAGAATAGTATGACTGTGAGAACTTCCTGACATAAATTTCAGATATCAAATATCATTAGAGCCAGAGAAAATCGTAGTGTCCCACCTTGCCCCGTGTCCCAACTTGCCCCACTCTCCCCTATTCATCAACATATGGAGAATTTGTATCACTATGATCAAGGCTGCACAATAAGGCTTAACTTTCAAGCTAACAAGCAAACTCCAAAATTATTTTTGCTCCAGATCTTTCACATTGCATGAAATTATACCTCTATTCTGAAGCAAGATTCACGTTATAACAAACGGTGTCAGTGTGATAATCAAAAATGCTAACAAATTAGCACAAGCCACTGGTGGCAAAGGAATGTTCAAAAATCCGCGGACGGAACTCGCAGTGCTGCGATCGCTTTAATCGAAATAATGATGAAATCAAGAGTTTTAGACCCATTCTATTGGTATGTATACCTGCGTCGGCTGCGGAAGCGTCCCAATTATAGGGCGTATCACAAAAATCAAAATTTTCCAATTTTTTTCCATGGAAAATTTTGATTCAAAATTTTCCGGAAAATTTTCATCACTACGATGCCTGCTTCGCTATAGCATTGATTATAATCAAAATGTGCGATTGAAGAAAAAATAGCTTTCGTAAGTAGATTATATTTGTCGCCAATATCACTGAGATCAATGATAATCGTCAATCATCTAATTAAAAAAACAATGCTCTGCAAAGCAGATAAAGTGGGATACAGAAATACTAGGAATGTAAAGACAAAAGTCAGAAAAAACGTGTTGTATTTATTGTTTTCATTCTAAGAAAACATGTCATACGCTCGCTATGATTATTCATGCCCATAAGTTGCCGCAATAAGTTTCAAATGCATGAAATCCTATGTAGTGCGTGAACATACAGTTTCTAGAATCACACTATTAAATGCTGTCTACATATGGCGTCATACCTGAATACTGCAACCAATACATTAATCAAACCTTAACTAGAAATGAACAATATGAAATATATGAGTCGTAAATATTCTGTCAACTGATATGAAACATGAGTACAACTCGTATCTACAATATGATTAAATTACACGACGTCTCGATAACGTAAAAATTGATCTTCATCACATCATGGATGTTATTGGACTGTCAGATACAACCTAAACACAACAATTGTGATCGAAAATGTTCAACTGTATTTAGCTGAATAAGGATTTTCCTTCGAGAGAATCTGATGAATAATTTGTGAGAAAAGGCAACAATGAGGTGAAACTATCGATGTGCATCATAAATAAAATCCGCTACAATTTTGTCAGGCATTCTCATTCTCTGAAGGCATAACAGGGCAAGATTAAAAGCTGACTCCATTTCTATCCTTTGAAAATCCCAAATTACTTTGATTAAAGATGGTTGACGTAACTCCTCCATAAACTTCAATTACAATATCTTCTTGAATAACTGGAACACTGCCGGGAATATTGTGCAAAGCCGCTTCAACAGCAGCAAGAAATTCATCTACATTGTAATAAGCAGTTTCGGTTTCCTTGGGATTGTAGATCAATGGATGATGTGCGAAAGTGAGAAATGGAATACTGCGACATACCGGATTCCATTTTTGTACCATGGTGACCTCCTCAACATCACCCCAAGCGAGTCGAACTCCGCCATGTTCTCTAGGTCTGCAAATAAAAATTGAACGTGAAGAAAGTAAATTCACACATCGAAATACAAAAATTATGGAGATTATTTGCTTTGCTTCAAGATGCAGAAGAAGCTACTATAGGCTTCCACAGTTCAAGAGATTAAAAAGCAGATCAATTATTTGGAATCATATTTCTTTTGAAATTGATGAAATAATATTATTTTCAGACTTTCAACGCACAAAATTTATTTATAAATTGCATCAAAATAAATTTCGCCGACCTGACCTTGTCCATTGAGATAGAAAGAAATCCTAAGTAAAAATCGATGACGATAATGATATTGATATTTTGCAATTTTGTATAAAGATTTCGAATGATTTCGCATTTGATTTCCAAAATTTTTTACGTAGGATTTCTATCTCAATTGACAAGGCTAGATCGGCGAAATATATTTTAATACAATTAATTAATTGATTTTTGCGTGCAGAAAGACTGAAAAATGATATTATTTCATCTATTTCAAATAAAAATGTGATAACGTTTTTCTTTACAAGATCAAAAAAAATGTTAAAAAATTATCTGGAAAAAACCTTAATATCTTTGAAAATGCTTCCTTTTTAGAGCTGGTGCAACTGAAATGAGAGCAACCTGTTCTCAAGATGGGGCTAGTATTTAGAAGAAGTAACTAGTTAAAAATAGATAGCCAGTAATGGTCGAAAATCCGAATATAGCATTAACCCTTTCGCGACCAATGTGTGCAGATCACGTCATACATCAATTATTCAAAGTCACCATGATTAGGAGGTCGTCATTGGAGCATATTTCGATTGTGCGTGCAGAGCACGTCATGGTGACTTGCGACAATGTAATGAATTTCACTTAGGTCGCGAAAGGGTTAAATCTAACAATATACCGATCAAACGTTATTTGAAATTTTTGATCGATTTATGGCGATCACGGATTTTACGGATAATTGAACACCCGCGGTTACGGCCACACGTAGTATCCATTCAGGGAATCGAACTGGCGTTGTCAAGTGTTCTTCATTCAGGTTATCACATGTGCACGAAAGCTCAAAATCAAAATGTTTTCTTAATTTGGGCTTCTAAGTGGCTTCACAAAGCAGACCTGTAAAAACTTCCGTAAGTCTCCCTTATCAAAATATGATCGTTCGATAGTTGTACTGTTGCAACATGTTAAACTAAAGAGGGGAAAATTAACAGCTTTGCTGAAAAATTACATTATTCACATTGTTAGATCATATACACGAAACCAAATTTTCAGATATTCAATGTACGTCAGGGTTAATTTAGTAAAATGTATATCTATCAATATAAAAACACATAACATTAGGGTCATCATGATGCCCGTGAGAAAAAGGTGGGAATACAGAAGAGAGGAGTTCTTCAGTCAACTGCCTTTTCACTTCATAAAATTGCTCCGCAATGATAGCAAGCGATTGTAGATAATGGTGAGAGATGCAAGAGTAAAAAAACTCATAAAAGTAGGACGGTTAGGACACCTGATCGGTCATCTACTGCTTTGAAAATCACTGCTATCAACAACTTGAATAACATGCCTATATGCATACATGTAGTATACATAACAATGCATGTAGTGTATAATATTTATGCATATGTACACATTTTTTTCAGTGATGAAACTTTATTGAAACGTATAAAATGCTATCTCATCTTCTTATTAGACTAATGTAGCAGTCAGGTCGAGAAAATCTAGAGTCTTAATCAACTTCTTCGATGGTGAGTCCACCGCTGGCATCTCCACCGCCGGGCATTCCTCCTGGCATACCACCAGGCATTCCTCCCGCAGCTTGATACACTTTCGTGATGATTGGAGTGCAAACGGCTTCTAATTCCTTCTGTTTGTGTTCAAACTCGTCCTCCTCAGCTTCCTGGTTTCTATCAAGCCATGAGATGGCCTCACTGCATTTCTCGGTTATCTTCGGAGATCTTGTCCTTCTCATCCTCAACGGTTTGCTTGAGGAAATGTTATGCAGAATATTGGAATGTCAACGCCACTGTTAATCATCAAGCTGTGCGATTCTGCAGGCTACAAAATTCAGCGGGAAGTCTAGAAATTTCCCACCCACTGGCCGCCACCCGTTACCGAAACATGTTGCGAGATTTTGAAGCTGTGTTAACCACAGACATTCCACTATTCAATTATGTTTTGATAGTTCACAAAAATGAAGTAAGTAAGTATTTGTGTTGGGTGGTTTCCTATCCTCAATGGTTCATGGTGAAAAGAGGGAGATTTTATCCGAAAGTCAATCATTTTTCTACCGCCTGAGTTGAATCACCTACGACAAAACTGCGACAAACGATGTTAGACTAATCTACAACAACATTTATTTAACAATTGTGACTGTAATCGTCATATAAAATCAAAACGCAGATGTAAATTCACTTTGCTCTTCAAATCTAACTGGATTCTTACTGAAAATCTGACAAATCCTGCTCAGACCAGATTAAAAAACTAAAAATCCTATGCTTCAAAAGCTGATTAAATTCAATAGTATTTCGTCGGACAATTTTTGTGTTTGTGGGGCACCTTGTAGATAGATAACAATACCAATGACGTCATGTCTGCAATTAGAGCGGACTGTCATATTTAAAAGGAGACGTAGATTTGCTAGCGGATAAAATGTTTAACATAATATGCTAATGGTGGTTAATTGCATGAACGATCATCGGTGCTGTAACGTAACCGCTCTCCAGAGAGTACCTTGTACAAGCGAACGAAGGAGAACGTTATTTTCAATCACTTTCTCCAAATAAGTAATATTCTCACTATTTACTCATCATGACTTTTCAGTAACCTGTGCGATGTATATATTTTATAGAGAAGGTGAAGATCTGAGTTTTAATTCTTTTGCAACGCGAAATCAAAGGAGCTCAATTGTCAAATATAAAATAAAACCCTACAACTTTCGTCTGTATGACGGCTTGATCACATAAAGGAATGAGACGCAAGTACCAACATCAACACACAAATCCTTTTAATGAAATGGATGTTAACTTTCTTCACATTCATCTTGGTAGAGACATGAATTAATCAGGCTATCATGCCAAAAAATCTTAAAATTTTGTATCCATTCAACAGTTTGGTTTTTCAATCGAAGCTCGATAAAAAAGTGCGAGCCTATACAACAAAGGTGTCCCTCAGCAGAAGATCAAAGGCAAAGAAGAGGAAAATCGAAGAAAGAAAAGTGGGTATGATAAAAGGAACACAGCATAACTAACCAACCCTTCGGCGATCAAAGATCATTTTATTTTTGACCATGCTCGTACTGTAACTTCCGTTGAATGGGAAATTATACACCGCCAGCAGCATCAATTTTTGAAATGAAAATCCCTAGAAAGGCAATATATAGTCAATGCAGGTGATAATCTGATGAACAAGAATGATGGCTACATCTTTGAATAATGCAAAACGTTTCATATATTTAAGTCTACTTCTACCTACTTATCGTTCAATTTTAGTAGTATAGGTTTTAATAGCATAGAGATTGGATGCTATTGTTATTGTGACTTTTACTTACTTCGTAAAGTATTATGTGCTGTTGCGCTGTTATTTCACTGCTGCGTTGTGCATGATTAAGCTCGGTGAGCGAAACGTCGCACAATAAACTAATACCATGGTATCCGAAGACGTTTTTTTCATACTTTCCAAAATCAACAGGATACGTGGAGGACTGGGCTCAATGCCACACTACAGTAACTAAATAATTAAGTAATTGCGTAATAGTATTGCTAAATGACATATAACAATAATAATCTTTATTTGCTCACTGCTTATGGAATCGGTGAACACCAAGAAAATGCGAGGACAAGATGTGCAAGACATCAGCAGTTGAGGTCGCCACAAGATAAAAATCGCAAGATGCTTCAAAAAGAAAAAATAATTTATTTTAAAAAGAAGGGATAATGATTACAAAGCTTGATAAATGAGGTATTTAAACGGCACGTTTTTGCAGAGAGTGTCCTCGGCTTTTCGAGAACAAAATTTCAGGCTTTTCCACGTCGATCAATGTAAAATTCTAGATTTTTGTATGCACTCACTTCCTCGTGTGCATCTGGCAAAAGAGCGAGGACGTGGAATTACAGAAGCAAGTTCATCAGGCCAAAGACCGTAATAATAGCGAAAAAAAGAAGAATGATTGGAGACTCACACGGTTTCCGAGTGATACCAAATTTAAGGTATATCTAAACGGCAGTGAGAACCTGATGACCAAAACTCTATCACAGGACGAACATGAAACTCATAAAGTGCGAACAACTTCTGTGAGTTGAAGTAGGCAAGGGCGAGAAGCTATACTCCAAGACGTTGGGAAGCAACTCGACTGATGTACTTGGTAGACTGACGAACAAGAAGAGTCAGACAATGACACACCAAGTAAAGAAGTATTGTTCTCCACTGAAAAAGAATGACCTGTCATAACAATTGTAGAGCTGTCTTGGACAAGTGTATGAGCAAAACGAGTTGACTGAGTCTCACTCTCATTGGACATGACTCGGCTGGAGCGACCCCAAGACAGAATTCTCTGTAAGTCAGTTGACTACAAGTCCTGTGACTGGGATAAGAAAGGTGTACATGAAGAATGGAATAATTAATCATCGAAAGAGTGGATTGGGTTATTCATTAGATGCATTAGGCCATTTGTAATCACAAGAAAGAGAATAGGGAAAATAGTACAACACTGAGGGACACATTGATTGTGAAACGATTAGAGGGGAGTACATTGACACGACTTACAAGCTATAATAGAACGACAAGTTAGGAAATCATCTATCCATCTCACACCTTCAGCATGGATTCCATGAGAAAGAAGCTTATTGAACAGAGCTGGGTTCCTGACACGATCAAATTCTTTTGATATGTCATGTATACAGCTGATGAATAAATCCAGCCGGCGAAGAGTTTGAAAATTTTCATTTATTGAAAGATTAAAAAACTGGTAACCCAGTGGAAAAAAGAGAATGAGCTTAAAGACGACTGTTGAAAAATAAATGTTCTATCCTACTTGCGTATTTTGAATATAGTATATGTACATGTACTGATGATTCAAGGATAATGATTCTCTTAAGTAACCCAAAACTATTTGATAAGTTTTTGCAATCTATTTGATATAGTGCTATCCTTCATCAAATATTCATATTTTTCAATAGCTATCAGCGAAAATAGACACCAAACAAGTAATCAATTCCACGATCAAGCAAGAAACTTAGACAAATTCATAAGAGAACACTTTAAGGGAAAAACTTTAATGCACAATATCACATGATAAATAATGAACAGTAAGATAGAAGTAGGAAGTCAGCAGTTTGCTATACCGAATAACTGCTGACTGACGATTGTATGGATAAAAAATAGTAGTCGTAACTTTCCTCGGTAGCATGACATGGAGCATAAGGTGTTGCAAATACATCATTCTGAAATATAAATCGACAGTTGACCATATGGACATTTGTCATGCTAGTCTGCTTACTTTTCTCTTGATTCCTGATTTATTTAGCTAAATATTCTGCAAAAGTAAACATGGAGTAAGTACACTCATATTTATATTGCCTCATCCGAGGTTGAGAATCACTAATTTTGCTGAGATTGATAGAAGATCCCGTCATGCTGCGACTCAGCAAGAGATGAATGCAGTTGTTGCTGATCTTGTGTTGAGCTTGAAGTTGTGATAAGTCGCAGGTTGAACGAAAATACGTGAGTTGTCTGCTGTCATCTGTCCTGACCACATGAAAGGCCTTGTTTACAAAACATGCATCCCAGCTGCGCTGCATGGATTCCAAACCCGTTGAATAAGAATGGAGAAAGCAGAGCTCACAGTTGGATGGTGAAAGGAGGAGACTAGGAGTGGAAGATGAGTGGACACAGGCTAATCTACGGAGGCTAAGCCATATGCATGTTGACATGTTGTTCCTAAAGCCCTATTTGCCGATTTCAGATTGCACTTTGTACTCGATCACGTGCCCAAGCGATTGCGAGGTCAAGTAGATGCTTAGACTACGGATTCCTAAATACGGGACGGACATCGCAATTTGTCGCAGGACAAGATGAAGCGGGTGTTCTGAGCAACGTCGAACATGCATCAATAGTGTTTTCACATGTTTACTTACATGTAGGTTATTTATCATTAGATTGACAACAGAGATGTTCCTCTTATTTCATAGCGCTTAGTTGAGGCATAATGACTAATGGAGGCATAATGTGAGTGGTGTCCGTGGCACAGTGGTTGCGTACTTGGACTAGCGATCTCATGGTCCAGAGGTCGAACCCGGAAAGTGTCATTGGAAGTCGGCAGGAAGGGAATCCGGACTACAAAGCACCACAACGCTCCAAACAAAGTCTGACTTAAGTCAGCACCGTCCAAGGCCCCAGTAGGGGTAAAAAGTGACGTAAAATCCGTAAAAAAATGCAAGCAATTAGTTCATCTGCAGTTAATTGAAATCATAATGCAAGGGAGCCAAAGTGCAAATAATATCCGTTCATTTAAGTTGGAAGCCTATCATGTAGTTGATTTAAACAGAGGAACGTTAGTTCTGCTACACTAATGTGGAATTCTAATGAACATGTAGGATATTTAATAATACACACCCATATGCACTTAAAGATAAATATTGCAGTCTTGCACGTATTTGCATCAATCAAATCATCTTCCTAGCTTAACTTTTCAACATTCTATCTATTTGACATATAAATCATTGAGAGCTAGGCCGCTAAAATCGGAGCTCTCAAGTCCGTAGGATTGAATCATACAACCAATTATCCCAATTTTCAGTAAATCAATGTACTAAATAATCATCTTTGTCTCCCATCAATTTTTTTAATCGGTCAATCTCCGATTACGTGAGGCATTTTATATAAATAAACTGAAGCCGTCTATTAATGCCAAACACGAGTTAGACAGTTATAGAGATTTCCTCTTTCGTTGACTCAGATGCTGTTTACATATTTTCACATACCTTCTATGGCAATCAGATTTCTTAATTCACATCACATTTTTCGTTCTTGCATGTCAGGTCATTTAACAAAATGCTAATGGTATTATGTAACCCTTTACTACCTGCCGCATAGCTCCCACTCTTCCATACCGTCCCCAAAAATTTTGTACATAGTTTTACATTATTTGTAATTTTGTATCGCGTGTATGCAGATGTGAATTCTTAAATGTTATTCTATAAGGTCATAAAATCATTTCCTGAAGATAGCTATGGACAATAGCTGTAATTAATCGAACGGTAGAAAATAAAAATCAATCCACCACTAGAATTTGGCTCTTTCCGAAGAAAAGAAAATTATGACCAATAGACAAGGAATCTTTCCACTATCAGCTCTGGATAAAAAGACTGGAGTTGCCCAGATGAACCAAGTTTCATGGTTTTTTTAAAAAAATAGAATTTAAGCGTTTTGAAAGGACGAAATTAAAAAACTACACCGCTGTGCATAAAAAAGGAGTCGAAATAAAATTAGTAATTTTAGTATTAATTGGACACGGTGAATTTTTGACCACGTCCGTGTCCACAGTCCTGCTGGCAGGTGCACGGTTTAAATTCACTTACATCGGTGTGACAAAGCCAACTCACCGCACTTTCACAATTTCATTAGAAGATAATTATCACTCCAGTATTTCACGTCATTTACAAATGAAAATTAGCAAAATGGAACAATCTTTACAACACCACATTTCTGTAGAACTGATCTAAGAGTCATTTTCAATTGATCGGGAAATTGTTCCGAATCCTTCAGCATAGACAAGCGATTTCAAAGTCAAGCTTGATTTCCTCGACACTGAATCTGAAGCAGAAGTGTTCGCAGACATCATGACAAGACTAAGCTCCCCTTCCTCACAGATATTGAGTAACCGTATAAATATATGGTGGAGTTATGAAGGACTCATAGATTGTAATTCCCACGCAATTCACCGTAACATCCTTCATCATCGAGCTTTATGTAACCTAGAGAAGAGATATCACCAGAAATCATTATTCATGAAGACTGTCAGATGAATCGAATCTCTTTTCTCACACAATATTGTCAATTCACTGCAGGGAGTGAAACACTTCACCATCGGAAATCCATAGCATTCATCTGTCTGAAATTGAATAAATATGGAACCCGACAATCGATTCTTTATTACACTTAGTTATAGTTGCAGTTTACAGTTTCACAACCGTCGCAACTTGTGATTTAATATTCAAGAAAAACCAAGTCGTTAGTTTGAAGGAGCCTCTCACCGTCCAAACCAAAATGACGATAGAAGAAAACATGGTGGCTCGTCCAATGAGGAATTTCAAAAAGAAAATTGTTTAATGACGATCTATTTGACAAAATAATCGCTGTGAGATATATGTGCCGTGCCCATATCAAGATATATCTGATTGCTTTTACTCTCTCCTTATCTTTCCTATGTTTATTTATTATTCAGGGTTCCTACGCAATATGAACAAAAAAGTTCCCTGACATTTCCCTGACAAAAATATTTGGACAGTCTATTTAAGTATTATTTTTTGGTATTTCGTTTGAATGTCAAATTATTGCATTCTTCTGGTAATAATATTCAATAAGATAATGCTGAGGATATTTTTTTGTTATCATCACACAATTTTTAAATAAAGACTTTGAAAGCATTATTAAATATGCGCAAAGTACATTTTTAAGTACAAAGTGACCAAACCGGACCGGCAAAATCGATATCAGTATTTAATACATTTTATTCAATAATGCAAAGTATCATAATCAATAAGTGAGAAAATTATAAGTTAGAAACATACACATTCTATTGAATCGGGCAAAGAAGAATTTCCTAAAAACTAACAAACATCTCATTAAAAGCATAGGTGGTCAATTTTTCAGTGGAGAAAACTTCAGTTGTACAGTAGCCTATATTTTTCCCCTGACTTTTTAGTTAAATTTTACCCTGTTTTAAAACTTCTCTGACTTTTCCAGGTGTCGGGAAAAAATTCCATTTCCCTGACATTATCCCGACGCGTAGAAACCTTATTATTGCACATTATTTTTCATACGATTTTGTAGAGGTCCATTTTTACGTATATTTTGTATAAGCATTGTACATATTCCTTGGTTGTGGACTTGTGGTTTAATATGCCTTGATTGTTGTCGTTGTTGTTTTATTCATTATTGCTGTTCTTCGATCGCTGAACTTCCTGACGATTGCTGAACTTCCTGGCGAATCTGCCGTTGAACGTTATACAGGCCACATGAATCAATATCGCTAACCATCGTCATTATGCTATTGATTTTGCATATTGCGCTCCATGAATTGTCCGATGTCACTTTCACCTGAAGACACGGTCTGGATAGACCCTGAAATGCTGTGCAGTAAACACTTGCTTTTATTTTTATTTTTGGAATAGATCGTCTGTAAACAATCTTCCTTTTCAAAATGTTCCTCATGCAAATCACTGACCTACCGCCTACCAATTCAAGAACTCTGACGACAAATGGCATCTTAAAGGAAACTTCTTATCATGAATAAAAAGAAGTCCAAAACTGAAAATTTCTGTAGAAAATGTGTCACATGCGCATTACAGTTCATTACAGATTGTGATAAGTACATGTATAATGGACAACATAATGCATCAGTACTATGCAAGTGATTTGATAAATGGAAAAATGGTTGTAAGACCAATTCGTCGCTTTTGTATAATTATTAATGGAAGTCAAATTGGAATGGGCCCCTAAAAGTAAAAATATTGAGATCATTCGATTTGGTCCGATCTAAAAAGGTTGCTTATTTTAAAGGGCCACCTCACAATCTCAAAAGGACCCTTAATACATTATCCTTCAAAATTTAGAATATCTGTTCCTTGGTAAAAACATTTCCTTACTGCTTAGCTTAGTCTAAAAAACTGAATTTCCGGTTAAAACCGAAAGAGTAGCAGCCGTTATTATTATAGCATAAAGCCGAAATGCAGAGGTCTTCATCTATCTGTGAACATTTAAGGGCAACTTCTGAATTCAAGAATCTGTTTCAGAAGCGCAGACATCTCTTAGATCTGCGCTACAGATTTATGCCAGACATAATTGAGAAAACTTCACATACTGATGATGAGTCACTACCATTAGAACAAGTGGATTCATTAGCATGACGCACTAGAGACTTCGTTCATGATCAAATCCTTTGACATCGATCATCATTTCTCCCATTTATTTGTTTCTTCTATTTTTAGTTCATCACTCATGTTATTGCAATTTTCAATCTGGAGATTTTGATGAGAGCATTTATGGGAAATTATCACTAGTGACTAACTTCGAATCCAAATATCACGTGACAAAAATGAAAGACTTTTATAAATCAAGCACGGAAGGTTGAAAAACAGGAGACCCTTTCAGTTTTTTTGTACTGCAACTTTGCCCAAAACAAAAGACTTCCTTGATGCAGAGGATTCATAAAATGACGTTTTCTATAGGAAACATACGATTAAAATCTTGATTGCAAAATAACGCCTGTTCATTGGAACATAAAGCAATATATAAACCAGAAATCAGAGATAAGTGTAATATTATAATTGAATATTTTCGCGTCATCAGATCAAGTCTATTACTATTTTTTTATTACTTATTATTTAGATTTCATTCATTCAGCTTCAATTCTTTACCGATATGTCTGTGATTCATCTATTTAGCTAACATAGTACCTCAAGTCATACATGTACATGCAGAATGTCTACACATGCATTTTACTCTTCGAATTCCAGTCTTGGACTCGGCATTCCATCATCAGATATGACATGTTGATGTGTGCCGAAACACCAAAAACGTATGAAGTTTCGTAACTGTTTTTTGAAGTGTCGAGTTCCAGTGACGCACACATCGTTAAGATGCTGCGAGTGTACTGATGAAGCCTAGGTACTGCTTCATTCCTTGCCTATGGTCATTGAAAAGACCCCTTAGGTTTCATCCACCGATACTTTCTTGTGTTTGCCTGAATCGATGTATTTGGATAACTTTGAAGGAGCGTCCGCGTTACATTTGAATCGATGCCGTTGAATTCTCTGGATAACTATGGAGGGTCGGAACACTTCGCACCAAACAGCAAAGAGAAAGTGGTTCCGACGCAAATCTGTCATAGCGGAGTAACCTGCTTAATACAAAACTGAAATTCGAAAAATGTAACAGCTGTCTGTGTGGGTTCTACATGCAATGGTTGAGCTGCTGCTATTTACCTCAGGCGTCACGAGGCTCAATCTGTTTCAATAACTGTATAAACGTGTGTTGCTCTATTTGATGATTTCTGCTTTAACTTGCAGTTAAGTTGGAAGCTCACAAGATGGATACTGATGTATTCACTACTCATGAAAGGTCTACGTTCATTAATTCAAGATTTATTGACATCATTTACATCAGCCAAATATCACCTTTAATGCGTATTGAATACGCCCATTATTTTCTCATCATTAGAACTTCACTGAACACTGTCTGAATTATTATGATTTCCATCTATGGGTCAGATTATTTTCTCCTTTGAGATGTTTTCTCGGATAGCAGAGGATTGTCATTGACAGTCCTGATCCATTAACTTGAAATACTTGTTTGACTAAAAATCATTTCGACTGGACATAGAATAGAAATATATTCAAAGCTTTGAATTAATCCTTTTGTTGTCTTCTGTGATTATCAATTGCAAGGCAAAGTTAGGATAAATAAGCAAAGAACAACCTCGTGTAACACTATGGATGCTATAAGTTTGTTTGGCACATTCCGAGAGGAACTCTTGTAGGACCAAACACAGCTTCTACGACTGCCGAGGAATTTTTTCTGAAATATTTCAAGTCTGACCATATTTTTCTTACTTTTCTAAAATAATCAATTCAAAGCGGAGTTTCGCATCAGAAATGACCGTAAATATAGTGGTGATTTCAGTATGCGACAAAATTCTTAACATTGAATATGACAGATGACTGATACTGCAGAGACTACCATGACCTACTGCTGTTCGCGTTTGCTGACTCTACCGTTCTCTTGTCCATGCTCTTCAGCGGAAACTAGATAGCAAGGGATCACACTTCTGCTGCACCCCAAGGAAGTCATGCCTCTTACAGAATCTCAGGTGTGAGATTTTTTTCGTGAAGTCACAACAAAAGTGCTAGAAGTGTGACAAGCAAATAAATTCCCTTAACATTTGCCCCACTGGGGAGGAGGCGCCCCCAGCAGGGTTCGTTGTTCAAAAAACCCCAGTGGGTCAAGGGTTAAGATACATCCATCAAAGACCAGCCATCTCATCTCCAAACACAAGATGGACTGATGAAAGCAATCTCGAGACGTTGAAAAAACATCAAACAAGAAAGGACCCGAGCTGGATTATGGCGAGTGCGACGAATTTAGTCCTGCAGCAACACGACAGTGCTCAATGACCCAGTTCACATCTCAACGTCGCTATCTCCGAGTTCTACAAAAATTGCATACGAAATTAAAACAACAACTCGACGCAGTTGCCATAAACTGTCATTATTGACGGTCCCTGCTCTTTGGATTTCAGTAAAGCCGGCATGCAAATTTTTTAACATTGAAGTCCAAGGATATCATAGACCCAGACGTCAACAAATTACTGAAGAGCTCGATAGCGGATATCAAGTCGCTGTTGATGGACTGAAACATCGGTTGCAAAATCTAAATGTGACTGTCATCAACTTACAATACGCTTACGGACCGACTCCTGAAATTCAATGTATATGTTGATTATAAACTGTCAGTGCTGGAAGTTCTGTACATCGGCTATACAAGCCAATCCTGTGCAGTCAGAAAGATCTTTTGTTGTCTTATACGGGAGGTTCATTATTTAATTTTCCACGATGTAAGCAAAAATATAGCTCTCCCTCAGTTTAGACGATTTTTTATTTTTTTAAAAATAATGAATTAAGTTCCCCTTTATTTTTTATTTATTAAAACTTTATTATAAAAGTATATTATTAAACTTTATTTATTTTTTAAAAAATGAAAAAATCGTCTAAATTGAGGGAGAGCTATATTTTTGCTTACATCGTGGAAAATTGAAAGTCAGAAAGATGACATGATGGCTTGAAATGTAATCCCTGTAAAGATACGAACCACCAGTCATATTCTGAATTTTTCTATCAGTTCCAGGGCCAGACTTGAAAAGACCAGGTGAAAGTTAATTCGATTAATTTTGCTTTGATTTTGACTTAAGATAAGAAACGTATATTTCAATAATTGAAAATCGAGATGATGCACAATTGAAATATACTAAGAAATATAATAAATATTTAATAATAATAATAAATAAGCAAGTAATAGAGTTACATGTTAATTAATACAGGCGTTTCGATGCACTTATGTAAAGAATGAAGGAGTAATATCGGCGCTTAGTGCGAACAGGAGGCATGATGAGCTTCATTGAATGTCGATGCGTAGTTGGATATAAAGTATAAACTATGAAGATTATGTGAAGGTCCTTCATTTTATGAAATGCATTAAGACCTTGGTTGTAACGCCTTGTCCAAACCGGTGTGAACACACTACATTGACAATCGGCGCGCAGACGATGCGGTGGCACCTCCTTCGTATATTTTCTATCTTTTCCGTGTTTGACTGACTCATTCCTACAAATAATGGTACCAAGTACTCGATTGCACCGGGTGTGACGGCATTATATATGGCAATCAACTGCTTCTTTGTGATGTGGCTTCGCAACTTCTTAAGCATGTAAATTCGTTGACATGCTATCCGACTGATGTAATCCACATGCGAGTCCCAGAGAAGACCGGTATCGTAGATCGCGCCCAGAATCTTCAAATTAGTTACTTCTTTGTGACCATCTTTTCGAATCAACGTGATAATCATTATATTCGTGGCAGAGTCACCAGACAACTGACTTTGAGATACTCACACTGCAAAACTCTCATGCCTCGCTTTGTATGATGTTGAAGTCATTGGAGAGAAAAGCATTATAGTAACGCCGCAACTCGTGTTAGACGTTATTTATGGACGAAAATGCAAATTTGATAGTATTGCCTCAGAACAACACTCGGAGAAAATTCACTTTTGTATGAATGATGAGTTCATCGATCCAATTTCGAGGAGCAGTTTGGCCAATTTCTCTTGAGACAACAGGGATCGAAATTTTGACTTAATATTCAGCTAGGAAGAGAAACCTCATTCACAAGGCGCTTCAAAAGATCAGAAGCGTGTCTGTAACAATTTCAGTTAATCCTAATACAAAATACGATGCGTAAAACTGCGTCTGCAATATTCTAACGAATTGAAATCGATAATGCAACGAACTCATCAAGTATACAATATCGCCAGTTGTTGACGGCTGCACATTTTGGGATCCATCACATGATAGACTGCAAACAAATGCAATGCCTCGACTATCAATATTTACAACTACCATCAGAAGAGAATCAATGAAATGCAACATACGAAAACAAAAATTCCAGACTAATGACTTCATATGATGACGAATGCCAAATTTCATCAAAAAATTCCATAGACCCGCTCATGTGGGAACTTCCGTGTTGATTGAAATCTGCATCCTAGGCATCTCAGTCGTTATAACTCTATTATTCTAGTTAAGTCATGTGAATGGGGATGATGATTTATATCAGAATGAGAAGAATTGCTAGTAATAGAATGAATTTCAAGATTCTCCCTCACCTCAAATACTAGCATGATGTTCAACAAGAAGTAAGGGAATGCTGGCAACCGAATCAACTTGCCAAATACGCATTGATTCATCGAAACATCATTTTTCTATGGAGGAAAAATCTGCAGCCCTACGAGTATTCGAATGACCATCGCATCGTGTGTGCGTTGGCATCTAAATGATGAAAGTGAAAAAATGATGGTTTATCGTCACTACTCCCCCATAGTGGGGGCTTGGACGATGCTGACTTAGTCAGACTTTAATTTGGAGCGCTGTGATCTTTTAGTCCGGATTCCTCACTCCTGACGACTTCCAATGACACTTTCGGGGGTTGATCGCTATGCCAAGCACTTAACCACTGTGCCACGGAGACCACTAAAAGACGATAAAACCATGAATGCAGGTTTTTAAAAATTACTTTTCAAATAAATTCAACAATTTGTCATATTTCCAAGCATGAAGACTAGCTCTGAAATAAGTTTAATAGAAACACACATTTTGTTTTCGCGAGTTCAAACTAGGAGGGGTGTAGCAATATCACTCCAGATTCCTCTCTAATCGCGGTATATTTTCGGGATGCTGTTGAAATACAGAAGAATTCGCATGTTATAAGCCTTGTTAATGCCGGCGTGTCAAGTCAGCAAAATAGAAGGCAAATACTTTTTACGTGCGAAACATACAACTGCATCTTTTACCATTCAAGTAAAAGCATGAGAGCGCCAATAATACTTTTAACATCGGATCAGTTTCATAGCACTTTTTTCAAAGGCCTAGAATATCAACTGCGCTGTTTCAAAATCAAACAACTTTGCAATGTAATAAAAGCCTAAGTATTTTTAACAAAGTCTTGTCATTTTGTTTACACAATCGTGTTTAAGGTTGATGATAATGTCTACTCTGTGCATGGGAAAGTGAAGATGGATTAGCTTAATGTTCAGTTTATTGCTTTGCTTTAGAAAGATAATCAGTCGTAAGTCAAAAACGTTTTCGAAATTACACGCTATCATCTTTGCTACGAACTGAAAACATCTAATAGTGTAGCACCTGTATTGGAATAATAAAAATATGTCAAACGACATCAGTGGTGGTTGATTGTCGTTGTGCAGTTATTCTTGAGATTTAAAATAAGAAGCGAAGCTGGAGAATTCGGTAATTCGACTTTTACATACCATCAACAGAAAGAAGGCTAGATTCATAGCCTTACCTATTCAACATCACAACATTCTCAGTGCAAGATAACAAGTCGTTGACGTTAGCTAAATCGAACACATCGCTGTTTGTAGGTACTGTATACTCGGAAATTGAGCCCATTATATACACAGAATGTTGTCGACATTTGAATTCACGACGGAAAGCATGGAAGTCCCAGGACGTCGAGCCGTCGGAAGACCAAGAAGAACATGGCGTCAATGTGTCTCAGAAGATCTGAAGAAAACAGGAATCCCCGGAGAACTCGCTGCCAACCGAGATGAATGGAGGAGAGCCATCAACCGTCCAGCCCCAGGAGATGGGATTCAACGGACGTTAAACTTGGAGTAAGAATAAGTAAGGAAACACTGTATTGTTGAGAAAAATGAAGCATACATTTTTGATCAGCGCAACAAATTGCATCAGGTGCGTACAAAATAAAACTGATTTACTGCGCCTATCAGCGAAACTAGGAAATTGGCTCTTCTAACTTTACATGGGAACCATTTACAGTCGACTCTCGATATAAGCGATCTATCGATACAAGAGATGACAACAGCCGGTCCCAAGGTGTCGCTTATATTAAAAAGTTGACTGTCTATCTTTTAACTTGAATTTCTCATAAACGACTGCGAATTTGTGGAATCGGAGCCCAGACTCGTGATTAGGAGGCTGAAATTGCTAAAGTTTAAGTTGTTTTGAAAATATTCCCCCTGCAATTTCACCAACTTCCGTCAACTTCACACGCGTATTATTACCGCTCGTGGAGCTCCGCTTCATTCCATAACTTTAAGTATCAAATCGCAATTTCAAAAACGATGTCTTCTTCATCAATTGTTTAAATGAGAGACAAAACGGTGGTTGTTGTGCTGGCTCAATTGTTGTGCACTGTACTTCTGCTTCATGGTTTATGTTGGAGTTCTATACCATTTCCAATCCAATTTCTCATTCGCGAAATTCAATTTCTCATTCGCGAAATTCAATTTCTCATTCGTGAAACTCTATTTCACACATCATTTTTTAGATAATGTTTTCTCTATTTTAATGCATCTGAATCTTTTCCTAGTCACCAAAGTTAGCACTGCCTGCTTCAAATAGACTTCAACGCACATGTCATTACTTTAAAGATGTCATTGCGGCTTGTTGTGAGGTTAACTTGTAAAAATCTTCGGGAAGACCATCAAAATCACACGAGTCACGATATCCGCCCAGTCGCATCAATGTGACGTGCTGATGTGCCAACAATATACGCCTGAACGTAATTATCAGATTTCTATGTTTCTGCTGATGAAATAATGTCTCTTCCGCCATTGTTACAAAGGGATTGGCTATAGAATGTGATTATGGCCGTTCATTCTTCGCACTCATGATTCCACTCACATCTATTCTGAAGACACATAATACATGACAGAATTTCCTATCGGGTTTCCGCTATATAGTACCGCATTTTCCTTGCCATCTTAGTGTTTAACCCCAGAAAGCACTTTCCAAAATTGCCTATTTACGTACTCTGACTTCAGTAAAATGATATTTTGAAATTTGAAAATATCTAAGTGCCAATTTGGACATGGGCCACCAGCGGAGATTTCCGCCCTTGAACATCATTTTTATTTTCTAGTTTTAACCGTACATTTCGATCGATCACTGCAATTTTAATGCGACAACAGATTGAATTCGCGTGGCATTTTCTCAACCTTTTCATAAATTTTGTTTCTTTATTACAATAGCAATTTAGTTGAAGCACTGTACAGATGAGAATGTCACCGATGAGTTTAAGACATCGCTGACTATATGACGTCACCAATCTTTAGTATCATATCAATTAAGGTCATCCATATCAACCTGACATACGAAATTGTTACTAATTGATTTTCGACAAAGTTACAGAATAATCTGACAGATCTTTAAATGAATGCTGTTTTATTGGTTGAATTTTTATCACTATAATGACAGCATGCATGAGATTAATGATGCACCTTCTGATTGACAGAGAATGTCTTTGAAGTGGTCGATATCAGTGAATATTGACCATCTCAATAATTTGTCACATTTTGATGGAGTTCAGCGCTTCCATGACGCCGCGCATCATAAATGTGAATGATAACTACAGATTCATCATCGTTGATCGGCGAGTTGTTGATAAGCACGTGTATGCCTTCCCTCGAAATTCAGACAAACTGCTGATTCATCGTCTAAAATGGCGGACTTGAAATCGGAGCCAAGCCGTTTTGCAAGATGTAGATCCGTTTTGTTACTTGGGTGATGTGTTGGACTGTGAAGCGGGAGTGGGAAGGACGGTGTGTGGGCAAGAGTGGCAACAGCTTGGAATAGAAGGAGAGAGTTGTTTGTTGGTAAGATGAGATAGCCATTTTGTTGGTAAATATGTGTATTGATATAACCAGTAGGGTGAAAGCGTATGAGGCGTGCGTGAGATCGGCTTTGTTGTATAGTTCGGAGACGTGGCCACTAACGGACAGGATGGTGAATATTCTACGAAGCTGCGACAGAAGAATACTGACAGCTATTGCAGCAGTGAGATGGAAGGATGGAGAGATAAGCGCGGATGTAGCAGAGAAGTGTCGTACAGTGGACCTAGCTGAACAGATCAGGCAGAGAAGACTGATGGTTCGGCCCTGTTAATAGAATGGAAGAAGGTTGCCTTGTGAAGGAAGTGGAAATCATGGAAGTGGATGGAAGGAGACAGAGAGGAAGACCGAAGAAGACGTGGAAGAAGATATGGTGAAGCTGGATATCACAGAAGAGCTAACTCAAAACAGAGACAGTTGGAGAAGATCCATTGCCGCACGTCCAACCCCAAGATAATGGGAAAGTAAGGATGCTGAACGATGATGATGATGATGTTTCATCGTCTAAATTCTAGACTCTGCTCACTGTCGAAGTCTGAGATTCGTTTAATTAGTGAATCTGCGAATATATCGTTGAGAACGCTATTCTGAACGAGTGATATTAAAACTGAGAATTTCATTCAATACTTATAGCCAAAAATCATCAGACTTAATTTAATTCTGACGATGTTCTTCTCTGGATACAGTTAAGACTTAATGAATGTCAGCAACATGATTTAGCATTTACAAATTGTTTGCATTTCTTATATTTCAGACTTGATCACCTAGTAAATCAACATCAGTGTCGCACGGACAGCCTGCTATTATTCTGCAACGTCAGACATAACTTGATAGGTTGGTGCATGAGTGATGAGTGCCTTACTACATGTGCGATTTCTCTAAAATGTTGCATTTAAGCTTTAAATACGTGCGTGTTGATGTCCTCTATTCATTTTGACAAGAAATAGAGCCTACTTCCACATGGAGTTGCGACTGGTGTTTGATAATTTTCCTCTACTTGAACGATGACAGGAGTTCGCTTCTTAGGCACTAACGCGCACCACAGATTCCTTTCTCAATACATCATGATATTTCACTAGAAATAGGATAACTAAATAAGCAACTGCCTTCAATCAAACACAGTGTGAACAATTCGTTTTGAGAATGACTGATAGATAGTTCTAAGTCGTAATGCACTTGCATGCACTCGACCGCATTTTGAATCACACGGAAAAGCACATTCTGAAGTCGATAGATAGGCGCAAGATCATTTCACCACCCATTTCATGCTCTCAGAATGTCAACTGTCATGATCTTGCATAACTTTTAATTTCTTGCTACAAAATGCCATGTTTGGTACCTGCTTTATTAGACTAATGTTGAATGGTGATGATTTGCATTTAACACACACCGTTCACTCGATGTATGTTTGCGCTCACCGCACACAGTCATTGCATCAAAAATGATCACATTGAATGCTGAGTACTTAGAAACGGTGAAAGTTGAAATTTAATGGCTTTGAGAGATAGCATCAGTCTTCGAATTCGTGAGTAGTACTGAGTAGGATGAATAATTTCCGGCTTTACCTCTACTATTGAAAAATGAAACTCTGCTGTATGAAGCAATTTGAAAGAATTGACGTCTTCCAGGTCGACTCAGTCAGTGGCAAGATTGGGTCCTTTATCGAACACTTTCTGTTTCCCATCGCTAAACAACTCACAAGCTATTTAAGGGATTCCCAGCATCTTATCGCCATTCTTCGTCGTGCTAACTTGCCGACCGACTTTGTTTTGCGCACTCTTGATGTCCGATCCCTCTATACAAATATAACTATTAACGAGGGGCTTCGTCGTGTGACTTCCGCGTTCAGCCGTTTTCCGGACGATCGTCGACCTGATGGATTGGTCATCCAGGCCCTCAAACTATCCCTTGAACGCAATGACTTTGTTTTCACTGATCGGCGTTGGATTCAGACATCTGGTGTCGCAATGGGCAAGTCGTTTGGTGGCACGTTTGCGAACATCTATATGGGAGTATGGGAAGCTCAAGCAGTTGCTTCTTTTCATCTGAGGCCATCGATGTGGGTTCGCTTCCAGGACGATATTCTGATGGTTTGGCCACATGGTGTCGACACGTTAGGTGATTTTCACCGACACTTGAACAGCTGTGATCCTCATATTCAGTTAGACCTTAATTTTCATCGAGAATCCATCCATTTTTTGGATTTGTTGATCTACCGTTCGGCGACTGGGAATCGGCTCTTCCATCGCATCGATTTCAAGGACACCGCCTGCCACCGCATTCTTCGTAGTGACTCACACCACGCTCCACACGTCTTTAGAAGTGTAGTCTACTCACAGATTTTGCGGTGGGCTACTCGTTTGTCAACTGAAGAGGACTTCAGGGCCACCACTAAAATCGTTTTTCCACATTGGCGAGCACAGGGCGTCACCAGGACCAGATTAAGGACAGAGATGAAGAAAGTTCTTACACTCACAGGCTTTCATTTCGACTGGTGTCCTGGCTTTAGACCCTGCAGAGGTCTCAGATGTGGTGCCTGCACTCATGCAAAGACTCAATCTTATTTTAGGGGCTTCTCAGGTTCTGAGGCTTACCCGATTTTGTTTAATTTCTCCTGCTCAACACCCGACTGTGTGTACGTCATCGAATGTCAGCAGTGCTTTATTCGCTATGCCGGACAGACCAGTTATCCTCTTCGTCATCGCATTGGTCAGCACCTAAGAGATATTCGTGATCACAGCCCTAACTCTCCGTTGGTACCACACTTTACTGATGTACGGTGTCTCCAATCTTGCCTTTTTTGCGATTGACAGATGCTTGTCTAAAAGTCACAGACTTTCAAAGGAAGCCAAATGGATAAGGGTTTTACGAAGTTGTAGACCTTCAGGACTTAATAAGGTTGCATCGTCAACTGCCGATACGGTCAACCTTTTAACCTCACCTGGTCTGTGCACTACGAGGCTCAATTCTTTTATTAGATCTGCTTGTAATGATGTCCCGGATATTGGTGTTTGACTGTCTTATAAAACTGATCGCAATCTTCTCTCATTTCTACGCTAGTTTTATTGTTTTGGCGCATCTTACCGTATATTCTATTCCAATCTCACCTTTACTATCAGTATTGTACTCAATGGCTTGATTCAGTATTATTCTCTATGCATGATTGTATATTTATTTTCGAATTATGTCTAATCACTGGCTCTTCTTTCTTCTTCAGTTCTCGCTCCCGCCACCGTGTGATTTTCGCTGTGGCTTCTGTTTTTGTTTCCTGATTATTTGCTGTTTTTCTCCTCTATTTTCAACTATTTTGATTTGTGATTCGCACCTTGATCTTTGTACATATTTTCAATGATGTCCCCTGAAGCAAGTCATGTCTTTTATTGTTCGAGTGACATCACTGTATATCTTTAGGTGTCTGTTACAGTTAGAGCTATGGCTTGCTTCATGAGCCATTGTGTATTTGTCCTTTACAAATTCTCGAACGACCTAAGTGCTGGATTCTATTGTGTCTTTTGCTGCATGTGGATGTCAAGATGATTGACTGACACTCACAATAGCTGCCTGCATCTCTTTCAGTCGCTTCATATTCACCACTGACGAAGGTCGATACAAGACCGAAATATATTTGGTGCCTTATCTTCATCGTTTTTGCCGAGATTCGTTATTGGAAAGGGTAGGCGTGCGACATGCGTCGATCGTATGGTCGACGCTTTAACTCAAACAACTCTGCTATTGAAAAATGAAACTGCTGTATGAAGCAATTTGAAGAATTGACGTCTTCCAGGAATAGCCATACGGGTGCATAAACGTCTCTACTTGACGAAATCCATCCCTCCTGTCAGAGTTCTCCATGAAGTCATCAAGTGCGATGACGATAAAAGCGTAGTCTACTGAAGCATTTTCATATGATTTCCGATTAGATCTGTGACAATGCTTCTTGGAATCCCAACGTGTTATGCCATCAAGCGAAGCATCACTGGTTCCTGTCCATCACAAAATCAGTTTCTGGGTAATGCTCACGAGAAAAGTTTCAATTACCAAAAAAACAGAAGAAACGAATAAGCAGAACAGCTAAGGACATGGACAATATTCTCTCAGGTTTGTCAAATCTTGTGTTACAAGGCATCCGTCATTAATTTCTAAGATATTTATAGGTTTGCTCAATGGAAATAGACGTTGTTGTGATGAACAGAAAAAAATGCATTAAAATAATAACTATCTGATAATAGAAATCAACAAGCTATTGCGTCTACATTAAGATGCTGACTACACTGACGTTTTACATGAAGACAATCAACTTGGCACTTTTCATGACATGCGTGCAAGTTGACTCTGCTGGCAAGATTTTTGACTTTTTCATCGATTTCACTTAGTTTGGCAGCTACAGGAACGGCATGATCTACAACATATGTGATACAATAGTTCTAAAACCAATGGCAACAGTCAAAACAGTTGAAACTATTTCTAGCAAATCAATGAAAAGACAAAATGGTGTTATCTCATCATCGTAAGTTACGTTGACTGTATCACAAGATGTCACTACATGCTAATGATGGACCGCTCTCGTGCGGTTCCCGGGACTGAATACAATAGGACCGACGTTTTCCTGCATGTCGTAAGAGGCGATTGAAAGGGGTCTTTTGACACTGCAGCTCTGGTGTTTGGCAGTTTGATGTCTTATTCTCATTGCATCTCCTCAGTGACTAGACTACATGTAAGTTTATGATGCAGGGCATCCTGACAGTCGGATCATTAGCTGTTGGGATGTGCAACAAACCTCTTTGAGCTTCCTCCCTTGTGGCAAATCTGGAGATGGCCGCTGCCCCTCTTCACAGGCAAGGTGTGGAGTGGGAACATTGTCGTTGCAACCTCCCCCAGACAATGCTGTTCACCCTGTGTGCCATCTCCTCCACGAGACGAGGCACTACTTGCCAGCAGTAGGCATTTATTTACCTACAAGGTGTGTCGCTTCGTGTTGCTTTGATACGAAGCTTCCTATACGCTGGACGGAGCCGGGCAAAACAACAACCCAGGCTCACATATTTTCTACACCATGAAATCATGCTCGATGTATAAAACAGTTTGGTTCGATATGCTAATTAAATGGGACTTTAGCATTTGCACCACTTGGCAATGCTTTTCCGCCTAAATAAATCACGCATTTGTGCCAGTTGTGATCTGATATTCATCACACTCAAGCAGGGCCATTTGTTAAGTAATCAAATACGATCGTTGATACCTAATTAGCTAATGACAGCCGCAGATTCTGTGGCGCATAAGCATGATTTCTCAGTT
The DNA here is from genome assembly GCA_907163375.1 of Prostheceraeus crozeri. Lineage (NCBI taxonomy): Eukaryota > Metazoa > Platyhelminthes > Polycladida > Euryleptidae > Prostheceraeus > Prostheceraeus crozeri. The sequence continues at coordinate 171,976 of CAJQUW010015489.1, read as the reverse complement.
ACATAATAAAAAATAGTGACACAAATGTATTGCGTCCAATTTAATTGCTAAAATATTATCAATAAATTTAACTGCTATTTTACGGACGTAAAATGTATATGATGATGATGATGAACTGCTATATAGAAACAAAATTGTCATGATATTATATAGACAGTCGCAAAAGTTAAGGGTAAGTTACTCTTTCTATGAGGCGATCTTTATTAGACTTTCAAGCTTTAAAATGCACAACACTTCGGCGTCCCGTAAGTGGTCGATAAAAGCTAGGTGGACCAGTAGTTACGTCAAAGAACTGTTCATTTTTGTCAAAGTAACATCGCGGTGAACAGGTGGCTACAAGTCATCTTTAGTTGAATGAAAATTCGTCCAAGTTTTCTCTCCTTTATATTTTTCACGTTAAGTTAAAAAGTTAAAGGTAAAAATATATCAGGGTGTCCGCGCAAATTTGAATGAAAATTTCCAGGTGTTTTCCAGGGGGCGCGGACACCCTGATATATGTACAACCTAACATTCAGGTATTCACCCGTCGTCAAGGATATCAGTGGTAAAAGAACTGCTGACACCCCTTGACGACGGGTGTAACACGAAAAATAAAAAAGGAGAGAAAACTGTGACGAATTTCTTTAAAAGAAAGATGATTTTTGTTCAAGTCTAATAGGGATCGACCAAAAGATATAGAGGAGTCTGTACTTTGCTAATAATATGACTCCCGTCGTTTTGGTCAACTAAATGATATTAGACGATTATAATATGAGTCTATGTAAATTGCATGCCTACGAAATAATAGATGCAATTAATACAGATAATAGACAGAGGTAATCAACAAGAAAATTCAGTGTCCAAAATCACTCAATTCCACCGCATGTGATAATCGCGTATAATTCACTTATTGAAATGGCACCATGCCTACGACGGTATTCAATTACTTTTGCCTTCATTGAGCATTTTCAAAGTGGACTTCGTCAACTTATGGTTAACTTTCATGCATGCTTTATGCATGGCTGACAAATTGAACAGGATTTAATAAACAATGGTTGTCCATGTCTAACGCACAAACTTCAGAATAAAACATACATGCAGACAGCAACAATACATGTAGCATATGGAAATATTTTCGTTATCACATTCCGCACTATGAGCAGATTAGCCTTGAATACACAAACACAATCTGTATTCCCAACTAGACATTTACATTGCAAAAGAAAGACAATTAACTCACTTTACGAGAGATTTGGGTGGAAATGTGATATTTCCGACTTGTATACGTTTTAATGTGCTCAGCATGATCTTCTGTGAATCCTTCACCCTCTTAGTGATGAAATCGTATTTGACTGTTATCAACGACTTCTCTGTTAGAACAACCACTTTCTCATGGTCATTATTCCAATGGTCTATGCTGAAAGGAAATGCGAGCTATTTAGCACCTACCGGAAAATGTAAAAATTATTTGATATTCTATCTGGTGGAATCAAGGAATTCATCAATACTGGACATGGCTACACACGTCCTGCATAGGCCCACTGTATTGTCTATGTTGCACTACTAAGTTTTGATTAATTAGTTGCGTCTGCTTAGATTTTAGCCGGAAAATTAGTAGCGTCTGACAGTTTGAAGGGACACATATTTCGGCTTGACTATGTTAAATGTCAGAGGACATTGTGTCTCCAGAAAAAATTTTAACATAAGCCTGGGTCTAAGATGTTGCAGAGAACGCAGTTGAAATATATATTTGAGGCGCTCCCTGGCACAATCTTATCAATTACAGTACATTGACTCGATAACCTGCATTGTATTGAATTGTAAAAGGAGGTCCATATAATTTGATATTTTAACTAATCCATATTCAGCAGTGGCTGAGAGCCAACAAGCAGCAACACGCTGCAAAAACAGGCGAAAAAGCCATATCCCTACATATACTATTCCCGTTGGCTCTATACCTATCGATTCTTCAACTATCGTCCGCAGCTTAGGTGTGCACATCGACTCCAGGCAGTCCATGGGATCATTTATATCCAAGAAAGTTTCCAGCTGCTATGCGGTCTATCCGCCATTCTGACACCCTATGCTCTTCGCTTCATCATTGTGTCTTTTGTACACTCACGACTTGACGATTGAGCGTCTGTTCTCTCCGGTCTACCCGATAGTGAATACCGACGTCTCCAGTCCGTCCTGAACGCGGCTGCTAGAGTTTAACCAGTGTTGCCACAGCGGCCAACTGGAAAGAATTCCGCCGCGACGGTCTAGCTGTGCCGATTCCTAGACCTATGTATGAATCGCTTTATTAAAGATAGATAAAGCAATTTTGGGAATCGATTTACAGTCACACGCACGTACATCACGCAATTTAGCCTGTGTAAATAATGATGCATACTAAATTAAGTAACCTGATTTTTCGTTTCCCATGCCCTCCCATCATAGGTACCTTATCATCATTAATTCAGTAATGGATCAAAGCAGTGAGTTTAATGCGCATCACATATGCTTCAATTGCAACTCTACCCATTCACTAATCAAGTAATTCAAATTGAAAAAATAGCACAAAACAGATGCTGAGTTACGTAGTCCTACTGATGGGACCATTCCATTAATAAGAGAGGCTAGAGAACATCTTGAAGAGAGGTTTTAGAAGTAATTTCAGAGCGATTGAAAATCTAATGGTTAAATCGCTAAATCATGACGAGGTGTGAAGCGAGTATCTGAGATTGAAACGTTCCAATGCTGTAGGAACATCATGCAAGTTGACACGGACAAGAAGCTGAAAATCCGCATCTGCGTTTGCTACCCGTAGGATAATTAAGCTTGCGCCGAATGATCAAAAAATAGGACCGGTGGGATTCTCAAATTCCAAGAATTCCGCCACCACCTCCAGATTTCCGCCAATTCCGCCGCTGTGGCAACACTGACTTTAACCAATACTTCCAGAACACAGCACATGACTTCCGTATTGCCGAGTTCTGCTTTCAGTATCTCAACGTTAGCGCTCCTCCTTATCTATCGGACTCGCTTCTGCAGGTCCCGAACATCGCCTCATGCAACCACCTAAGGTCTGCAGCTCCATCTACTCTGCTCGTCCTTCTCTCACGGAGATCGATTGGAAGCCGTGCATTTCCCGCTGCAGCTGCACGAGCCTGCAATTCCCTGCCCTCATCACTGACCGACCAAACTTCACTCTCGTCCTTCAAGCTTTCGCTTAAAACTACCTTCTTCCCTCGCTCAATTCCTGTGTCGAATTTCTGTTCTTTGTAAACTCCTTTTTTTGTGAAGTGGCCTTGAAATCATGCATGCCATACGCCACTCAAAACTATGCGTTAAATAAATAAGGAAAACAATACTAACCATACTCTGAACTATTTGCATAATAAGTGCAAATGGAGAAAATGGAGTAATTATAGCCCTAAATCGTTATGAACAGATGAGAACAATTCAGCTTGTTTATGGAAATACTCGCGCAATCTAGAACAGCAGTCACAATGATCGATTTATGTCAGATTAGTTTCCATAAGACGGAAGTGATACCAAATGAATTATTTTACTTTGCCTTCTTTTGCCACGCCCCTGTAATCTTCGGTTGAGGACAGTCTCCGACCTGAAGAGATTTCTAACTAAAAAGAATTTATTATTTACACTATCTTCCATACGCCAATACTCAGACGAACCGAACTCCCTCGCACACAGTCTGCATTACCCGATTGGGATGGAATCTCCCTTACTGGATGGTACTAACTCAAGAAAACAAGTGAACTTGGCAGAAATTCAGAAATTTAAATTAACGCCTCAGTTCTCCATTTTGCCAACGAACTCTTCAACTCATTTATCATTTTGATCGTATCCGCTCTTACCACCTCATCTGAGACAATGGAAGAAAATTAATTACTTCTCTATAATGGCTGCGAGAGTGGCGCTTTCTCTTTACTAAATACCTCCTGAGAAGAAATTCCATCAGAGAATTGAAAATATCATGAAATTTACATAACAGAGGAGAGTTTGACAAACATTCGCAATTATTTGATAACAACTCTAGAGTGCCCGGAGGCTTTCAAAATTTTGTGGCTGTTCGGATTCGGTCTTCTTCGAATAGATCGTTTTGATGGTTAAAAGTTTCGCTTCCTTTTCTGCCTAAATTCTGCAAAATTTTTAAAAAGTTAAAGAATCTCGAAGCGTTGAATAAAAGTTATTCCTTAATTCCTGCGGAAGTCAGTGGCAATTTTTCTTATAGCAACAGACTATAAGATCGATTGAGGTAATTTGTAAGAGTATAGATGCAGTTCGAAGATGAAAACCATGCACCCGGGCACATATCCTTGCCGACTGGTGCACTTCCGCGGTCTATCAACTTGAGTATCCGGGTCTGATACCTGGGTCCGGATCCGGTCCGTCTGTAATTTAAGTAGGAAACCCGGGCACGGCTAAAATTCCAGGCGTGGTCGGTCCTTAAGTAGTATTGTAAAATTTGCTCGGTTTTCATTCTAAAAATGCATTTGTGCATGGATTTATCAAAGGAAATCTGATTATTGCGAACGTTTCCGTACTTTTAAAGATGAAATACTGAAGCAGCAGAAATCAGCTAAATCATTTCAAGCATTCAACACTTGATTTAAAGCACCAGAATAAAATGCTAAGTCGGCGAAAACAACCTCGCCGCAAAACATTAATACAGTGACGGAATAAAAATGTTTCTTAAAAGGCTACATACCGACATTTGATGACTTTCGCCTACCTGCGTGAAAAGGAGATCCTTAATTTACTAACTGTCATTTTTTTTAACATTGTCATTTTCATAGAAACTATCGGCAGTTTCATGCGCGGAAAATATTCAAACAAGCAAGAAGACCTGCTAAACCATCACATTAAATGATGACTAATGTAACAACGAGCCATGACCACTTATGTCTCCAACTGCAGCTGCCATCTTCAGGGTCGCTCCTTGTATCTTTCATGTGGACGAGTAAAAAGTATTTTGTCACCTGTTCACTATAACCTATCGTTTATTGATTAATTTATCTTTAATATAAGCATAGTGGCAATAGTAATGAATCATTTTGGTGGCTTCAATGGAGCGTGACACAAAACACATAAATACCCCGGCTTCCCCTATATTTGGCCAGTAAAAACTTAAATTATTTACAAATAAAAGTGGGTCAACGTTTCGTGCTACAGACACTTCAAAGGACTGATAAAAGCTGACAATGATGACAGGAGACGTTAAATACGACAAGGAATGGAACAGAGTTCAATATGACAAGCGAGAAAATTGGGAACTTATTTTTGCATGAGTTTTAATAAGACGGGCTCCTGTTAATCAACAATCTATTGCGTATTGACTTTTATCAATTACATCGATGTCAAAATTAGAGATGGAGATATCACTTAACAGTTGAACTTTCGTACAGTGTTCATAGAGGGCAGTTCATTTTCACCAATTCTCTTTTGTGTTCATTTTACCATTTGAAGAACGAGAAATTGGTCTGACCAAAATAAATTTCCTCACATAAAATGCAGGTGAACTTGAAAAACTACAAAACGGTCAGAACACGCGATCTTAGGTAGTAAGAGCGAGCAAAGCTGGCATGAAGAATGTTTCGTATTTTCGAAGTTCCTTGTAGGCTATTTAGAATGAATTTTAGGGTAGAAACAGCCTTACTAATCAGTTTAACAGAGAGATAGCACTGCTTTATTAGTGTGTTTCATTTTCGGTCATATAATCACTTGCGAAGTTTAGTTATCAAAGGGACTAACTGTCCGCGTGTAGGTCTTCTTCTATTTTTGTATTTTTACTGCTGACATGTCGATAAAGCAAAGTAACGAAGTGTTATTTACGTAATTGATATTATGTTGAATGTAGGCGGGTATAACAAATATAACTTACACAGTAAGAATCCATATTCCTTGAAAACCTCCATCTATTGGTTGTAGCAGCGTCTCTTCAACCTTCTGCTTCACAGAGGAAATATTCTCCTGAAAAAACACAGCAGAATTAGTATAATTCACAACGTACACGTACAAGAGTGAAATTCAACATGCTGTGGAACCCTGAGAGGATAGCAACGTTTTATCCTTCAAAAATGCATGTACAATTCGGACGCAAGGATATGTTAATTGTTAAGTAGTCAGCAAGTGGCAACAGCAAGAGAACTCTGTTTAATCGCTGATACAAAACCTAAGAAAACGGGATACTACAACTATGCAACTACATGTAAGTTAGCATCACCGTAGCAATGCTGTCACATATACGTTCGTGAACGAATCTAGGGAGACGAAAATGATTTAATCCAAGAATAATATAGCAGATAGCACTGTCCTATTCAAAGATGGCGAGAAAATGTTGAGTCAAAACTCTTTGCTATCATCAGCTGTTTGAATAGTTATGTTCTGGGAATCATGTCTACAATATATTCTTGATTAAATCAACAGATGCCACTCATGCCACGCTTCCTCAGGTATTGAGAGGCCTTCCTAATCGTTCTATCGATTTGATCGGCCTGGCCCCTGCCATGTGTCACAGGTTGGAGGTAAAAAAGCGAAAGAATTGCTATAAATGCAGCCACATGATTCCTCCCTGATGACTCCTTACATAGCTATAACATCTGAAGCATCTCCAATCGATTTGCAACTTTGGTTGGCATCTCCTCAATATTTAATCTTGCATTTTTGTCTATGGATTGTGATGATAAACATAAAGCATCAAATAAACCGTTTACAGTGAAAATGTCTGGTGATATTGATGACATCATCATTATCCTGTTGCAAAATACCTATCTAATATAGAGCTGGGCAATATTCGATTAGCCAACATCCAAAAATGTTGATTACGATTTAATTATTAATTTGTAATTTAAGTGTTTAAATATTTGATTATGATTATGATTGATTAAAGTGCTGAAGAATGTGACTATGACTGTGATTATGATTAAGGCGGCCATAGACTTGAATATGATTGATTGATTAAGGTGTTCGAAATTAATGTGTGTCAGACGCCTTATCATGAAGGCTGTGTATGTTAAAAATGATGCTGATGAAGGCTTTCGGACGCTTTGTCCAGTCAGCGATAATTACAGTGCGTTTAAGTAATAATTTTAATCGTGATAAAAATGTTTAATATTGTGCAGTTATAGCAGTTCTTATCTCCTTGTTCGATTAATAAGTTTATTGAATTAGTATCATTGTAATTATTCGATTTTGTTCAGCACCATCATAGCGCACAAATTGACGAAAACATTGAACTCATGTAGGGAACATATTCTATGACGAGGCGTTAACGTATGTTCATCACCGTGCATCAGGGATTGGTACTCTCTGCGACATTGTGTACTTTCAGTCCTCACGTGGTCTAGCTGTCACCCTGTCATCGGCGGCCGTGGTCCGATCTTAACTGATGTTCGGATGATTAAAATCAAATTTGCTGATTAATAAACGTGATTTTGATTATGATTGATGATTGAACTAAATTTCAATGACGTGATTATGATTAGCCTCAAAAAGTTAATTGATTATGATTTTGTTGATTAATCCAGGTCTAATCAATCTGTGGTCTCCGTGGCACAGTGGACTAGTTCTTGGCCTAGCGATCTTTTGGTCCAGAGGTCGAGCCCCGAAGGTGTCATTGGAAGTCGTCAGGAAGGGCATCCAGACTAAAAGTAATACAATACTCCGTAAGTCTGACTATGTCAGCACCGTCCAAGCCCCAAGTATGGGGAGTAGTGACGTAAAAGCTTCATCATCAGGTCTAATCAAAAACTCTAAAACACACGTCCATGCAAGATACACAGGCATACCACAGTCAAAGAGAATGGACATGGACACCTAGGCTTCACAAATTCCTAAATTCGTCGAGTACTGAATTCTAATGTGTTGACCATTTCCTTTTCGAAGTATACTTCGTGTTTCACTGCAAACCTTCACTTATCTGGTAATACGGTTATCTATTCCAGATACCACTCTATGACTGGTAATCTATCATTCATCACATGCGTTGGTGTCACTAGTCACGCGGAATCAGCGAGTTTGCAATCAGCTGTATACTCCCTGGGTCACTGCAGAATTCAGCAAGATGATAGATGAAAGCAACACTTCAGAGTGTCTTGATTAGCAACAACTGAATCTGGTGAACGAAGTAAAACTACTGCATTTATTCTACTAAATGCCGCACCTTTGATGTCAAGAAAATTAGAAAAGAATAACAAATGTAGTACATAGCGTTCAAATAAGAGTATCGCTTCCTTTGTTAAGGCGAATTTTCTATTGTTTTAAAAACATATGCACAGGCCCGATACGTTTCGTCCTCAGACGTTCTCAAGGTCATAAATGCTGCACAACTTGGCGAGGGATTATATTGTAAAACTGAGCGGTCCATCAAATCATCTCATGTTTTCTGTTCATGAGAGGTTTACTCTTGGACCATTTGCGACTTTCAGACAACGTGTGAGCTGAATTACGTTGTTTGCTTAGTTTGCGTTGTCTGAACATGCTCCGCCTGTTGAAGTGAGTCTATTAACATGTCAGTCGTTCTGAACATGTTAATAAAGATCACAGCAATCTGACTGATGTGCGTACAAATCGAGAACTTTGACCTTTTCATTATAAGCAAACAACGTAATTCAGTTCACACGATGTTGTCTGAAAGTCGCCAATAGTCCAAGAGTAGTCCTCTCCTGAACAGAAAACATGAGATGATTTGATGGACCGCTCAGTTTTACAATATAATCCCTCGCCAAGTTGTGCAGCATTTATGCCCTTGAGAACGTCTGAGGACGAAACGTGTCAGGCCTGTGCATATGTTTTTAAAACAATAGAAAATTCGTCTTCACGAAGGGAGCGAGTTTCTTTTACTTGAACGCTACAATGCACCTCCCGTATAATGGACGCGTTGCTGTACTCAATTATCTATTGAGCTTAATACCAGAGATAACTATCAAACGTCACTGGAATGCTGCATTGCACGGTAGTCAGTGCAGTCTATATTGTGATAAAAGCGTAACACTCTTCATCTGATTTCATCGTCATCGACATATAGGCTATGGGTATTTCTATTCTCCCCCCCCCCCACATTTTCCAACTTTTCCAAATTCATGAAATTTCGTCAAACTCAGTCATATTTGACTTAGAATAGACTTCATCTGTCACTGAGTGACAGTACAGCACCACTGAGAAGTCTTACTTGAACCCTGGGATGAAGAATTGGTGCCTTGGATACTCAGTTAGAATACAAGGTACAGCTGTGATCATAAACTTCATGGGATTGTTGTCTGCAGACAAATGACGAGCAGTTGTCTAATTCTGAGGCTGTACATGTTCTACAAGCTCATTTTACACACTCACTCAACGCTTTTGCGACAGTAGTGAGACTGCCCTTAAGAGCAAGAGAAGATCGTGCATCGAGAGACGATGCAAAACTCTCGGGTGTCAACAACCAAAATGTGGAGGGGGAGAATAGAAGTACCAGGCTATGTACCATGCTTTATGTGGGGACGATTCTTCTAGGAAGAGATGCCGAAACACCTTAACTAAAAAATAACCTAGCCTACAAATTGTATGCTGTTACTGGTGGCTCCTGTCTTCGGCTGTTGTTGTAGGTCGAGCACCGAGTCATGTCATGTTTTGTGTGAGCCCTGCCTAACCATGGGAGGGAAACCGCAAATGCTGGTACCGGTAATTCCAATAAATTGGTCCCACGCTGTGTTCATACAGCGTCGATACCACCACGACTTGTCGGCAACGAATAACCCGGTAGCGCAGTAAGAAGCATGTTAGCTGAGATTTCAGCTCTTATTGACTCCTTTCCGTTAATATTGAACACAAGTGCAATGAAACTCAAAATCCTCTTTTTAAAAAATAATATTACAGAATAATTATTAGAATAATAAATTAATTAGATAATAATCATTAGAATAATTTTATAGGATAACTTCATTTATCATCATCATCATCTCAAGTGATTTCTATTCTGTAGTTTGAGTGCATGAGTCACTCAGAAAGCAATTCAGAGTCACCAAGAGCATTTTCATTTTTTAAGATTTAGTTTACATTGAATGGAAAGCAAACCTGCAATTGCAAATGAATTGTTGTAGAATACAATTCCTGGTCAACCCTATCTATACCGGAAATCCCTGTCACATTTTTGATGTGGTCCTTTTTAAGACGAAACCGCCCGACCTGCGCTTTCAAGACTTTTGACTTTAGTGTATCTCCCAGATTTTCACCAAAAATCGTTGAATTCGGTCCGCTGAAGAATTTTACCCTATTAGAAGAATTTTTCCACTTTTTGCGGACATTTTGTATGAAACTTTCAGACATTCTTCTCGATTTTCAGCATGAGTACAGTATTGTGTGAAAATGAGTCTGAATCGCATCATGAACATCTGTTGGGCTCTTTTCTAGTCTCTCCCGCCAGCACCTTAATATGTCTTGCTTTGCGGAAATCATAAGAAATCGAATAGAATCATAGCACTAGGAATATGGGTATCTTAGATATCGGGAAACTCATGCTGACGGCGATGATGGCTCATATGTGACGTCACAAACTGCGCACGCGTGGACTAACTTCCAAGGGAGATGTGATTCATCAGTATTTATTGTCACAACGTCGCTCGTCACAATGATTCGCCTTGCAAAGAAGGGTTTCGAGACTACTTGCTGTTCAATGTCAGCAGAACAAAGGTATTATACAATGCATGCAAATCGGAGTTGTAGCTGTGGCCATCTAATGGTCCTGACACTCTCATATCGAGAGAACTGCCTATGTCAACAAAAAAGAACCATCCATTGTGTCATGGACATAGAATAGAGGATTAGAAATTCAATCATTATGCAAGTAGTAGTCGCTACTGAAATATTTAGTTATGGCAAATATGTACTATTCAATTTTGTGAATTTTCCTAATTGTTTGTTTTCTCAGCTTCCGCAAGTCGATCTCCCTCATTACGATCACCCTTGAATTTATTTTGAACTGCAGAACAAATTTTTTTCAGATGCATTTGAGTAGTTACTTTTGGAGAAAAATTTTCGTACTTCATGCATGCCAGGGGGCGGCCAACTCCGGTCCGCGTCACCTTTCCTTCAGACCCACAGCTTGGTTATAAATCGACAGCATCTGGCCAGACAGACATAAACATCAATAATAAAGATGAATTGGTACTTAAGGGTTATCTCCCCACCCCAGGTTTTCAAATTTGTTTAAAATCTGCAAATATGAATCAATTATCACTAAACCGGTGGACGTACTTAAGTATATTTTCTACCCACATACAAAAATTTATGAAATCGGACAAGTACTTTCTGAATTAGGGACGATAACGTGAAGTGTAGCGATGTCAACAGCTTGATCTGACTTCGTCTGTTCGACGCGTTATTGTTGCTCGTGTGTGTAAATATCTTCACTGACGTGTACATTAAGTTTTATAACCGTTGATTCAAATCCACGGATTTTAAGCAAACTTGAAAACGTGGAGGGGGGAGATAACCCATAAGTGCTGGTGAATCATAGCAAAAATTCAGTAAAATTTGAAAAAATTGTCAAAATTGATGATTTTCTTATGTACGTGACCATGTTCTTCAGAAGTTTGTCCATTTTTGAGAGCAAAGAAAATAAACCAACTTTCCCGGTCACTCCTTCAAATTTACTGATCTCAGTTCAAAATCAAAATAAGTGTACAAAAGCAGCACTAAATTTTCGGCCGTTGGCCTTCACGTGGTGCGATGCTGTACAATTTACTGGTATGTTGGGTTGATATACAAATTGTCATCCAAGAGCATTCAAAATATAGATTTATTTGTATCAATGTATCTGACATATTCTTCATCTTTAAAAGTCTTAGCGTTGCGATGCCTTTAGACCAAATGCCAATCCAACCGACTTAGCACTCGGGGTTCAATCACACGACCAAAAGATAGCTAAACCAAGGACTTAACACTAGCATAATCATTAACAAAACAGAGCTTGTGCTTCAGAAAGACGAAAACGTGGACTTTGTGACTCATTGCTTTCCTATTTTTAAAGGACTCTTCATAACTCCTCCCGTTGCCAACCTGCGTCAACTCCATCCCTCCTCCCGAACGGAGAAAATGGATATGAATAGAAGAAAGAATAATCCAGTAAATATTATAAATAGCTATCTTGTAAGATAAAAATTATCAAAAATTTCTATTTATTTTAATTATTTGAATAAAATCTTTATTAAGGCTAACGAGTATCGGTTGGAAAACTGCTACATAGTTTTATACAGTCAAGGTTGCCTCTCGAAATAAGTTGAAGCTTTATGGAAACAATATTTCGACTGTCACAGTCCTATCAAAGTGTAAAGTATAAAAATTCAAAATCGAATATAAAAACAAAATGCTTTCGAAAATCAAAATGTTCAAATATAATAAATTTCTATCATATTTTCAAAATATTTCATTTTTGAATATATACGAGGTCATCATAATAGCATCATCATAAGAGACTGAGATGCGAAAACGTGTCGTCTTCCTGGTGCAAATTGAATGACAAATCGAACGACGAATTGGGAGATCCATGGGGAACCTATCAACTCTAAATCAGCGAACTGAGTAGATTACGGGATTTGGCATGTGTAGCATCACCTCCCTGAGGGAGGATTACGAAGGCGTTTGAGTTTGAGCTGAGAGGGAAGATATGAACTATATGAATATACAGACATTCATTTATCGATGAACCTAGCTCGACAGATAATATCCGTCGTGAATCAGATCGATTCTGCGATGCACGATATTCCACGTGTATCCATACAATATTCAGAGAACATCGTGCAAATGATATTGGGTTCTACACGGATGAGATGATAATGAGACTTCCACAAAATTATGCACAACAACCTATGCAGTGTTGCCACAACGGCCAACTGACGGGACGACCGAATTCCGCCAATTTCTGTTGGCCTATACACATACCACATCCTATAGACTTTTCTGTCATTGACCTCAACACACAGCTGTGCACACATTCTCTAATGCTGAATCCTGATGGATTTCAACTTGGCTAGTTAGGAATCCATATGCAAATAAATACATTCAATTAATTAAAATAATCAATAATTCATATAAAAATTGAGAAGTTCTTTCTTTCATTTCTGATGCCTAAATCCCAGACCAATTATCATTGATTTGATAATAGATCACGAAACGAGGATTACACGCACATTTCTTGTTCCTATCACATGGATTGTCACTTTATGTGCTATCTGCAGGAAGTTTTACACCTAGTTTTGCTGATTAAAAAACCCTGCGAACTACTTAATGTTTAACGTAATAATAACATAAAGCAGAACAAATAAGTTACGGATGCTAATTTAATAGAAGCCTAAAGAACATTTGCCAAAAGCATGTCGAGAACATAGATATTATCAGCTTCAACAATGCAACTTGAAAAGTGGTTGCGCTGGAATTATTGTGTGATGTAGTTGAACTTTGAATTGAGTTTTCCGAGTGAAGGAGGCCGAATTTAGTAAAACTGATGCGTGGCACATAATCAGCGACCCCAAATTGTACTAGAAATATGTATTTCAGGAGTGGTACACTCGAAATGAAAAATGGTTGCGCTGGTTGTGCAATATTTTATTATAAGCTATGTCATGTGATTTGATGTTTAATGTTTTCTTTTAGAGCGGGTGAAAGACTGCTTTTGTTTGATTGATTCTGATGAATGTTGACCTGGCACATCCGCTGGTGCTTTTTATGTGAAGCATAACTGCCTGAGTGCTGAGTAATTTTGATTTGAAGTTTGGTTGCGCCAACTTCACACTTCGGTGAAATAAAATTTTGAAACTTGATTTTTTCCATGAAGATCGATTATTTTTAGTAATTTTTTGGATGGCACATAATTAGGCATGGATATTTCATCGTTTGTTATGGGTTTTGTTGCTTGATGCGCTAAATTTATGAAAGTCAGAAAAATTGGTTGCGCCAACTTCACAGCGCAACCAATTTGAAATTTGAATTGCGTTTTCTGGCCAAAGGAGGCTGAATTTCGTGAAACCGAGTAGTGGCACACAATCAGCGACCTCGAATTGTGTGGTTGATGTGATTTTTGGTAGTGGCACAGCAAAAACAAAAATGGTTGCGCCAACTTCACACACGTCAGTAAACTTCCCTTTCTTCCTCGATGACAACCAACATGCAGCATACTGCACATGTTGCATTTTAAAGAAAAACATATTGAAACGATATTCAATATTTTAAAATGAAAAAGAACAAAACGTTGCAATCGAAACAAAAAAGGTAGAAAAAGGCAAAGCTAGAAACAAGTGGTGATAAATGCAAACATTTTCAAATTGAGAGGTTATGAAAAAGTTGATCAGGATGATAGCAGTCAGTCCCACATCAGTCCTTTCATTTCAATCGCCGTCTTGTAAATGGCAAGTCAAGTTTATGAAATTATCAGCAATCCTTCACGATCTGATATTATTTGCTAACGTTGATCTAATCCTCTTCATTATAAGCGATGCTTTGTAGCTACAACGCAGAACGGTAAATAACCGAAACAGCAATTCGGCGGAATTTTCAAATTGTCAAAATGCATATTTCACAAAGAAATATACAAATCCAAAGAGAAGCAGTTGAAGCTTCTATTATAATAGCATTTCCTTGTTATTCCTCCAATAAATAGATCATTGGATCCAATGTCAGTATAAATGCCATTGTCTTTTAAAACGATGCCTTGCGAACTTTACTGAACGGTGATGCAAGAGAGAACGTAGTTTATAGTAAAAAGCTTTAACTGAAATCTAATCAAAAGTTACATTTATTTTTGTTCTAAGTGACCGATGGGTGGAGGTGCATGATCTGAAATGAACGGTCAACGTGAACTGAAGATGACAATAATCATGCTCCTATTTTCCAAGAAAATCCATTTAGCTCGGTCAATATGAAATCCTTATCCTGTGCGCCAAGCAATAATTGAAAAGCTATGCCATATGCGCATCATTCAGTGTGCGACGATTCAAATTCTAATCCAACTGCTCGGTGCGGCTAATTGCTATTTCATCTATTATGTGCAGCATACAAAATTCAAAATATCGCATTGTATAATAATAAAAATAATTTCCAATAATATTCAATTAATATTTGCTTACGAATGATTACCAATAACATTGCAATACCAATAAATTCAATTATTTCATTCACTGATGCAGGAAGTGAGTCCACGGGAGATCCAGAATCAATTGGTCACAATCAGATTCGATAGCGTACAGCTCTACTAACTCGTTAGTGAAATTCAAGGTCACGCGCCGCGTCCGGTGTGAATGGACCTTAAGAGTATCACAAAGCTCCACTAAAAGTCTGACTATGTCAGCACCATCCAAACACCAACTAAGGAGTAGCGTCATATATAAATTGCTATGTCCGTACACGTTCTTACCTTCTTTGAAAAGAACCTCTCGGCCGCCGAATCGTCAGTCGTGAAATTTGACTTAGGTGCAGTACGACCACCTCCACGCGATCCCGAATTTCCTGAAACTTCGTTGGTTTGAAATTCTAGCCGTGAATCTTTGTAACCGGCGGGTGTGTCGTCGTAGCTTGTCGCCTGCATATCTGAAAGTGCAATTTAGAGAACAAATGGTTCGATATCATCATTCATGCGCGATCGACGAACTTAATGACAAAGTTATTAATTCGTGCAAAATGACTTAATGATTTTATGATAGAATTGATGGCGTCCGCATGTCGTGATGGCTCTCCGATGCATTTACCTGTGAAGTTCAGTTGATAACATTAGCTACTTATGATAGGCCAAAAATTTGTCCGCTTCCTTCTGAAAGAAGTGATTAAACGATTTGTTGGCTGCGATTCAATGCAAGCGATTTCCTGCAAACTGAACCATTTCAAAGTAAAAAAATACAATTTTACGATTGCACTTAAATTTCTGAGACTTGCTCGACACGAAAGCAAATGAGTAGGTTGTGGGCGAATCACTATGATGTCATAAAATTACAGAATCTGTAAGGCTAAATGTGATAGCTAGCTACAACATTTATGATCAGCAACAATTTCATGCCATCTTAACACAACAGGAAGTATTTTTTCCAAAAGCATGTATCATTTTCATTTCAATCTATGAAATTGCAAAGCTCGTGCGTATGCACGAAATAATGGTACTGTGTGTGTGGCCACTTTGAGGAATTAATCAAGAAGATAGTTGGCTGGAGGATCATCATCTCTGGTTCGATATTTAGCAGGACGGCTGCATGTGCAAAGACAAAATGTGGGACCGACTGTCTGAATTGTAATGTCATAGCAACTCCTTGTCAGATGAAAGAACGCTGATTGCTGAAACCGAATGTCAGATTTCTGATTTGGAGACTTGAAGATATATAATTCTTAAATCGATCTAGTAGCTTTCCATAAGACTTCAAGAGGTGTCAAGGAAGAGAATGGAAAATTTCAAGGAAATATAAATCATGGAATTTTGTACGAATTCTTAATAAGTCTATTAGATGATAATAATGAAGGGCCATTAACAGAAAGCTGGCTATTCAAGAACAGACCATGCAGTCTTTCGTCAGTCCATCGGACGTGTGAAGCACGAATAACAATAAAGCGCCTTTGATGCAATGATGGATTTTCAAGATAAGATTCAGAGTTTAATTTCATAAAAATCAGTAGTAAATGACACAAACTCAATATTTTGATTTTTGAGGCACTTTCATTGACAAATTAAGATTATTCGCTTATTCTGGGTTTCTTTTCACAGTGAGCATTCAGTTTGACACTAGCTCTTCAATGACTGTTCTGTACTTCTTTTTTAATAATAATAGCACGTTTATGGAATGATTACTTATCATGCATATTAATCTTTACAGAAAAACGGATGCACCCAAACAGAAATCATTAAGTCAACAAAGTAAAAACCGTAGAAAAAATTGTTACAAACGAAGGTAAACAGTTCTCCTTATTTAAGCGAGTGCAGAATGGAAAAAAGACAGCACATTTCTTGGTGCGATAGAGAGGTGATAGGAGCTTTATTCGGGAATCTCAATTGACGTGGTACAAATTCGTGAAGCAAATGAGACGAATTTAAACTAGAGCGAAAGTTTCGAAGATTTCGATGCTTTCCTTCCAGTGATCGGACTTCTGGAAACAACATTTTGATATTTCAATTTCATCACCACCTTTTCCTTTCTGACTGACGCTTCCAAATTGTCTTTTTCATTCTTCTAAAGAATGCAATCTATAAATAAATGAAGCCACCAAATTCATTTTGATAAAATCAAACACAAAATTTTTTACACAATGCTCTTATTCAAGGGCACACATGATTAAATATAAATGACTTAGTCTAAACATTATTATGAACATGAATAATAATTTAAATACTATTACGAATATAAATAACAAAATAACTATTATGAATATAAATAGTACGTTAATCATCAAATATACTCTTCCAATCACTCTTCCATTTCTTTGGATTTTGCAAAGGTTTTAGAATTACTTTTTCAATATTAAGTGCTACTAAATAAACAGAGCAAGCACTTCGAGAGCGCGCCCGGAGGTCGTGAGTGACAATTATGAATTCTGCTTCAAAGTTTCTTGTTACTTCTTCTTCAGATTCTGTCGATCATCCAAAATTGCTCTAGTGATTGAGAAAGGACATTCGACAAATCCGCTTGTGATCTAAGGAGTACTTTCATCGGTTTCTGACGGACAGTCGGAACGTCACTTCCGTTTTTCAAAATTGCAAAATAGCAGTTCAATCTACTTGCACGGAATTAATCATGTTAAAATTGCATGACGCTATGATTTCATCATCGTCAAAACTCTTAACTACTTTCTTGACTGTTTGAGCCATTTCAATCAGTCGAGAATTGAATTTTGCTTCTGTTGCGATGAGCGACTACGACGCCAACAACTCATTTATCAGTGGAAGATAGTGTTTGCAGATGTGAACTGCCACTTATGACGGTATCTCTCAATTCACGTATCGAATCTTACCGAACTTGTTTTAAGTTCAATTTTTACTCATAATATCATGAATTTCTCGCCATATTAAAAGGAAAATAACGATTTACTATGTCATCGACTCCAAACTGGCCAGGTAGGTGCACGACAATGCAATTTGGCGTCTGAATCGATCGGATTAATACGGCATTGCTTTAAGAGGCGGGCGCGCGCCAGATGGTCGGCTTCAGCGCACTAGCGAGCATATTTTCAGAATTTCTAATAGATCATGCGTCTGGGGCGTCAACTTTAAATTTTGGCTTCGACACGTTTGTCTTTAAAATTGCTAAAAATAAATCAAACGCTGGCGCGTCAATCTCGAATGTGGCGCGCTGACAAGTTCGAATTTGGCAAAATCTAAAAATAGAAAACTCCTCCGGCGTGCCTGAGAGATCAGCTGGAGCACTATCCGGCGCGATCTATGTAAAGATTCCATTTGGGTAGAGTGCCTTAAATAATTAATGAGCATACCATTGAGCGATGAGATGCACTGATTCTGTTTTTAAACCTCCCATCAACATCATCGTTTGCTTGCAATTTACGCATGAGTTTGGTAAACTTAGGTGACTATGATCATGAACCTGATCAGAACATACGTCGTGTGAGCCTTTTCGACTTCATTGGATTCAGGCAGTCAGAATAGGGCGATATTGTTGTCCTTCTAGAACAGATTCCACTCTTACCTGGAGAAGGAGCTCGTTTTTATATCTGCGAGTTGTAATCCATAAACTGAGGAATCCTTTAAGGCATTAAAATTTTAATGCCTTTAAGGTTTTCCTATTTCTAATCATCACGCTGATAGGGCCTATATGCTGGTCGCATATAAAATGATTTCAAATTCTCCTCAAAACCTTCAATTTTTTTAGTAATTATCATCTTAATTAACAATAATCTTCCAGCCTAGTAGATGAATGTTCAATCAATGAGTTCAGCCTGTTCCGTTTTTCGTCTGCTTTCCTGGGAGACACTTTCACTAGGTTTGGATTATCTCCAGAAAATGCGAGAATCTTGTCGATAGGTAGGTCCTCCGTTTGGAGATATGACATCAACCCCTTTATCAACTTGTTTCTGTGCATCTTCATGTTCAAGTGAAGCAACTCCCAATAATGATCCTTTCATGGAAGTATCATCCTAAAATTTTGCGGGAATTCCATTATGCCTCGAGAAGTAAAGCTGCTGCATTGTCGTTACCTTTGGTGCAATGCTTGACATTTTTATGGATGCTATCAGCAAACCTTTGAACCATGGAGCCAAATAGCAGACTATAACAAATATGATCTTCGTTGATCCTAGCTTCATTTCAGAGAAGATTTGACTTTAAGGATCCACATTTTGCAAACAAGGGACGAGATTTGAGGAAATAACAAAACTGTAGTTGGATTAAACACATTTCAGTCACAAATTCAGAAACTCCGCATTGCTTCAGGAGTGGTGAATTAAATCTAGTAATTCTGTTCATCGGCGTTCTAAATATCCATACATAATTTCGATCGGCTGCCTTTAAGGCAAAAGGTTGGACAGCTCTTGAACCATCTTGAATATCAATGAGTATCTCTATCTCTATCAAAGTCACGCATAACTTTTGGACTAAAGAGTAACTAAAAAACTGATTTTTAATCTAAAGATCAAAACTTCACAACTTCGTTGGTAAAATGCTCGCCATATTCAAGTCATTCAGAACCGAGGAACTCATCAAAAATGTATGAAATAGACTCCAGAAGAAGACAGGAAAGTCATTCAACGACAATTAATTCCGGTTAACAAAATTCACTAAAAAGACTTCCAATGTGCATGGTAACCATAAAATAAGCAAATGCCTTTATACAAGTACAAACCGCTTCATAAATAATTGCACAAAAAAGTTAATCTATTTTCGAATGTAATTTTCATGTTGAAGTCTTGGTTCAACTTTAATAAAAGACATACAATATGAAACCTCATGTTCCATAGATTATTTGGTATACGTATACTAGTATTTTACTTTCTTAAGTGGTAAGTTGGGGTCAGTAGGCCCTATGAAAGAAAATTGAATGTGTTCTTTGATGCTGGATTTCAACATGAAGAAGACAATTTTTAATGAAAATTGACAACGGCGTGAGCAACCAATCAGTCTTTAGATCATGTAAGGATTTTAAGATTAGTTGAATACACAAAAAGATGCAGTGACAATACGTTTCACCAAAAACTTGCTGCTAAAAGAGCATCTGACTCAATTTTTTTAGTGAAGATGCTCAAATTCATGCCATGTGAAAGGTTATGTCTAGCACTTTGAATTGGCTGAGCGTTTAAGCTGTGTCTGGTCAGTTGTGGTCAGCAGACGTAAAAAAATTACTAATTTTCGGTCAATTCAGTCACCGATACCTGCAAAACTATATTTCAGATTATCACCATTTAATCAGGTTCGTGTTAAGCTTTCAGTTGATACAACTTTTTTTCGAATTTCGACAACATTTGGCACAGTTTCACTCAATTTACAGTTTTGCCTAATTCCACGCTACTTTCGAGTTAACAAAGTTTTTAATGGTCAACTGCACACAACTAACGACTAAGTAACTTTTTTTGTATTAACGATGGCTTTTCAAGTTTGGGCTAAAAAGACTACTGGTGTTATCAGCTCAAAGTTTTATTAAGATCGGCCTATCCGTTCACTGGTACAACAGAAATTTTCTATTATTCCCATACTCAGCCATTTGATGTGTCAGAAGATTTTTCGAATCTCAAATCAGACAAGGGAACAAGACCCGTCTACTTATCTGCACGGTGCACCTATTGACTAACAATGGTAATTCTTCACGCCGTAGTTGGTAATGCTTGCGTTCGATAAGTGGATCGACATATGCAACTTTTGCAACTCAATCAATGATGAAAGGAAATACGAGTGCCGACATGAAGTAATCAGTAATGAAATGAAATGAAGCAACAAACTCCTGATCACTAATTACTTACGTGAATAAGCCTAGCTACTTAGTGTCTACCTATACTTCCTAAACATAGTGTCTCGAATACCAAAGCGAATATAATTAGTTATCAATCAATTATCAGCTCATGATTAAATTTCATGAGAATAAGCAAAAGGTAAAATATCTTTTTGGGCTGTGCAATGATTTAGGAAACGGACTGTACATGTGAAATACAGGGCTGGCCAAAAGTAACGCAAAATATAAATGAGCTGTAATTTTCTTATTATGCGACATTTTGCATAGGATAGAGTATCAGGGGCACTAGCACGCTTGAAGGTTTTTAGAATAGTAGCAGAAAGTGATACAATCATATCTATTCCAAAACTATTGCATGTACAAGTGCATCACAATAAATGTTCAAATAACCTCCATTATTTTCGGTGACAAATTTGAAGTCATCGAACGAGATGAGCCACTGCAGCAGAGAACTCGGTAGATGTCAGTATCGAAATCTCCGATCGAATCCTGTCTTTCAATTCTTCGAGAACGCAATGTCATGTGTCACACTTCCATAGATATGTGTTTGATAGACAAACAAACAAGTATTGAACAAAGTCAAACAATTCACTTATTCATTTATCCGGATCTCCTGATCACCAGTTTACGCGTTGAATATCAATCATAGATATTCCTTTATTCCAGAGAAGAGTGTTCGTAGAAAACTAAAGGAGCATCTACGCATGTATCCTTACCATCTATCCCTGATGCAGTCCATCGCGGAGGCTCAAATGAATTTCGCGAACTGGATGCTACAAAATCCTGTGTGTTGGACAACGTCTTATGGAGTGATCAGGCCTATTTTAGCCTGGACGGTACAGTTAACAAAGACAACGTATTATATGGGCTTACCACAATCCACATGCTGATAACAGAAAGTTTGCATTCATCGAAAATTTGTGCATGGATGGCATTTTCAGCAACCTACCAGGTAACTCCGTTTTTCTTCGATGACACTCAATGCTGACAATTACCGTGCTATGCTCTCCGATCATGTGATCCTAGAACTTAGAACAAAGCCAAATATGAACACGGTCATTTTTCAACATGATGGTGCACCGCCGCATTATTCTATGACGGCACGTGAATTGTTCTCCAAACATTTTCCACCAGAGTCATTGGTCGTGGATATGGGCTGCCTTGGCCAGCGAGATCACCAGATCTTTCTCCTCTGGATTACTGATTCTGGGGAATGCTTAAATCTCGCGTGTATCACATGAGAAAATCGGGAAGCATCGAAGAATTGAAAAGCAGGATTCGATCGGAGATTTCCATGCTGACATCTACCGAGTTCTCTGCTGCAGTGTCTCATCTCGTTCGATGACTTCAAATTTGTCACCGAAAATAATGGAGGTCATTTTGAACATTTATGGTGATGCACTTGTACATGCAATAGTTTTGGAATAGATATGATTGTATCACTTTCTGCTATTATACTAAAAACATTCAAGCGTGCTAGTGCTCCTGATACTCTATCCTATGCAAAATGTCGCATAATAAGAAAATTACAGCACATCTATATTTTGCGCTACTTTTGGCCAACCCGGCATATTTATATCACACTTGACACTTGAGTAGACATTATCAGTGGATCACTCATCGTCAGTGGTTGTCATATACCGGTAAATTCAGAAAAGTTTGTCCGAATGGAAGATAAATCATAGTGCAAAAAGATTGTTTTGGTTGTTGTGTGACAATTTTTGTCTCATGTGATATTCCAGCCTCATAAACCTATTGAGGAATTTGATGATAAGGACGCTGATGTGCGGCTTAAATAATGTCTTTTTTCCAATTGCTTTTATCTTTTCGCATCAGTCATGATCAGCAGCAGCTGTCCATATTTGAATAAATTAAGATCATTATTATCATCAGCAAGTTCCATCAAGTGCAAGCTTACCAAATTGACTAGATTACCGGATTCTAGACAAAACTGGGTGGAATAGCAGATATCGTAAGGCGGGGTGACTTTGGACAGTTTTGAAGTTCAACTAAAATTTTCAATTACTTAATAGTAGAAAAATTACAAACAATTTATATGATAAGTTGCATCTGCATTAGTGCGACGTCCTTACCAAGAATCACTTCTATTTCATTTGCTGCAGCATCTTTTTTATAAAAAGAATCCGGCGTGTCCAAAGTTACCCGGGATTGGTTGACTTTGGATACGCGATAAAAAAAGAACAGATTCCTATGAAAATATCGACATGAAACATTTTTATTTTACAGTGTACTAGAAAAGAGAGTTCGTGTTTTTCAGTCACGCATAGCATCATACTTTTAACTCGTCGTGCTCAACGTCTCATTGAAAAAATAGCTTTGCTGAGCCAATTTCAGTGATTTAGTTCGAAGAACTTTAATCATTCTGGGAGTTGAATTGTCGCACCTTGTGCATGGCCTATTGGCCTAAATGCAAGCCACAACTATTTTGATCTAGGAGGATGCAGGTCGATTTTAGTAAAGCTTGCACAGATAAAATACAAGGTATGAATTTATTAGACACTTTCACTCGAATGCAATGACAACAGTGTGTTGACAGTGATCGCATTACTTTCTTGACATTAACACTGCTCCAGTACCTTGGCTTATCTTCTTCAGTTCAATATCATTCAATTCGCATAAATACATGAGGGTTTGATGGCAAGTGTGGCAAAGTAAAAGAAACATACATTTGACTAGGTCCAAAAAGTAAAAAACGATGGAAATTGCTGCGGTAAATTCACGCATGAATTCAAGTCTCTGCGTACACGCAAATGTTTGTGAACATTTGCATGCCTCGCGCTTTTTTTCTGTCTGGTCAAATTGTTCTACGGATTCGAATCAACTAGTCGCTAATTTATCACCAATTTAACGTAAGGCACACTGTTAGTGAAACGGCTTTGTCTGAATGTGGAAGGACTCACAGCATAATCGATCATCAAAATTTCCGTTTTCTGATAACACCCAATGTGAAAAGCGACAATGGCATGACACATTTTGCACACTTGTCATATGTCAGATAGTTAACAGAGAACATCCTGAATTATATCTTTAAGAAAAAGTACATGATAAAAATTCAAAGTCGGACTATTTGATAAAATACAAACATCACAGGCAATAATGATCAAGAATGAACATCTGTGACGATTCACGAACCATCAACACGAAACCATGTTTGAAGCAAAAGTCACACTGATCTCATTATTGGAAAAAAATCTATGTTTTATGGCTTTAGTTCCCCTAGCAAGTGCAGTTCTGTCGGCACATCCGCTCTCCAAAGTTTCCCATTTTGCCCATTTATAGAGGGTGACTATGGACAGTCATTTTGCTATAGCCTACTTATAATCATTATTTCAGGGAGTGCAATAGATTCAACACATAATTTAGGTAATTCTCACTCATCCCCCACTGAGATTCCTCATTTAATGACAATCACATGTGAAATAGCGCAACCATTCTTCATGCACATTTTTAAATTATTTGTAATGTAATTTACAATTTAAACAGTTTAAGGTATATGGCAATTCCATCTCTCGAGGTTTCTCTGCGTATCACGGAGTGCCACAAGGAAGTATAATCGGGCCATTGATGTTTTGCATGGCGATGAATGATTTTTCTGTCGTTCATACTAACACTTCCGCAATAATGTATGCTGACGATCTCACGTTACTGCATTTCCTAAGAGCATCCGATGAAGACTACCTGCAAGACGAGCTTGAGAACGTTTTATCTTGGTCTTCATCTACGGGTCTACCTGTGAACCTAGATAAATGTGCGGTTCTCAACATCACCACGAGAAGAGACTTGGTTGTATCTCCCATACACTTACGGGACGGTGTCCCCATCACTACTGTGTCATCCATTAAACTTCTTGGTGTTCATTTCTCGAGTGATATGAAATGGAATATCCATATAACAAGTGTTGTATCCAAAGCATCTCAGAGGCTTTTCAATCTCTGGAATCTGAGACGTGCAGGGAGTCCAGTCAGTGTGTTGTTCAAAGCTTACTTAGCCTTTATTCGCGCTTTGTTCCTATATTGCTGTCCTGTGTTCGCTAACATCCCGAATTATCTTAAGCTGAAAATTATGGGAGTCGAACGTCGGGCTTCCAGGATAATCGGGAAGGAGATCGTACCATCTATAGACACAATGATTGACAAATCCTGCTCGAAGTTGCTGCGCCAAGTATGTGAGGACTCTTGCCACCCGCTCAGAGCTTGTTTCCTTACACGAAAACGATCCTTACGCAACGCTTGTCCGATCCGTCCTCCGCCCACAAAAACACTTCGTCTGAAATCTTCTTTCCTGCGTTATTGTACATAATCCCTTTCTTTTGTCACTTGATGCATCATTATGTCACGTTATGTGTTATGTAAATTCTAGTCTACCGAATCATGTATGTGGACTCAATAAAGTTTATTATTATTATCAAATCTTATTAGATCATCAAACGCCATGTATAAGTACAGGTAGCTTGTGACCATAATATCATATTCTACAACGGTTGAATCGCTCTGAGAACATTTGAAAGTAGCAACGTGGTGCAATGCCTAGATTTTGATTTTGTCCAAAGTCACCCCATCCCACGGCAGTCAGATTCGGCCACCTTAAGAGTGATGTCAAAACAGCCTGAAACCCTCAATGAACTAGGACTGTCGAAATACTTTTGATACTCGAAAAAAGTAAGTTACTGAACTTGCATCAAATGTATATCCACGTCTACATGGAAAACATATGAATATACTCCTACTGTGCAACCCCAATGCCTAAAACAAGTAGGGTCAAATGATAAATGAGGGCCACTTTGGCTTTCACTAAACTTAGGTCATGAGAAATGAAAGTCTGACTGGCAGAACCTCTGCTACGAGCGGCCAAGTTCCGTAAAAAGTGTTTATCATCTCAGCCTTGTCAATAAGCAGGAGTTATGGCGTGTCTCTGGTATTAGTAACATTCATTTCCACCACTGCCTTCTGCCTTTCCTGAAAAATGGCTGTGAAATCGAGTCAATTGCGTGAATTATGATCAGTCGAATGTAAAGAATTGCTTGACATTTACAATAGGTAGTAAATTAAATCACACAACAGTGGGTCGGTGTAAAATCCGATCGCTGCCGATCGGAGAAAAATTTCTCAAAGTGCTTTGAATCGCTAAATAATGCACATATATGATAAGCATTGCCTTGCTAATCCTACGTTGCAACTAAAATTCATTGATGATAGCTTGTTTCCAAGAAAAATGACTATCAAGTTTCAATTAATTTGACCATCACTACTGCTATTCAACTGTTATTTTCGTAGTGTTCCCCTGCGATCGGCGGCGGTTTCAAGCATTCTCCACACTCGGAAGACCAAATACTACTCAGAGCTGTGGAGAAACCCCCGTCGATCTCAATATTTCTATAACCGGTCGCTGACTATATCACGAAAAGATAGTGATGGTTTCGATCGGCGCGATCGGCAGCGATCGGATTTTACACCGACCTCACAACAGTTCATGCTGATAAATTATAAATGCATATCAGAGTTGTGAAAGATATTTACAAATAAAGATTAAAGCTATCAGCATAAAAGACTAGCGCAGTTAAACGATGACACCAATGAACGCAAACTCTGAAGATAAATGGTCATCCTGGTGGGTTTATACTGATGCCAAACGTCGTCATAATCGGACCCAGTTTCAAACCTGTTTCTGTTCATGTCCCCCATCAGGGACATTTGAAAGCGCGTGAAGTCCACTCTCTTCTGATATCTTCAGTCAAAAGAGCATATCCTGCTGCGGATCTGATTATTCTTCTTTGAGCCCATGCTAATCCGACTGGTTCTCTCAAGGAAAAGCTGAACCATAGAGTAAGCTGAGTAAAGTCGACAGATATCATGTAATCTACAAATTGGAATGGCGCTGTGAACCATAGAATAGGGATATAGCCATAGACATCGAACATTAATCATTAAGGTTGTTGTTGTTCTAGTTAACCTAGTTGTTGTTGTTCGATGTCTATGGATATAGCCTATAGATAATGTCGACTCAAAAAAGTATCAGTATACAGTGAAAATTTTTGTATGAAAAGATTCTTTTTTTGGCGGAGATTACGTTCCCGTGGTCCAAAAATTTATTTGAGCACTTTTGAAAAAGGTCAAAATTTGACAGTTTATATACTACCGAGATGACGCCCCTATATAAGTAGTTTGAAACAAGTTGGATATCAAAAGGAATGAATATTTGATAATAAGCATCCTAACCATAGCGTAAATATATTAGGTAGAGTGGTAACTCCGCATTTATTAAATCCCCAATGTGTATACACTTATTCGATTTTATTAAATGAACTCATGGGAGATACAGTCAGAATTGTTTCCGAATGTGATTTATGCATATTTATGCAGTTTTGAAGAAATTACAACGGAATCGCCCGATCATGATAATAATTATAAAGCAGATGGAAATGTTATTGTTTTATTGATTGTCCGCACAGACAGCCTTGATGGAGAGGTTGTTTGTTAAATTAGCAAGTGACCTGATCATAGAGTAAGGATATAGGTAGAGTGTCGACTCAAAAAAGTATCTGTATACAGTGAAAATTTTTATATCAATAGATTCAGCTTTTTGAGAAGATTACGTTCCCGTGGTCCAAAAAATTATTTGAGCACTTTTGAAAAAAGTCAAAATTTGCCAATTTATATAGTACCGAGATGACTCTCCTATATAATGTAGCATGAAACAAGTTGGATATCAAAACGGGAATGAATTTAAGTATTAAAACATCCTTAGCGAAGTGGAAATCAAAGCTGATTATCAAGTGGGAATTTCATAATCTGCCTCTTATACTGAATGTCTTCATGAAAAAAAAGTCCCACCGCGATATTATTTGTGCTTTCTTGGCTGAAAATTTCAAGTTTCTATTCTCAATTTTTACCGGCATGATTTTCCGGTTTCAATAAAATTTCATGTTTAAATTTCTATAATCTGACATAGTGATGTGGACCCATTTGCATCTTTCAAAGTCTTTTTAAACGAAACACAGTAAGTTAATTGTCTTTAATTTATTGTGATTTTGCTCTGCAAGTGGGGCTGTTGCCTGTGTTATAATCGCGCTTAAAGAAATACTCTTGAGGTTGAGCCATAACTATCAGTCGAATTGTTTATTAACAGGACATTAAAAACCTCCAAGGCTGTCATGACACGGACAATCTGCTGAATAAATATCATTTCACTTCTGATTACTATCATGATCAGTCAATTCTCGTTGTAATTTCCTTAAAAAATGCAAAACTTTTCATATCCTCACATTTGGTTACATTTCTGATGCATCTCACTTGAGTTCTTTAATAAAATCGAAAGTGTATACCACATTTGGGGAATTTAATAATTGCGGGAGTTACCACTCAATAGTGATGAAATTTTCCATGTGGGTAAATTATGGAAAAATTTGGAAAATAATGGAATAAATTTTTGAAAATTTCTGAAGGGTTTTGATTTTTTTGATAGGCCTATAATTTGAGAGTACCAATAAATTGGTGGCCCTCCTAAAAACTCTTGAATTTCATCATATTTCGACTTAAAAGCGCATCAGATCAATACGATTTCCGTCCGCGGATTTTTGAACATTCCCTTGTCACCAGTGGCTTGTACTAAATTGTATAGGATTTTTTATTATCACACAGACACCGTTTGGTTGGGATAAATGATCTTGCTTTACAATAGGGGCTTATAATTTCATGCAATCTGAAGCAAAAATAAAGGCATTCATTTGGACGTTTGGCCAATGGCTAACTTGAAAAGGCTTTTTTAAGCTATATTATGCAGCGTTGATCATAGAGATGCAATATATCTCTCCAGTGTTGATGTACTATGTGATGAATTAAGTATAAGCAACACAGCTCACGCGATTCATGAAGCGACCATATTTGAAGATGTAAAGACTGTAAACTCGTGAGATATTTGGCAAGGGAAAACTAAAGATATCTGTGATCGAGTAAAAAGATATCTCATAATAGCTTCAAAACTTCTCTGCACATTCCGGTCCCCGATATCATTCGATGAGGATAACACACTCTCCATTCTAGTTCAGATGGTGGTTCGATAAGTTCCCAAATCGATTTCAGATCTGCCCAAACGAATTTCAGCTTATCGATCAGTATGAATTGGAGATCTCCAGTTGAAACTTAAAGGCTCCCTTTTTCAAATTTGAGACTGACAGCTATTGAAAATCCAGCTATTATGGTCTGAAATTTTTTGGAAAGATATCGAAATAGACATGGGAAAAGGTGCAGCTCCAGGTTATCAAAAGTTAACTACAGGATGAAGGGAACCTTTTTTCGGACTTTGAATAATTACATACGTCTTTTCAAACGGACTATAATAAGTCTCCAAAAACAAAGGAAAAAAACCGTCAATACCCCGAAAAATAAATTTAAATTATTCCAATGGACAAATTTTCCATTTGCATCACGTACCACTCAATTAAGTAGTAGATCCTACTCTTTGGACCTCGTATTGTTTTTGCGAACCTCACGAGAATCTTCTTAATAGCTGTGATCGATATGACTTGCTAATGACTAGAATCGAGAGGCTTGCTAATGAAATTCTCGTCTAAACGAAATGACTTGATAAGTTTATTACGTCTGATTCAGATTCTTGCAAAGTCTGATTGAAACTTACTTTATTTAAGATCTTACATTTTCCTGACCAGAATGTATCAGATCTTACTAAGTCTTAACTTTTGCAAAATAAGATCTTTTCAGATCTTGTCCATTTGATAATTGGAAATTCCCCCCCCCCCACCCCTTTTTAAAAGAAGTCAATTAAAATTTAAAACTTGAAGTCTGACATATTAGTACAGAGATCCAGACGAGGTCATCACTGGTTTTGGTTGTTACACATGACCTTGATGGAACATCAGTGACACTGGATACATGTAGTACAAACGCTAAATATAAGACTTTTTCAACTTAAAAGATTTCTTGAAAATCACAATTAGATCTTATAAGACTCTAATAAGAACTTTGCTATAAGACTTAGCACGACTGATACTTTCTGGTCAGATATTGTATGATTTCACTTGAGTAAAGATTAGGCAAGTCATTCTCCGTCTAGTCGACTTTGGCTTTTCACTAAACCTTAGGTCATGAGAAAAATGAAAGTCTTGACTGGCAGAACCTCTTGCTACGAGCCGGCCAAGTTCCGTAAAAAGTGTTTATCATCTCGCCCTTGGTCATTCAAGCCCAGGCGTTATGGCGTGCTCTGGTCTATTCAGTAAACATTCATTTCCACACTGACTTATCTGCCCTTTCCATGAAAAACATGGCTCGTGAAATCGAGTCAATTGCGTGAGATTATGATCAGTCGAATGGTAAAGAATTGCTCTTGGAATTTTACCAAATATGGTAGTGGTAGTAAATTAAAATACACCAACAACAGTGGGTCGGTGTTAAATCCGATCGCGGCCGATCTGGAAGAAAAAATTCTCGAAAGTGCTTTTGATCGCTAAATAATGCACATTTATGATAAGCATTGCCTTGCTAATCCTACCCGTTGCAACTAAAATTCATTGATGATAGCTTATTTCCAAGAAAACATGACTATCAGTCTTCAATTAATTTGTACCATCACTACTGCTAATTCAACTGTTTATTTTCGTACGTGTTCCCCTGCCGAATGTCGGCGGCGGTTTCAGCATTATTCCACAATCGGAAAGACCCAAATACTACTCAGAGCTGTGGAGGAAAAGAAAACCCCGTCGATCTCAATATTTCTATAACCGGTCGTCTGACTATATCACGAAACGAGAGTGTGGTTTTCGATCGGCGCGATCGGCAGCGATTTCGGATTTTACACCGACTCACAACAGTTCATGCTGATAAATGTATAAAAATGCATATCAGAGGTGTGGAAAGATACCTTTACTCAAATAAAGATTAAAAGCTATCAGCATAAAAGACTAGGCAGTTAAAAACGATGGACACCAATGAACGCAACCTATGAAGATAAATGCGTCATCCTGGTGGGTTTCTATGATGCCAAAAAACGTCGTCATAAATCGGACCACACGTTTCAAACCTGTTTTGTTCTTGCCTCCCCCCGATAAGGGAATCTTGAAAGCGCGTGAAGTCCCACTTCTCTTCTGCTATTTCATGTAAAAAGAAGCATATCCTGCCTGCGGGATCTGATTATTCTTCTTTGAGCCCATGCTAAACCGACGGGCTTCTCTCAAGGAAAAGCTGAGCCATAGAGTTAAAGCCCCTGAAGTCTTACTGAGTAACAGTCGACAGACTATCATGTAATATACAAATTGCGAATGGCGCTGTGAACATAAGAATATAGGGATATAGCCTATAGATATATAGGCGACTCAAAAAAAGCTATACAGTATATTCAGTGAAATTTTATGTATGAAAAGATTCTTTTTTTTGGCGAGATTTACGATCCCGTCGGTTCCAAAAAATTTTATTCTGCAGCACTTTTGAACAAAAGGTCAAAATGTGACACAGTTTTTATTACACCTACCGAGATGGACGCCCCTATATAAGTAGTTTGAAACAAGTTGGATACAAAAGGAATGTCATATTTGTATTAATAAGCATCCTAACCTTTTAGCCTTAGCGTAAATATATTAGGTTAGCAGTGGTTAACCCTCCGGCATTGATTAAATACCCCAATGTTGATACCTTATTCGATTTTATTAAATGCAACTCATGGGAGAGATACAGGCAGAATTGTCTTCCGAAAGTGATCTTATGATATTTACCTGCAGTTTTGAAGCGACAACTACAACGGAATCGCACCGATACATGATAATAATTATAAAGCAGATGGAAATGTTATTGTTTATTGATTGTCCGCACAGACAAGCCTTGATGGAGAGGTTGTTTGTTAAATTAGCAAGTGACATGATAATAGAGTATGTAAGGAATGATATAGGGTAGAGTCCTTGTTGAACTAACAAAAGTATCTGTATACAGTGAAAAATTTTATATCAATAGATTCAGCTTTTTGCAGAAGATTACGTTCCCGTGGTCAAAAAAATTATTTGAGCTCTTTTGACAAAAACGTCAATATTATGCCCAATTTTATATGTACCCGAGGATGACTCCTCCCTATACATAATGTTGCATGAACAAGCTTGGAATATCTAAGGGAATGAATATTTTTGCTAATTAAATCCTATGCGAAGTTGGAAATCCAAGCTGATTATCAAGGGCAATTTCATAATCTGTCATTCATAATGACAGTCTTCATGAAAAAGTCGCCGATATTTTATTTGGTGCCTTTCTTGGCTGAAAATTCAAGTTTCTAATTCAACTTTTTACCGGCATGATCTTTACGGTTCAATACAATCTTATGTTTCATTTCTATAATCTGAATAGGAACTGTGGACCCATTTGCCTCTTTCAAAGTTTTTTTAAACGAAGTATAGTATTGGATGTTAATTATTTGATTTTGCACTGCAAGTGGCTGGTTGCCGGTGGTTATAATCGCCGCGCTTAAAGACTTATATACTCTTGGGGCTTGACGCATAACCTATCGATATTGTTTATTAACAGGAAATTAACCTCTCCAAGGACTGTCGGGACACGGACAATTGCAGAATAATATCATTTCCTTCTGCATTGACTTCGCCATGCATCACGTCAATTCCGTTGTTAATTTCTTTTGAAAAATGACATAAACTTTTCAATCTCAATTTTGGAAACCAATTCTTGACTGCCACTCCCTTTAGTTATTTAATAAAATCGAATGTGTATACCACATTAGGGGGAATTTAATAATTGCGGAGTTACCACTCAATAGTGATGAAAATTTCCTGTGGGAAATTATGGAAAAAATTGGAAAATAATGGAAAATTTTTAAAAATTTTGAAGGTTTTGATTTTTTTGATAGGCCCTATAATTTGAGCGTACCAATAAATTGGGTCTAAAACTCTTGATTTCATCATTATTTCGATTAACACTAGAAATACGGTGGAAAATGTATTTGCCTAAATCTACGGAGTTACTGAACCGGTCAAAAATGACCCTACAAACAGAATATTATCATCTAATTGTCGGAATTCGCCTTTCCATAAGCTATTATACATGTATTCAAAACTTTCTAGTTACTTGATTGAGGATTGTAGACTATTTTTTATAAAATGTAAAAAATTTAAGAGGTATGAAATAGGTGCACGAACGAGTTTGATCAAAGCATGAACGAAAAAAAAAAAAACATCATTATTTTCTAACAGGGTAGAAAAAGTGGGTTTTTCAGCGTGTTTACCACAGACGTGAGAAGCACAGGAAACACACATATTTTCGATTTTTGTCTGTCGCGCATCCACGACTCCAGCACAATACATCGACGTGACGTGACGGTGAAGGACAGTAGACCGGGCAAGGCTTGGTGTTGGGTGTTGAAGCCTGTCAGATCTCCTTACCGAGATCAGGATTAAAATTTAGTCGGCTCCTGCTTGAATGATGTTGTTTGCATATCTGAACAAAAATCCAAGCATTGATAAAAAGGGGGCGCGGCCATGTCCAGTATGTGGAAAATCTACAGCGACTGGCCAGCCGTCTCGAAGCCAGATTTGGTGGAAATACAACCGGGCCATTGATCTATTCAAATAACGCCGACCGGTGTTGCGTTACTAATGCAAGATTGTTTCAGGTTTTCGCTTCTCTACTGTCTGCGATGTTACATTATCGAGTAAAGTGCTCAACAAAGCACAACTTTGTCTTTTTGGCTTTGTAAACTTGTCAACGTACAACCCAGATATTTCCGAGAAGAATTTAAGAGTCATATACATGATTCTTTGTCCATGATTTTTTGGACGACCGGTAACGTCACGTCAGCTTTTTCTTTACTGTTCCAACCATTCTGGTGTTTTTAGATTTCCAAAATCGTCGCATACTTTTTAGAGATGGTAAAATAAATAATTGTCGTTGACACACCATATCCAAGGCCATAATAAGCTTCATCAGCTCAAGAACACGAAGTCGCCGAAAGGCTTTCTTTTGAGAATTTGGATCATATATTCCTAGGTAAGGAAACCCGTTGCACAAATATTCTAGGTCTCGACATCATACAAGCAAAAGAACTTGATGCCGTAATTTAATAAGGCTTGTTCAGTAAAAACTGTGTAAACGGACATCTGATTTATCAGGGCAGTAATTGTTCAGCTACTGTTAAGTTTTCCAAATGGCACAAAACCATGTTGACAGTTATGAATAAAGGGTTTCAATACACAGAAGCAAGTGCAAATTATCCAGCAGAAAGTCCGAGCTTTGCGAGAGGATTTACATCAAAAGCGAAGAACTTCATAATAGCAAAAAACGTCTCTGGACATGGTATGCTTTGAAATCGGCACCCAAATTCGTTGCTTCCAGAAGCTATGTAGAGGTATATTTTTCCCAACCAAAAACGCCTCGTAAATAGCATAATCCAATAACAAATTTTTCATAATTTTCATCAAGTGTCAATATACAATCACTGTTATCTAAAACACGTTTTTAGCATCCATCTCAGGCAGCTTCTTAAGTATCTGAGTCATCTTCTCATCCAACAATAATGAAAAAGCACTTTTGTTTGGAATCATTTACGGCAGATCGAGTCTTTGTGGTAATTCCCGCATTCGCACGAAAGTATATTATGTGATGGCAAGCGTCCAACACCCACCGACGTGTGCTCTTGCCACACTTTACACTACGACTGTGAAAGTCGGATACGGATCCATCAGGCATCAATTCATCGTCACGCTGGGTAAACCATATGGTGTAGCTAGTTCCTCACCACCACTGGCCGATTTTCCGGATGCACAATGAACATTCAACCGCTTTTCGTAGTGGCTCGATATTTTTCGACAGATCCTTGTCAGTGTCAATGATGTTGAGTTCACATTCATCATTGTTTGGCTTGTGTTATTCTCTTCTTCACTGTTGGATTCACAACTAGAACCACTATCGCTCAATTGTGCGAGGAGTGATGCTTTTCTCGAAATGTCGCCGACGTTTCATCAGCGTATGAACTCAACTCTTCAGGCTTTTGATAGTTAGTGTTTGAATATCAGAGATTTTTGTATGAGAAGCAATAACAATGACAAATAAGAAATCAATGGTATTGTCATGGAGAATGCAACATAGATCTACAATATGAATACATAAATCATAGAAGTCTTTGTAGATCGTGAACTATCAATTTATATACATCCGGCTGTCATAGATTTCTAATTTGAAAGGCAATTCAGTTTTGCGAGAATTTTCTCACCAGGAGAGGTCAAAATGACATCACTCCGTAGTTGCAGGGTAACAGGTGAATTTAAGTGTGAAGGGAATCACCAATTTAAATGAAATTTCATCTACGATAGAACAGACAAAATATATTAAAAGTCGGTAAATATCAATTCCTAGAGAAGCTTTGTTCGCCAAGTATGAAATTTCAAAATGTGACTGAGGTCGTTTTGACCTCATCCGTAGTTCTAGTGATCAGATCAATACCGATCAGATCAATACGATTTCCGTCCGCGGATTTTTGAACATTCCCTTGTCACCAGTGGCTTGTACTAAATTGTATAGGATTTTTTATTATCACACAGACACCGTTTGGGATAACGTGAATCTTGCTTTACAATAGGGGTTATAATTTCATGCAATCTGAAGCAAAAATAATGCATTTCATTTTGGAGTTTGCCAATTGCTAACTTGAAAGTTAAGCTATATTATGCAGCGTTGATCATAGTGATGCAATATTTCTCCATGTGTTGATGAACATGTGATGAATTAAGTATAAGCACACAGTCCACGCAGCATTCATGAGCGACCATATTGAAAGATGTAAAGACTGTAAACTCGTGAGATATTTGGAAACTAAAGATATCTGTGATGAGTAAAAGAAATATCTATAGATAGCTTCAAGACTTCTGGCACATTGGTCCGATATCTTCGTTGAAGGATACACATCCTCCATTCTAGTTCAGATGGTTCAGATAGTTCCAAATCGATTTCAGATCTGCCCAAACGAATTTCAGATATGATCCAGATGAATTGGAGATCTCCAGTTGAAATAAAGATCTTTTCAAATTTGAGCCTGACAGATATTTGAAATTCAGCTATTATGTCTGAAATTTATTTGGAAAGATCTGAAATAGACATGGAAAAGGTGCAGCTGGTATCAAAAGTTAACATACAGGGATGATAGGGAAGTTTTCGGACTTTGAATAATACATAGTCTTTTCAAACGACTATAATAAGTCTCCAAAACAAAGGAAAAAACGTCAATCACCGAAAAATAAATTTCAAAATTTTCCAATGGAAAATTTTCCATTTGCATCACTACCACTCAACTTAGTATATCTACTCTATGGACCTGCTATTGTTTTCTTGCTGAATCTCAAGAGAATCTTCTTAATAGCGTGATCGATATCGACTTGCTAATGACTAGACGAGACTGATTGCTAATGAATCGACTAGACGAAATGACTTGCTAAGTCTTATTACGTCTGATCAGATTCTTGCAAAGTCTGATTAGAACTTACTTTATTTAAGATCTTACATTTCCTGACCAGAAAGTATCAGACTTACTAAGTCTTATCTTTTGCAAAATAAGATCTTTTCAGATCTTGCCAGTTGATAATTGAAATTAAAAGAAGTCAATTAAAATTTAAAACTTGAAGTCTGAATATAGTACAGAGATCAGACGACATCAATGGTTTTGGTTGTTAAATGACCTTGATGGAACATCAGTGCACTGGATACATGTAGACAAACGCAAAATATAAGACTTTTTCAACTTCAAAGATTTCTAGAAAATCACAATTAAGATCTTATAAGATCTAATAAGATGTACATTGCTAAAGCCCATAAGTTCTACTCTAGCATACGACTATGACTTACTTTCTGGTCAGAACTTGTCCAAGATTTCCTAGTAGCAAGCATTAGGTCAATCAACATTCGTGCCTAGTAAGACCAACCTGTCAGCTAGTAGCTCTAGCAAAATAACAGAATCAGAGACAATGGTATTATAAAATCTGACTTTGAAGAGATGTGTGGGTCTCACATAGCTGCCTTCAGATTCAAGAAGTGAAACATGAAATCATCGCCGTGTGATTATTGAATTAGAGTATAACTTGAAATTTCAGCCTAAGAGAGCGCGACTACATTTGACATCGTGACTTTTTCATGAAGAACTTCCGTAATAATTACGGATCATGAAATTCCCTTGATAATCAGCTTGATTCAGTTTGTACATTAGGATGGTTTTTTCCGAGCGGTAAATACGAGACGACATGTCCTTTTGATATCCAACTTGTTTCATACTACGCTTATTATAGGAGAGTCATTCTCGGTAAGTATATAAATGACTTGCAAAATTTCTAGACTTTTTGAAAAGTGCTCCAAATGGAAATTTTTTTGGACCACGGGAACATAGTGAATCTTCTCCCCAAATAAGACATGAATCTTATGATAAAAATTATTTTCAGCTGTATACAGATACTTTTTTGGTAGTCGGCCGACTCTTACCTATCTCGGCTATCCCTACTCTTAATGATTAGACTAACCTAGCGGCGGAAATCAACATGTCTGATTTTCCATGACAAGGGAATTTCATGATCTGTATTATGAAAGTCTTCATGAGCATAAGTCCGATAATTATTCGTTGCCTCATCGTGGCTTAAATTTCAAGTTTTTAAATCAATTTCCACCGGCATGATTTTATGATTCACAAATTCATGCTTTATTACTTGAATCTAAATAGTGATGTGGACCCATTTACATCTTTCAAAGCTAATTGAAATCATTGTCTTTGATCACGTGATTTGCTTTCTCAGTGCACTAGGTGACATGTCACGCTCAATCACGCGTTCACGCCTAAACCACGCGTAATTACACATGACTCTAAACATCCGTGGCTATGCGGGACATTGCTGCAACATCTGTTATATAAGTTAGATAGTTGGCAGTCCTGTTATATAGACTAGCATATTGGGGATTTAATAAATACGGAGTTACACCACTACCTAATATATCTTCTCTATGCTGTGGACTCAGCTGATAGATTATGTGTGACTCAGCTATGTTGGTCGTGTTATCCAAGAGAATTTCAGAAAATCTCATTACTGTGGGTGGAAGACCAAGATCCAGAAATGCTTCTACCAGCTCTGTCAGTAGTCATATTGTATCTTGCAGAACTTTTGATAAAAATCGTAGTCCGTCGATATAGGTAGTAGAGAGATAGGGATATATAGGCCCTACCTATTGTATGTCGTAGTCCGTCATCTTACTTTTCTAATTCTATAGCAGCTCCATCCCTACGCTATGAGTAGCTCATTAATAAAGCTGATGCCAGCTCTTTGTGTACAGAAAGAAACGCGCATCAACATCACCTTGCGTGGTAGCAGATTAATATTTATGTTTATTAGTTCACTCTTGCAAACCGCTCTCACGTCTGGCATTCCAACTTGCCATTCCACAATCCGATTTATTACCCTGAAGTGAACCGGCAAAAAGACTCTGGATATGTCCTCGAAACCCTGGTAACTTTATATAGTCGCTAGTCGGTCTTTCACCATTATTTTATTATCCTTTGATTTTAAAGCCATAAAAGTTAGAATTTCCATTTACTTCCCTTATGTCATTATATATGCATGCATGAATGAATAACATCAAATTTCCAGAGAGCCAAGGACTTATCTTTGAACGTGGTCGTTCATGTAATGCGGCGTGGATAGTGTGCTGATGTACTTCACATGTTCATCAACACTTGAAAAATTTGCATCATTGTAAATAACGCTGCAAAATATGGTTTAACCATAGAAATCAGATTGTTTTACTAGGCTAGAAGGGTGATCAGCTGATTTCAGATGGTCATTATATAGCTGCTCGCCAACCCGAACAATTCGTGCTCACGTCGGGATAGCGGTTTCAACACGATGACCCCTCCATCCTTTATATAGCATAGTATATGAATTCTATGGGTTTAACTTTCAAGCCAAAAGAATATGTTTAATGCTATAAATATAAACAAACTCCAAAATAAAGTGCATGATTTATTTTACTCCAGATTTTTCTCATGGTATGAAAAGATATCCCTATTGTAAAGCAAGATTCACGTTATCCCAAACGGTGTCTGTATGATTATGATTCTAAGACACACAGCACAAGCCGCTGGCGGCAACGGAATGCTAAAAACTCCGCGGACGGAAATCACATTGCTACGATTGCTTTAATTGAAATAATGAAATGAAGAATTGAAAGCACAAATCAAATCACAAAAATTCAACATTTTCCATTTTTCACGATCGTTTTAATCGAAATAATGATGAAAGTTTAGACCAATTCTACTGGTGGGTATATATGAAAGCGCATAAATTACAGGGCATATCACAAAAAACAAATTCTTCAAAATGTTCTAAAATTTTCCAACATTTTCCACGGAAAATTTTGATTCAAAATTTTACTAACACTGGGGACATAAATACAGCGATAACGTGCATAGTGCACGTTGGGTAGTTGGGGCAGTGTTGTCAGCTGCTAGTCGAGCACTTTCGCAAGTGCCGCATGACGTGCGTGCACCGCATGCCATCGGGGCTCATTTCTGGCACTACAAGAAGAATGGATGAAGAATTTTTTGTTTTGGGATTTGTATGCAAATTAATTTCAACAGGGGGTACCTTCATATTTATGAAGTTGTGGTATTTACTGAGTGACCATGGTTTCAACTGACTAAAACCTTTACTCAATATTTGACCTCATTTCAACTTAAAAAATGATCATCACCTTTCTGTAGATTTGAACCAATTAAGTTGTTAATTGGCTCCCTCTGGCTTAGCGCACCAAAATTACGTAAGATTCACATGAATCTGGGCTCAGGTTCCATGAATTCGCAGTCGTTTGAGAAATTCAAGTATAAGAGTGGTTCTGGGTGGCTCCACTAACTTCACACTTGATTGACACTGTTTAATATCATGAGAAGAACATACAGACATGCAGAAAAAGGTGCTTTCACTAAGATCAGTTTCATTTCAGCTTGTTACCTATATACTACTATTAAAGGTGTGGGGTTGTTATCATTACCTAAAATTCTGCCGGCAGGCAACTTTAGTACGACAGTGTCACACCGAAAGCGACTGAATATTCTGCTGGCGCTAATGTTGAATTCGCTGAACTCACAAAATACTAAAAACATGTATTCAGGAGTCAAAACATAGAATCCCTAACAATATCATCAGTTCCAAAAGCCTCCTCGGATTACTAGTCAATACTTCAAATAAGGTCAAATAGTGTGGAAATGCATGAAATCCAAACTCTTGTCCTGCATGGTCTGTCCCCTTTATCAAGTAGAAATTTTTCTCAATCAACATAACAAATTTTGTGAGGATCATCGAAAACCCCTTGAAAATATCCATTATACCAGCATAAAAACTCTTGATGTTTGATTGCAAGTGGAAATGTGACATATCTGTGCAATGTTTCGGATAAATTCATCAAATAGTTCAAGATCTACAGAGCCTTTACTATTTGGCCAACTTTCGAAGGAAGCGCAAGCAAAGGTAATCTTTGCAAAGAAAATCACTATCTTTGAGCGCCCGTAGATGCTGCACTGATGTCAAAAAAACGAAGAGGTACGATTAGAATAGCATGTTCATTTTGATAAAAACCTATCTGACATCGCCGCCTATCTATCATATATACAGATCCTAAACGTGATATTTCGGGATGCCATCGCTGGGCTACTCGATAGAGCCATTGTGTGAAGCACCAGAGTAGTGATTGCATTCGAACTCCTTCATCACCGGAGTGGAGTTTTCAACTCCGATACAAATGCACTGACTTAAAGGAGCAATGCACAAGAAAAATGAATCATTTTAGTTTTAATTAAGCATTTCTAAAGTAAAAAGGTAAAGCAACAAATATCTTCTAGCAAAGTTATGGATATCGAGGCTTCATGTTTACTGTACATACATAGACTAGCCCAACAACAGCATCCAAATTTAATGAATATTAATGAATTGGACATTATATAGAAAGTAATCAGTATCATATATATTAATTATAACATCATATTATAGTATATTATTTATTATACATCATTGTATAAAGAAAGTAATAATTAGTATTAAAGCAACATTACATTAGAAAGTAAATTAGAAAGGTATGGAGAACATATACAGCCTGACATAAAAATGCTCCACTCTAATATATGATGAACTTTATTCCACTCACACTCATGAATTATAAGATAGCATTTTATATAAAACATTATATTTGAATAAATGGGAGACATTAGTACCGAGTATGTCCTCCCCGCACTGAAATGCAGCTTTGAAGTCTCATCGGCATCGAGTCGCAAAGATGATCAAGCCGTTCCTGATCCAGCAATGACCATTGATTGATGAGTCTCTCTGAAAGAGCTGTCAGTGTTGATGGCGGATGATCATATGCATCTCTCACTTTCCGACCAAGTTCATCCCAAGCATGTTCGATCGGAGACAGGTCGGGGGAGCGTGAAGGCCAATGGGGGATGCGAATTCCAGATCTCACTATCGCTGTTGTTACACAATGAGCTCTGTGTGGTCGAGCGTTGTCATCCTGGAATATGAGGTTGAGTTCATTTACCGTTGGGATGACGATTGGAGATATGATATTCGATAAATATCGCTCTCCGTCCAAATTTCCCATTCACAATGACTGCGACAGTTCGACCTCCGTACCAGATACCGGCCCAGATCATCACGCTACCACCACGATAGCGGTCATGCTCAGATATGCAGCTGGATGAATACCTCTCACCAACCATTCGATGCAAAATTTAGTCAGAAAGAATTGCTTGATAGTGATAAAAGGTCGAATTTGAAATGCATCAACTATGCCAAAGATATCGACAATGGACAGCTGCTTTTTATTAGCATGACAAATTTGATGCATAGACATCCTGGTCAGTGCAATATGAAAAAAAGTCGTCCACTTCCATTGAGATTTTCTATATCAAGTGGATCGTTTTTAGTGTCATAGAGTATATTAACTTGAGAAAATGTGCTTTGACTGCACATTTAAGCAGCAATTTTTGTGCCCTTTCCTGAAATCATTTTAAGTTTTGAATGACTGCAAGTCTTCTTTTTCTTCTTCTTCATCATCACATTTAAAGTATACTTATAACGGTGGAAAATCATTAAAATGGCTACCTTTGACGTAAAATCTCTCACATTTCATGTTCGCATATGAGAGTTGCATATGCCTTGCAC
Source organism: Prostheceraeus crozeri (assembly GCA_907163375.1). Lineage (NCBI taxonomy): Eukaryota > Metazoa > Platyhelminthes > Polycladida > Euryleptidae > Prostheceraeus > Prostheceraeus crozeri. Next base: position 129,886 of record CAJQUW010015489.1, on the reverse strand, counting down.
AAATCAATTTTTGACAATCTCGCTATCTGCTCATAGAAGGCTTAACTCAGCTTTTTCAACCAATTTGCATCGGAAATAGCTTTCACCATAAGGAAAAAATCGAAAGTCAAAATTTCAAATATCTGACAAAATTTCTGAATTTTTAAATTTTGAGTTGCTATTTATTTTAAATAAGTTATAATTAAAAATGCTGATCAGGGAACGGAAGAAACACATAAACAATTGCCATAATGGAAAATCCGAGAAGAGATTAGTTAATTCAAGGTCCACAGCGCACAAATACAATTAATAGTAAAAGCATTGAGATCCACGCAATGATGTAGAGTCATGCATATACTAAAGCTATCCGAACTAAAACTTCAGAAGAAGGGAAAAAATTTAAACTGATATTTTAAGTATATTTCAACCAAAGACAAAAATGCAAAATATTTTTATGACGAGATGCTAGCCAAAACTAGAAATGCTATATACTCAAGACCAAAGAAACCCATGTGACCGCTGCATTAAGTAATATCTTCACAGGGGGACAATAAACCAGGGATGCGGAGTCGGAGTCGCAGTCCTAGCAAATGATAGGACTCCGGACTCCGGCTTATACCTAGACCCGAAATATAATATAAACAATTTATTTATGCTCGTGGATAGCTGTCACTATCTTGATGTCAACTTTCTCCGTCAAACAAACAGACACTGCTGCATGCAAAGCTTGTAATTATTGAGGGAATGAACTGTGATAGTGAAAACAAGATTGTCGTTTCACTCGTTGATTTAGTAGAAAATACAAGCCTTCCTAGCCTCGATCAGACCTACACACCAAAGGTCACATCAGAGACAAAAGTAAAATACTAGTTTGTTTCTTGCCCTCACGTTAATCGTGTGTGATCTCTCTTCCAAAGCGCATATTGAAATCGAAAGTGTACTCACTTTTTAGAGAAGGATGGAGAATTTTCCTGCCTGATAGAGACTGGAGAAAAACCGTGTGAAGCACACATCAAGAAGATGGGAGGAACCGAGTCGCATGCATTCAACTTAAAGCGACATTTGACAAACTTTCATCGAAAATGATTGATAATTGATACAGCAATGATCACTAAATATAGATTCAGGTAAGCCTACAATGATCTATGATGTAGGTTACCAGTTTTTTCAAAAAACTAGGCTTTATATACTTGCCAACCGGAGTCGGAGTCCTATCAACCCCCGGTGTAACAGTTTATTTTTACTCCCTGACAAAATTTACTCCCCAGTAAATTTTCCTAGTAAATTTTTACTCCCCCAGTAAATTTTCCTAGGAAATTTTTACTCCCCCAGTAAATTTGGCCTAGAATATTCTACTCCCTAGTAAATTTAGCCTATCCGATGCAGTTTGACTCGCTGATTTCAAATCTGTCATTGTTATCCCACAAAAACCCAGTTTTTGCTCAGTAAATGCGATTTTACTTTTTTAGAAGTCAGTTTGTGAAGTTAGCGGAACCATTTTTTTGTTACTGACTACTGTTTTCTTCAATTCATGCTAGTCCCATCAATTGAAGAAGTGAATCAAGGTTCCTAAGAACGAATCTGCAATCAGAATTGTGAAATTCTAAGAGTAAAAATTTCCTAGGCAAAATTTACTGGGGGAGTAAAAATATCCTAGGAAAAATTTACTGGGGAGTAAATTTTGGCGGGAGTAAAAATTGACTGGCACACCGGAGTCGGAGTCCTATCAAAATGACAGGACTCCGCATTCCTGCAATAAACTATAAAACTTTAATTTCAAACAGGCTGCAGCAGATAGCTAAATTTGTTTTCCTATTTTCTCGATAAAAGTAAACTATAGCCTACATGTCGGGAAGGTCAGTCATTACATTCCGCCGTAAAATCTGTAATTCCTCTTTTAATCTTATTATCAAGTTTTGCGATGAATTCTTTCAGAACCAGTGATGAGGACGGGTAGCGGGGCAAATTCCTGTTTCACGGGGTTCCGAATAAGCAAGTGAAGAAAACATTATGCAGACTTATTGGGAGCCCCCGCGGAATTCCGCTTATCCGGAGAAAATTCTCATCCCTGCAGATAAGTTAAAACAATTAATTGCAACCATTAACAAAAAATATGACATTATTGTAATTTTCCCTGAGCAGCACAGTGATGTTTGCATCTTTGAACGATAAGCCTTAGCAGCATTATATTTTGTTGGATAATTCGATCCTGTGATTCGCTTATTGCACAATATTTCGCGATTATAAATGCATCAACAGAGCGACATTAGTGCATACCGTATATCAAATTGTACCTGTCGTCTTGTCGATCGTGCACCAATGCACCATAACTTCAGTTTAGTATGATGTCCGATGCAACTATTTGCCTCAATGGTGTGTAAATTTTCGTCCGCATGAATGCCTCACTTATCAAAAATCAATGTCTATGGAAAAATGAATTCTCCAGATTTTACAATATTATAAGCAAATCGACATAGCGAAAGGAAATTAATTCAGTGATCAAATAGACTAGAAAACTATTTTGACAAGAAATTTTTTAACTAGTTTAATAACATTAACTAAATTGAATTCTTAGCTGCAGTCAATCATTCTCTTTTGCCATTCAGCAAAAGCTTATTGCAATGATTGCACTTTTGTACATTTTCTTCGGCGTTCCTTCATTTGCAAATAAACGGCATTGCATCATATTTCAAGAAACGTCTTGTCAGGCTATGTAATTATATTCATCAACGATTTATTTGCCTTATCTGTTTACTTTTCAATGTAGTTTAATTCCCACAGGCCATTTTCTACATCCTTATTGAAAATCTTATGACAGGAATAATTTCCACAAAAGTGCAATAGAATCATTGGCGTTAGATAACATAATTCATGTAATGGGAACGCATTTGCAATTTGCTGTTTCTTGGCGCGAAAATCATTGCGCTTGTGAGCTTCATATGTCCACCAGAGCATGAAAGATGGATCATCTCTGGCATCCTTAAGTAGAGGTCGGATTGAGAATTTTCGTGCTCACCCCTCGAACTTGGTGGCCAGTCCTACCAGTTCTAAGACTTACTATTTGAATTGCACAATCCTCCAGGAAACAGTGAATGCCTATTACGTAAAAATCACTTCTCAATAGGAACAAGGGCATCATAGTCGCTGTCAAGGTTAACACTGATCCTCTTTTCTCAGAATTTTCCTTTGAAACATGCAGTTTGATTCCTGATTGCTCCCATCCAGTTTCAAGTGTTACTCTAGAAGAACTTTCAGATTCGCATCCGCATCATAGTCCGGCAGCCAGAACGAGTTTCTGCAGGGAACGAGGCCGAAAGTGAGACTTTCACATAATGATGTACACCCGATGCCTACTTCGAATCGCTGCGTCTGCCGAGTTCTAGTGAGTTCCTCTTCTTGTCAGACAAGATCAAAGAAAAACACACATAAATCCAATGGGACGCAGATTTCAGTTTCTGTTTAAAATGAAATTTTCCATGTTTTCTCTGATTAAACGAAAAAGTACTAAGCTCAGAGTCATAATTTTTGGTATGGAATGTCTTCAGGTCATTTCCTTTCATTTCATGCACCCCTGTCCATAAAGCTGAACACATTTAGATTTTGCGAGCCTCTTAATGTTGGCAAACACAAACATTTTGAGCAACTTTATCCACATTCAACCACATTCTCACATGCATTGCCGATTAGATGCATGATAAAAGCACATGCACATCAAAGGAGATGACTTGCAGACATTCTATGCCAAAAATTATAACATTGGGCGTAGTACTTTTCGTTTAATCAGAGAAAACATTCAAAATTTCAGTTTAACAGAAAACTGCAATCTGCGTCCCATTGGATTTTCATGTGTTCTTCTTTGATGCTGTCTGACAAGAAGAGGAACTCACTAGAACTCGGCAGACGTGCCGATTCGTAGTAGGCATAGGGTGCACATCATTCTGTGAAAGTCTCACTTTCGGCCTCGTTCCCTGTAGAAACTCGTTCTGGCTGCCGGACTTTTCGTCAAGACATCTTTCTAATGAATCTTTTCGTTTCATAATTTCCACGATTTTCTGTTCAGCCTGTAATGTATCAGCATGAGGTGTCCTCATGACTGGATCTTTTGCCCTTTTCTCTGTGATTGCCTGGATTAGCTTGCTATTCTTCTGCCGACACTTCTTCTAAAATTCTGGCGATTCCCATAAAAAGGATGCGAATCTCCGGAGGTTCAATTTTCGCGCCGACTCATTTTTGTGCATTCGTTCATTCGCTCCCAGTTACGACAAATTCGTGCACCGAACCCGACCATTTCCAATACTTCTTGATGCATTTATGGGTCACAATCAGGGGAAATATTGCATGAGAAGTAGTCTAGGTTTGCTGAATTGTGCAAAAGGATTAGTTTGATATACAGCATACTTTGGAATTAGGCTTATCCGCCAACCATCAAATAGTTGCGCATACAAAGCACCCTACATAGAGCAGGTATATTAGGTAGAGTGGTAACTCCGCATTTATTAAATCCCCAATGTGTATACACTTTCGATTTTATTTAATGAACTCAAAAGAGATACAGTCGGAATTGTTTCCAAATGTGAGATATGCGCATTTATGCAGTTTTAAAAGAATTACAACGGAATTGACAGATCATGATAGCATAAATCAGAAGGAAATGATATTATTTTTCAAATAATACGTGTCTGACAGACTTGGTGAGGTAATGTTTGCTAAATTGGCAACTCGATGACCTGCACTATTGCTTTCCTGCTGAACCTCAAGAGAATCTTCTTAAGCGCGATCAGGCACAGCTGCCACTGGTATGGCAAAATCACAGATTCAAAGACAATGATTTCAATTAACTTTGAAAGATGTAAATGGGTCCACATCACTTTTCAAGAAATGAAACATGAATTTAGTGAATCAGAAAATCAAGTCGGTGAAAACTGAATTTAAAACTTGACATTTCAGCCAAGAAAGCACGGATAATATCGCGACTTTTTCATGAAGACTTTCATTGCAATACGGTTCATGAAATTCCATTGATAATCAGCTTGATTTCCGCCCACATAGGATGCTTATTAGCAAATATTAATTCATTTTGCTATCCAACTTGTTTCATACTAGTTATATAGGAGAGTCATCTCGGTAGCATATAAATTGGCAAATTTTGAGTTTCTTCAAAAGTGCTCAAATAATCAAATAATAAAAAAAAAAATATAAAATCTCAAAGTTTTATATAATGCTTATATTCGATCCCATCTGGATTATTGTTCGCCAGTTTGGTCACCTAACGCGAAATGTCACATACAGAAATTAGAAAAAGTTCAGAAACGTTTTGTAAAATTTTTGTCCTTTCAAAATCATACTGTGTATGATACCGATCGTTATGTGGAACTGTGACAAGTTCAATTTGACAACATTGCAACAAAGACGTAAGATAACTGACTCTGTTATGTTCCACAAAATTTTGCACGGCAAAATCAATTCGTGTCATCTTGTTTCTTCGTTTTCGTTGCATGTTCCAACTAAACGCACGAGGCATACGGGTGCTAAAGTGTTGTGTTCCATGAAGCCGTATCGGTTGGTTGTTAGAAAGAATACATATTTTCCACGAGTGATGAGTGCCGCGAATGATGAAAATCGCATCGACTATTTTGACATTGGTCTCAGCAAAAGTTGCATATCAAAAGCCATCCGCTCTTCTAGTCTTTAAAGTAGCCGATAATGATGGTTACCTTTTGTATTTTATTTGTATTTTATCTCTCCTTACTTTTACTTTTAATTTCTTGAATAATTTTCGTGTGTGTATTTTTATAACTGATGTATGTGACATGTTATTGGCACTTTGTGCTGTTTGTCATTGGTACAAATAAATAAATAAATAAATAATTTTTTGGACCACGAGAACGTAATCTCCGCTAAAAACTGAATCTATTGATATAAAAATTTTCACTGTATACAGATACTTTTTTGAGTCGACACTCTTACCTATCCGGCTATCCCTACTCTATGATTCTAACTAAGCGGAAATCAAGCTGATTATCAAGGGAATTTCATGATCTGTATTATGAAAGTCTTCATGAGAAAGTCGCGATATTATTCGTGCCTCATCGTGGCTTAAATTTCAAGTTTTTAAATCAATTTCCACCGGCATGATTTTATGATTCACAAATTCATGCTTTATTACTTGAATCTAAATAGTGATGTGGACCCATTTACATCTTTCAAAGCTAATTGAAATCATTGTCTTTGATCACGTGATTTGCTTTCTCAGTGCACTAGGTGACATGTCACGCTCAATCACGCGTTCACGCCTAAACCACGTGTAATTACACATGACTCTAAACATCCGTGGCTATGCGGGACACGTTGCTGCAACATCTGCTATATAAGTTAGATAGTTGGCAGTCCTGTTATATAGACTAGCACATTGGGGATTTAATAAATACGGAGTGATACCACTACCTAGTGATGAAAATTTTCCGGAAAATTTTGAATCAAAATTTTCCGTGGAAAATTATGGAAAAAGTTGGAATATTTTGAAAGTTTTGATTTTTTTGATAGGCCTTATAATTTGAGCGCTTCCACTGCCGAGGCAGCTACGTACCGCAATCAATAAATTGGGTCTAAAACTCTTAATTTCATCATTATTTCGATTAAAGCCATCGTAGCAATGCGAGTTCCGTCCGCGGATTTTTGAACATTCCTTCATCACCAGTAGTACGTGGCTTGTGCTAAATTGTTAGCATTTTTAATTATCACACAGACACCGTTTGGGATAACGTGAATCCTGCTTTACAATAGGGGTATAATTTCATGCAATGTGAAAGATCTGGAGCAAAAATAATGCACTTCATTTTGGAGTTTGCTTATTAGCTTGAAAGTTAAGCTTTATTATGCAGCGTTGATCAGTGAAAGAAATTCTTCATGTGTTGATGAACAAGTGAAGTATAAGCACACAATCCACACAGCATTCATGAGCGACCATTTTGGAAGACATAAAGACTGTAAACTCGTTAGATATTTGGTCACTAAAGATATCTGTGATGAGTAAAAGAATATCTATGATATCTCCAAACTTCTGGCGCATTGTCCGATATCTTTGTTGAGGATACACATGCATCTTCCACTTCTAGTTCAGATGGTTCAGATAGTTCCAATTCGATTTCAGATCTGCCCAAATGAATTTCAGATATGATCCAGATGAATTGGAGATCTCCAGTTGAAATAAAGATCTTTTCAAATTTGAGCTTGACAGATATCTGAAATTCAGTAGTAATCTCCGCTAAAAACTGAATCTATTGATATGAAAATTTTCACTGTATACGGATACTTTTTTGAGTCGACACTCTACCTGTATATCCCTACTCTATGGCACCCTACGTAAGCAGCACTTTTACTATCCACAACAAAGATCGGCTATTACAACTACGGATTTCAAGCTCACATGCTGTCATCTTCATCGAAAAATTCATGATCAATGAAGCCTTGACATCTTCCCTGTTAAATCACTAACCACCGCTCAAGTCAGTTATTACTATTGTATTCATTAGTCAATACAGCAAAAAATAAAATCAAATATGACTGAAAAACTGGAGGCATTGCGTATAAACAGAAAATGGTAGGAATTGCAAGAGCATTTACACAGTTTGATGCTCTACATAGTTGCTGTCAAAAATTCTCGGATAAGTCGGGTTGGGTTCATTTGCCTTTTATGTCATCCTACACTTTTAAAATTGTTTTTAATTAATATAGGCATGCTGTCTTTGTATTACTTCAGTCGATTACACTGGCCACAAAACTTATGAAGCCAGCGTGCATTTGGGGTCAAAATTGATACCGGGTAATTTCTTTTATTGCCAGCCAAATCAACCTGCCAAATATTCTTGGAAGGCCTACGATTACACATTCCGAAATCATGAAATTGTTGCATTTAAGTAAACTTGGACGTTATTTAATCGTAATTTATTATCATCAGTGCATATTTTGTGCTTTCACATTATTTTCCTCTACAGCTTTGTTATCGGTATTTTACTACTACATACCGGTACTTACTACCTGTCGTATACTTCCATATGTCAGACTTCCGATGTGATTTCCGTTTACAAAGTAATGTAAATACAGAAACACAAAACTGTGTAGTTAATATTGTATATTCAAAGAGATAAAATTAATTCCGTGTACATCTGATTCACTTACGTGTTTATGCTTCGCAAGTCGGTATGACGCTATCGTTGACGGCACAGCCTTGATTAGCCTTCATTGAGCACCTCCAACCGGCGTTTCTGGCGAGCGAAGCCCTGAAACCAACCCAAACTATGTTCAGCCCGTACACGCATAGCTGATTATCCAGTCTCACAGATTTATATAGCACTGGATCAGAAGATCATCGTTCATTCCCATGACAGGTCGAAGAACTTGTTGATAAAAACGTAATTTGTGACGTAATTGCTAATGATAAAGTTACATTATAAAACGAATATTATACATACAACGAGTTCAGTAGATTGGATGATTCCCACATGATGCGATTATAAAATATATATGATTGTAAAGTTATGCAATCAAGTCGAGGCATATTGATAAAATAGAACATTGATATACATGTATATTATAATTTACATTACATAATAATGGTGTAGGTAGGTCAGCAAGAATGCGAATCTAAATATGAATAAAAATAATATTTTATCCAGGAAGATTTGAAGGAGGCTATAGGATGATGTCCATCTAATATTCACTACGGCATAATAAATGATAAATTATAGCTTCATCACGCTATGTTTATACTAATTGTCATGCTACAGTTGTAAAATTGCAATCACTGTACCTAGGGTGACTGTACCCGCTTTACTAATGTATTCCAGGAAGTGAACATCCCTAGATTTCAAAGCTGGTTACATAAAGAAACATCCAAAAAAATTTGTTTGATTAACAATCACAGTAAATAAAACTGAATTATTGCAGAAATTCAGTCTCACAGACTGTCTTTAGAAAGAATACAAATATCTTTATAGTCGGTTTACTTAGAATACCGTACTCGCAATCAGCTATTATTGATATTTGAGCAATGATAATTGCAAAATAAGGAAACAATACTGAGAGGAACCGCAGTGACACCTGTAGCTCGTTATAGCAAAGTCATAACATTTCAATGTTATTACATTAGCAGTATGCATTATGAATTTGAGCATCTAGAATAATATCTAGCTGTCCATAATTATGAAAAGTATAATTTGAACTTAATCTCAGAAATGAGGCTACTCAATATAAAAGCGAATGAAACATTTCAACTTTGATAATAGAATCCGGGTGCTTGAAGGAAACACGGGCATTTGCAATCACTGACTGGCCGTGGAATAGGAGACAATGAAGATCGTGGAGACCTTTGAAACGTAGATCAGTCTCTGAATGAAGCAAAACTTTAGTAACAAACATTACTTGGTCTTCCTTACCAAATACAGTCGAACCTCTGTATAGTGAACCTCTACAAAGTGAATCTCTCCTCATAGTAAATTAAATGTTTGATCCCATCAAAAATGGTATACTTAAGGCTTGTTGCATATCCATACATACTGAACCTCTTCATAGTGAACACATTATTTAGTCCCTTTGTTGTCTTAACCTCTGCATAATGAATATTTTACATCAAGTATGTATTGATCTTTAATTATACTTTGTAATTAATGCGCATCCCATGTACGTACGTGTACTAGCTTTATTGAGGCGAGTAGTTCGATGATGCTCATTACTCCAAAGTTTCTTAAGTTATTGAAGTCCATGAGTCTACAATCTAAATTTAGATGCGAATCAATAGTTAATGTAGCTAATAGTTTCACGTTTACGTGCGTTTTTTGCGTTTTAAAGCGTACTGACTGTCGATTCTTGTTTTGACTTATATGCTTATTTTAAAAACAATATTACATCACAATTTAGAATACTACCTTATGGTGAACTCTCCTCGTAGTGAATTTGTTATCGGTTCCCTTGAAATTCACTATGTAGAGGTTCAACTGTATAATTAATGAGAAACACATCGTCATTCGTATAGCAATTTTACTGACGATCTACATAGGAGCATCACATTCCGAGAGAATAAAAGTTAAAACTGTGAAAGCTAAAAGCATTTTAAAGTCAATAGGAAGCAGATGTCGGATGTTAGGAATTTGTGGACGAAAATGGTTAGTTAGGACAATTTAAATTACTTCACGACAGGAGGTTAGGACTCATCATTTAATGGCGGATGAATGCCTCTGATTTATGTACTAATCTTTAAAGTCAAATAAACTACATATTAGGGTTGGAACATGTCAACTGTTCGTGTTTATTCAGCTTCGATAACACGTCTGTCGAATTTCATTTGATGGCTAGATGCGAGCGTCAATTCGTCAAATGACATCAAATGACGACACGATCTGTGCATGCTGCCTTTTTATCAATCACTTCTTAAATACACGAAATCTCTTCATCAAAATAAGTCTAGAAATGGACCAACTTTACCGCTTCGCGATCATATTATGCATAATTTGTACGTATTTTCAAATTTTGAGTGGAAAACAGGAGACATCATGCGGCAATGGTACAGAGGCTTTATCTTGTGGCTGTGACAACATTTGTACAGAATACAAAGATTGCTGCTCCGATGCTATGCCAAAGAACACGAAATATTTGCCACAAAGTGATCTTACTCCAAAATGCATGAATACGAATTCCTTGAGGGTTTCCATCGGTCAATTCTTCAATGATTGCTTCGTTACATACGTCATGGTAATTGCGAACTGTCCGACTAAATTTCAAGATGTGGAAATGCGTAAGAAGTGTGAGAATTACGGCATACTGAAAGGTCTTGAATACGAAGTTCCAGCTTACTCCAAAGATGGGAAATTGTTTCGAAATCAATACTGTGCACTTTGTAACTCTTACTCAACCTATACTCGTGCAGAGCTTTATAGTTTTAAGAGCGGCATGATACTCAATAAAAGATCAAAGCCCTCAATGATCCTCAAAGCCATCAAATTCAAAGTTGTCCATATTTCTTTTGTTGTTCCCAAAAGGTATCTTCGAGCCTGTTTTCCGAAAGAAATTCAGAAATGCTCTACGGTCAACAACCGCGAGGAATCACTCCTTTGCGAACGAGGGCCGGTTAATCGTATTGATTGCGATGGAAAAATTTATCGAAATGATGCCTGCTCCCGCTGTCAAGCGAAAGCCTCACAACAGAATTGCACAGCTCCAAAGCGTGTTTGCACACGCACTCCTCACGCGACCAGCAGCAGGCGCGATTATTCATATCTGTTCGACTTCTATGGCCTTCTTGTATCGCCGCCAACGATGGCTGCACCACGACAGAAAAACGACAGTAATATCTCCATTCCAAAGAATGATACTGAATCAACTCTATCGACAAGTGAATCTATAATCATAACAACCTTCACATCTATTTCTATAGTAGCATTGGTGATCCTTATAATTATCTACTCTATTATGAAGCCATTTCGTAATTTTGCTGGCATAATGACTTTAACATTGAGCGCCTGCCTTCTTGTTGCTTATGTTGTATTTTTGGTAGCGAATTCCGTAACACCAAACGCAACCGCTTGTCAAGTAATTGGTCACTTGCAGCATACTGCTTTCCTTACCAGCTTTGTGTGGATGTCCATTATGGCGCTGGATTTGTTTAGATCTTTCAGACGAACTGGTCCCAGAACGCAAGTAAATCACTTGAGCCGGTATCTAAAATATAGCATATTTGGATGGGGCCTTCCATTGTTAATAACAATCATATGCATTTTATTGGATTATTTCTGGCCTGATGCCCCAATAAGTCCAAATTTCGGAAAGCCTAAGTGCTATTTCAACAAAAGTTATGCACTATTAACTTGGATGTATATTCCTGTAACTGGAATTATTTTATGCAATTGTATAATGCTGGTATTACTCGTCCGATTCTTCTACAAAACTGCACAAGAAACAAAGGCTGTTCGGGAAAATGTGAAGAGAGGAATGTTTTTCTTGTGCTTAAAAATCACGTTGATTCTTGGGGTAGTGTGGATTTTCCAAGTGATAGCTGTATTTGTGCAAAACTCGACTGTGAACTTTATATTAGCAATTTTAGTAAGCTTGCAAGGTCTGTGCATTTCATTGGCATTTATGCTGACAAAACAAACGAAGAAAGTCATTTCATCAAGTATTTCGAGCACACATTCACGTTCAACACGATCATCCCATTCAACCAGATTGACAACTAAAATCAGTGGATCTAACAATATGCTCGATAAATGACCCTTATCTTACAATTCATTCAACTGATGAAAAAAGAAAGTGTCTTTGAGCACAAGGCCAACTTTGTTTGTTTTCAGTGCTGAGATATTGCACGAATATTGCTGCCTTTTCATTTATGATAATTGAACGCGGCATGTGAAGTTTTCGGCCCTCGGTCAGTTCAGTGCAGCATTCAGGTGCAAGCGTAATGATTTGCACCCTATATTCCATTGTTTCGGTGGGGAAATAGAACGAAAATGTGAAAAACATGCTCGATGGATGATCTGATCTCAAAATTCATCAACCACGTACTCACGTGCACGTATGTGTGTTGTGATTTATTGTTCATTTTAAATGTGGAGTAGCAACTATGTTGCTCATTCAAATGGGCACATTAAATCGAACGACATTATTTGTGAATTTTCATTGCTGTCGTCTGATCATTTTGTTATGTAAAATTCCTAGCAAAGATATACCTACTTTTTGTAATGGCATCACGCATCTTTTGATTGATGTGATTTCATCTTTTGATTGATGTACTCTTGAATCACTGAAGAATGTGCTATTAATTCATTCATTCACTATAATTCACGGCAACCTTATACACAATATTGTTGTGCTCATTACTAGAGGTGTACTGGACCGCACCCAAGCCGGACTCTAGTTCAACCGGAAGTACATAGTAGGAAATTGTAGGAAGTATTAAAGGATAATTCATGTGCATGTTGTAATAGCATGTTACGGAATGTAGGCTGATTACTTCCCTTTGTACATTGAAATTCATTTAGCATCTTTTAACACAATACTGAATTTTGCAGTGATTATCAAAAAGACACAAGAATGGCTTTTGTGGACGACAATGCATTTGGCAATTCTAAGCGTGAGTGACACTTGGAATTTAACAATGGGAATTACGCAACAAATAAATTGAAATATATCTTATTCATTAGAACATGCCATGAAAAAAACATGAGAATAAGTGACTCCATGTGCGGGCACAATGGCTTTATCTTATAGGCCGGTTCTCATTGCAAACGTTCACCGCTCTACCGCCGAGTGGGATGAAGTATTAGTTGCATGTTAATTTGTAGAACATGCGAGTTAACTGATAAGGATGTGAAAATGAAAGTTGATGGATGTTCTAATTGCGTACCGCACCGCTCAAGTGTTCACATTGACTACAGTGCCACCGCCGACTACATGGCTTCGAGAAATCTCCGTTTGCTTCTTTTGCTACGCTTGAGAAATAAGTACTCAAAGCAACGTCGACGATTTTGGGTGCGTCAAATATTTCGCAGCAGAGAAGAACTTGGTGAATTCCGCCTGTTCATGGAAATGCACAAAACTGATGAGGAATATTTCTTCAAGTACACACGCATGAGTCCTCGACGATTTGACAAGCTTTTGAAACTGGTTGAGCCATTCATTACTCACGATGGGCCAAGAAAAGCTATTTCGCCAGCTGAGAGGCTTGCTGTGACCTTAAGATTTCTTTCAACCGGAGAAGTTATATCTGTAGTTATATAAATTTTCAAATTGGCGCACTGATTCAATCAGTTTTTCAACAATTATGCTTTCTTCCATGACTTTCACCGCTCTTTCTGCCGCTGAGAATAGGACTGGTCTCCTAACCTAAGCGGTGGAGCGAGCGGCAGCTAGAAATTCCCTTATCACACAAATTAGCAGCTGCCCGAAGACGTGCAATTACACGGACAAGTTTCTCTGACATGAGGGGCAAGATAAAGGAGATAAGAGAGTTCAGCGGTGAAGCTGAGCATGGATTCCTTAATAGTAGTGGCCGGGATGGGAAAATTGAAATTAGGGAAATACGGAAGAAGGGTCACTACCGCTCGCTCGCTAAAGGTGTGGATGGTAGCACGCAGTTAATATTTGACATGCATAAGTACCTAATCGCCTTTGTTTTTAGTAATCATGTGCACTGTCTGCCTTGAGAGAGCAAGCACATTGTCCGCATCACTGCCTTTATATTATCAATACCACGAATATAATAACTAAAAATTCATAGCTAATAGTTTATTAGCATTAAATGGACCTTCATCTCAAGAGGATAAACGTGTCTAAATTTTGCAGGATCAATTTCAAATCAAAATAGTAATACATTCTTTTATCCTTGGCTATCGATATGTTATCAAACTGTTATCAGTGGTGTCAACTGACTTTTTCAAGAAACTCAGTTAAAGCTAAGTTAACCGAGTTTACCGGAAATTTACCAAGTTAAGTTAAACTCGGTATACTGAATTTAACTGAGTAAAATAATTCGCTAAAACTCAGTTAACTCAGTTACATGTATAAAAATGCATGTAAAACTGTCAGTATAGGCATAGGCCGTCTGAATTTGATTCTGAAAAATTGCATGTTTTAAGCGCTCCAGTCAATAACTTTTCATGAAAGTTTAGGCGTATTCACAGGCAGTTGTAGTCTAAGCATAAAAGCAAAATGATAAGATAAGCAATAGGTAGATGAAGAGAGAAAAGTAAAGATGGAAACTTAGTAAATGAAAGCATTATCTTGCAAGGTTTAAGAATGTAACAAAAGAGCTGATCTAAATTCGCGCAAAAATATAAGCCTAGAATGACTGGTCTTATAAAAGTAACCAATGTGTAGACTTTCTATGGAAGGATAAGTCGGTATGTTTATACAAAAAAGATCTGTTTAAGCAGGCACAAGCCTGCTACAGCCTATAGACCTAAACTAAGCTGTATAGCTTCGAAGTTGCGGTACATGATTTTGTCTATAATTGAGATCTAACCTTCATTACTTGTTGTAGCTAAGTTACAGCATCTTCCAGTATAAGCAAAATTATCTTGATAATATCTAAAAGGGACATTCTGTAATTAATTGCTCATCTTATCTCAACTTTGGTCTCGCGCATTTTTTACTCATCCCTGCCCAACCCAAGGCACGAAGCCATGGTAGAAGCTAGGGATAGGACAGCGCGGCCCTTAGCCAACTGAGCTATTCTACCACCTAGTATGAACAATGCACAAGTTAAAATAATCCTACGAAATGCATCAATATAAATGAAGATGCTTTAAAAAATAAATTAGACTTAAAATAATTCAACAAAACCATTTTCTATTCTTCTTCTGTTTCCTACCATAGTAGTTCCTAAAATCCGTATTCATACATTCAAGTGATTACATTTGCATCACTGCTATAACAGTTTTTCAGAGAAGCGGTTTTTCTTTTTATTTAGACTACGAAGCAAGCATAATATCATATAGAAAAACAATACAAAATGTCACCCATTTGTATTACTTTGAACTGTGACATAAATCATCAATTACGTTTCCATGATAATGCGATCGAAGTAAGAGCATATTTATCACAACAAATACCTTCAAAAACAAAAGCCGGATAGAACAAATAAGGAAAGTTCAGAAGAAAGTTTTATTGTGTCGCAACATGACAGATGCTTCCAATAATTCTGGCTTTAATGCACCTCTTCGAGCTTCGGAAGATGCCACAGACACAGATACATCCTCATATTCATTGCATTACTTTTGTTGTAGGCCTATGTGCAAAAATATATTTAATTCATGCCTAGAAATTTTTTTAAAAAACATTTTATGCGGTAGGTAAATTGTGACAAGCTTCACAAAATCAAATTTATGTAGCCTAAATATTTATAATTAGCGAACTCATCTCGCCTTCCTCGAATATTACCTTTTTGCTGTTTTCTTGAATTGTTAGAATACTCGCGTTCAATAATGAAGTCGTCGTTTCTAAAACGTTTGGAGCACAAAAAAGCATTTTTTGCTTTATCCCGCGTGAATCCGTCATCTTGATGACGTACTCTTCGGTACAATTCATCAAAAACCTCGCTCTTCGAAAGTTTATGAAGTTGAAGAGATACTCCAGGAGACTAATGTCACAGAACACTTTTATAAAAAAAATTGCAATTCGGAGCTGAGCACACGTTAGGCGTCGTCAAACAAGGCATGTAAACGTATATCTTATCGACTTCTCGTCTCATAATTCCTAATGAAGTTAAAGCTTTCAACCGTAATGTGTTGTAGAACGGGAACATTGTTTATTTATTTTGCTTGTTCCTCCCTTTGATTTGGCCACTGACCAACAGGCCGTAAGTTTCAATGTTCATCACTTGGTCAGAGGTTCTCTCTGTTTCGCGATAACGCACAGGTTTGAGGGAAAATCTGCTTCTCCAAAAGTGACCCTTCTTGCGTATAGCTGCGATGAGAGAAACTTTACAGTTTACTTAAAACTTTACTTACCCGGCCACTACTATAAAGGAATCCATGAGCTGAGCGGCAGAACGGTGGCAATGTGAATCGGCCTTATGATTTTCAGCTAACATTTGTGTAGATGTCAGTTTGATAAGAACACTCAAAGAACATTTTTCACCCGACCCGAAAAAATTCGAGTGGAACCCGACCTCGACACGAAAGTTGCTTGCCAAGAAGACCAGAGTTCGACATTTTTTCAATGTAACCCAAACGCGACCCGACCTTAACACGAAATTCAACATAGTGTAATTAAACTTCACGCATTTATTTAGCAAGTGAATTCCAAGGGAAACACAGGCATAAGTGTATTAATCTTTAATTGACAAAATATTTCATAAACTCACAAAATTCGTTTAATTAATAATTTACCTGCATATTATGTACTCAACATTCTGTGATATTTCATCAAACGCGAACAGGTCTGGTTCGACACCCGACTGCACACTTCTTACAAGGAGGGTTATGCGACGATTTAGACCTACATACCGGCATTAGTGCCTTGTTATTATTTATACTTTAATAACATATGCTGATAAGAATACTGGCCGTTTCAAGAGGATAAGTGAATATAACGTTTTAACAGGAATGCGTTTTCGAGATTTCCAAGGAATCGGAAATTCGACTCATTTTCACGGCAAAGTTTTTGAGTTTAAGATCACAAGCTATACATTCTATGCAATCCTGTCACATGAGAATACTGAAAAGATAAAAAATATTGCAATATGGTCACCGAAACAGTTTTTCTTTATTGACATGAATGTTCATTAAACTTACACATGTCTTATCCTCAATGACAAAACCACACTTAACTTTCTATTTTTGTGAAAATGCCGCTCAGATCAGGTCCAACAGTGGTGGGGAATAGGATACTAAGCGGATATAGGGCCTATAGTAAAAGTTAAGAATGAGCTGTGACATCACTACATGTATGTACACAGTCATGTTCACAGAGTAAATATTTTAGGTAGAGGAGCAACTCAGCATTCATTACATCCCAAATGTGCATGTAGTTTCGATGATTTGTCAAATGAACTCGAGTTGAGACCCAGTAACACACGTGAGACAAGCAAATTTTTACACTTGTAGAAATTAACACGGATTTGACTGATCATGATTCTCCGTGTCATCTTGGAGAGGTAATGTTTACTAAATTAGCAATTCGATGACTGACTATAACTGTACCGCTCAGCCTTAGAAATGAGAGCGCTTTCTTGAGCGTGATCATATCACAAACAAAACATCATAATCAAAGACAATCATCATAATTAACTTTAAAAGATGCAAATGGGCCCACATTCCCATTCAGATTCAAGAAATGAAAGATAGATTTAAGTGAATTATGAAATCATGCCGATGAAAAGTAAATTAAAAACTTGAAATTTCAGGTAAGAAGCACAGTAAGATCTCAACTTCTACATGAAGACTTGCATTATAATGCAGTTCATGAAATTTTGTTGATAATCAGCTTAATTTCCGTTTAATTAAGGCACCTTTTAGCAAATTTTCATCATCAATAATTTCATGCTACTTATATAGAGGTACCAAATCGCTAGTATATGCAACATGAACAATTTGAAAAAAATAGCTTCTTAAAATTGATCAAATATTTTTTGACCGCAGGAACGCAATCTACTCGAAAAAACTGAATCTTTTGATATAAAAATTTTCACTGTATGCTGTCACTTTCTGAGTCGGCACTGTACCTACTATACATTTACTCTATGCCTGCAAGTATTGTATTTGCAATGAAAATTACATGTCATGGCGAGATACTAAACAGTTTGCCAAAGATCTTTCAACCAAACAGAGTTATTGAATTAATCGAATAACACAAATTTTCAAAACAAGATTTGTTGAAAAATATGAAAACAGAAGTTCTTTCCCAAAATCTGACTTTATATTGAAATAAAACACTATCCGTAATGAAGTATGTAACTAAAAAATCAGACAAATATCGTTCTATCACTTATATGGTGAATAAAACTAAACATTTTCTAGATGTGAATAATCTAGTAGCTATGCAGTCAGATAAAACTAATCGCATAGTTTTGAGCGACAAAAGCAGCATTGCTAACAGAATCATCTCTTTATTAGAAGATGAAACTACATACAAGCCCTTGAATACGTCGCGTTCTGCAGCTATCGAAAAGTTAGCGAATAAATTGATAAATATAGATGCAAACGCACGCTAACTCTTGACGTTCGCAAGCTGATTTCTTCGGGTGGCAAGCCTGCAAAATTCTATATCAGTAGCAAAGATCACAAACCCCAGACTGAAAATGATTGTCCTCTCAGGCCTACAGCCTCAGTAAAAGTTACCCCAACAAAAAAGATAGATTGGATAGCGGGTAAAATATTGAATCAACTCGTTAGTTACATACCAGAACACATAATTAGCACCCAAAACTTCATTGATTGTATTAGTGATATTTTGGTTGAATCAAGTGACTTTCATTTCTCTAGATGTCAATCGATATACCAACATACCCATCATTGAGGGCCTAAATCATGCTACGAAATTCGTATCTGAGCATTGGCAAAATATAGATTCTTTCGGCATCTCACTGGAAGATTTCAAAGCCTTTCTTGAATTTGTCTCATTCAACTACGAAATTTCATGTGATGGAAACTATTTTTTTACAAACTAAAGGTAGTCCTATGGGTGCACATTATGCCCCGCCGTTTGCTATAGTTTCATGAATTTTATTGAAAAACAAGCGCTACAACTTCTAGCGTCTAGAAATATAGGAGTTATATTCTGTGGTATTTACATTGATGACATCATATTGGGTCCTTCCAAGAGGAATAGTAGTAGGCCTATATTCGATGAAATAGGCCATGTTTTTAATAGCATCCATCAGGATATAAATTCTCCATGGAGATACCCAATGACTGCACTCTTAATTTCTTAAACATTTCCATTACGACAGACCGCAAAATTTCGTATAAGCTATACAACAAACCTGAGGATTCTGGTTTTACACTGCAAGAATAGTTGGATGCCAGCTCACATCAACACCAATTTTCTTACCAACAGCTTTAACTATGTTACTGATAGATGTACTGATAAGACATAATTAAAATGAAGAAATACCAACATATTAAAAAAATCAGGAGTTTCTTCAGTCGAAATATACAAAGCCAAACATCAAAAGAAAAACAATGCTAAAAAATGCACAACTAATATAACTAATACTGCTTTGCTGAATTTAGATTTTGTCAGTGACAGCTCCACGAAAAAACAATAAGATAATCAAGAAATATGACGTTCCTGTTCGTCTGACGAGTGGACTAGGTAGGCCTTTATCACAGTGTCTAAACAAACAAAAGCAGAGCAGCAAACACAACAATTGTGATTTCTGAGATAAATTACCTCAACAAATATACCAAGTAGCAACAATCGCTGCTTAGTATATTGTTTCACCTGCCGTATTTGTAACCAGAAATATATAAGTCAAACTAACCGTCCTTTTCATCTAAGATTCAAAGAACACAAATCCAGTATTCAGAAGCAAGACAATAAAAGCGCCCTATCAGAACATTCCAAAACTCGCAATTATTCTCTATCTATTGATGATTTTAGTCTTGACATACTTTACCGCTACAATGATCCGGCAGCCACGAGATTGTCAGACAGTAAATTTATCAATACAAACCTGAACTAAACAGGTAATAGTCCGGCAGCCAGAACGAGTTTCTGTAGGGAACGAGGCCTAAAGTGAGACTTTCACAGAATGATGTACACCCTATGCCTACTACGAATCGGCACGTCTGCCGAGTTCTAGTGAATTCCTCTTCTTGTCAGACAGGATCAAAGAAAAATACATGTAAATCCAATGGGACGCAGATTGCAGTTTTTGGCTAAAATGAAATTCTGTATGTTTTCTCTGATTAAACGAAAAGTACTAAGCACAGAGTCATAATTTTTGACATGGAATGTCTTCAGGTCATTTCTTATGATGTGCATGTGCTTTTATCACCCATCTAATCGACAATGCATGTGAGAATGTGGATAAAGTTGCTCAAAATGCTTGTGTCTGCCGACATTAAGAGGCTCACCAAATCTAGATGTGTTTAGCTTTATAGACAGGCGTGCATGAAAATGAAAGGAAATGACCTGAAGACATTCCATGCCAGAAAATATGACTCTGAGCTTAGTATTTTTCGTTTAATCAGATAAAACATACAGGCTTTTTTTCTTTTCAGCCAAAAACTGCACTCTGCGTCCCATTGGATGTGTTTTTCTTTGATCCTGTCTTACAAGAAGAGGAACTCACTAGAACTTGGCGGACGTGCTGATTCGTAGTAGGCATAATGTACATCATTCTGTGAAAGTCTCAGTTTCGGCCTCGTTCCCTGCAGAAACTCGTTCTGGCTGCCAGACTATAACATGAGCGCAGCTGAATGGTCTACAAATGTTCTATATAAAGACGATTTTAGTGCACTGACGGCTATTTCCCGTGAAAAAGTCGGTAGGACGACGAAACGTCGGGTTTCAAAGTGCTATATTTTAATATTAAGTCGTAATTTGTGGGAGAATTTTTCAACAAATGGTCAGCCTCCCGTGTGAGACAATAAATTATATCAAAACAAAATTGCCATGTACGTTTACCATGTACATATATATACCATGTACACGTATATATGTAGACAGTAAATAGCTACTCACGTGTACGGAAAAGGGATTAACAAAAATTGATGCAATTTAATTGCTCTCTCCTATCAATTAACAAGGTTCCTCCAATCTCCAATCAAGGTGGAGCTCGTGAGCAATCAATGAATTGAAGTTGATTTGTAGAGGAATCAATTAATTGGAATTTATTTCATGACCAATCAATCAATTGAAATTGAAATTATTGGACTATCAATTAATTGGAATTCAATTAACACTACAGTGGTAATTGCAATCATTGAACATGGAGTAAAATTTACAATGATGAATAAAATGACAGACGGCCACCGTTGTGTTATAATGTTCATTGATGTAAAAATATAATGCGAAATGAGAGCTACACATAATAAATGAGAGCATGAAAATTAAAATGAAAAGACACCAGGACTATATCAAATAACCATCACTGGAATGTTCATATACATAGAAGAATGAGATGGAATGTCGAGTCACGTTCGTATGATCAATCAAAGTATAGCCTACTTGTACTGAAATATAAGACAGAAAATCAGTTTTGTTTTAGAATTCATGCATGATCCGCTGATCACTGATGGTCGGTGTGTAATACGATTCCTGTTTTTCCATCCTCGCTCAGATATTTAGTTCATGAATATCTTAACCTATTAAGGAAATTTAATCATATCACTCGAGTCATCTCATTCATCGTGTTAGAAGTGCGGACATACTGAGGTCAGTGATAATTCAACCTACAGTGAGCTGACGTCATTCCACTTCCTTAATCAATTCATTTTATGCAGCATTCTGAATGCTTTATGTTAATTGTATTTCGTTGGGATTGCAATCCCAGGTATACCAAATTCCGGGATTTCGAAACAAATCGATCTACAGTATACTCAGAGGAAGAAAATTGCAATCTGATGGTCCTTTCATGCAAAATGCGATAAATCTCGCACAATCTGAACATCAGTAGCAATTAGCGTGGGTCATTAAAGCTATTTGTGAGTCGTTTACTCGAATGAGCCACCATGCAACTGTAGTGGTTATTATTACTAGTGGCGACATGAAAAATTGAAAACACAGTTGAAAGGAAGGGGACATCTATTCAGTTGTAATCTCTCACGGAAATATGAAAGCAGAAGAGACTAGGGGTGTACCGATTATTGGACTTTTGAAGATTTTTGTTGATTTTCATTCAAATTTGGGTACTGATCGAAAGACAAGATTTCAAATATTTAGACAAACTTCAGTCTACATACACACTGTGTATTGAACTACTAATCTAAATTCATATGACTTCTTTTTATCATTCCATGATTGAAAACAACTGAATTCTCCCATAGACTAGATTTTCATAACAATTATGAATGTTGGTAAAGGAGTTGTTCTCGGAAATTATCAGGTACAAGTACGTTTAGTATTTTTTCGCCGAGCTTGGGTAGAAAGCCCAGAATGGGTCTTCGGTCCGGGACCGTCGGCCAATTCTTTGAAGGCCCGAATCCTTTGGTTCTGTTGTAGATCTTATTTTAGGCTCAGGCCCGTCTGATTTGAAATTAGGGTACTTCTATTCTTCCCCACCCCTCACATTTCTGCTGTTGACACCCAGAAGTGTTGCATCGTCATCATCTCTTGGTCCTATTTGTTCTCACTAACGTCGCATAGCGTTGACTGTGTAAAACTCCTCTTATCTGACATGCAGAACATTTACAGCCTCGGAATTAGACAACTGATCATCATTTGTCTGCAGACAACAATCGCACGAAGTTCATGATCACAGCTGTACCTTGTATTCTAACTGAGTATCCAAGGGACCAATCTTTCATCCCATGGTTCAAGTAAGACTTCTCAGTCGTGTTGTAGTGTCACTCAGTGACAGATCAAGTCTATTCTAAACCCAATGTGACTGGCTTTGGCGAAATTCCAAGATTTTGGAAAACTTGAAAAATGTGGGGGGGAGGAATAGAAGTACCGAAATTAGTAGCCATTTGAATATATGCTCAAATTATGATTGAACAATCAATTATTACAGTTTGCATTATCAAGATTCACTCAAATGTCTTCCTGCTCAGAACAATGGCATATGAGCATATAAAAGCTAATGCAGCCTACATAGCCACCAACTGAATGCAATTTTTGATGTATATCTGCAAGTGAACATCCACATTTTCATATTCATAGATGCTACGTATTCAGAATTCGAAACACGGAAACGCGTGCCTGCCTTTCAAACCCTAATTATGACTCGTACCCACCGATGAAATTTCCATTTTATCAATAAATTATCGCGGCAATAAAATGCTTGGAAAATTGTCATATCTCGAAGAATTAATGATTTTTAGTGTTTGCCTTGACTGTAAACCGCACAAATTATACTCGATTGCGCATGTATTGATACATGTATTGTAAGTAGAAATACCAATTTCAAGAAGACGGCAAGGAAAATAACCTCACGAACGAGCGACCGGTTGTGTTTCTAAAAAATCCAGGCCAGGATTCGGTTTCCACTCTGGAAGAAGCGCTGATCTCAACTTTTCAAATTCAAAGTAGTCCTTGGCCATGTCACGATCTCGTCTCTGGCTAACTGCGACATGCAACCATTCGTTTTGCAGCTGACCAGCTGCTATTGTAGCCTTGTGATGGAGCACTCACTAGTGTAACTGGAATACCTGGGTTCGAATCCCAGCGCGGAAAGTCGGCCTATATATTGTATTAATTTCCGTAAATAACTGATGAACTAGCATCGCAAAGCCTTTTGCATGGAACATTCAGAAATTGTTTTACCTTGGAGAACTTTACTATTATTAAGTTTCCTTTAACGAAATCCGCATTTTTATTACATGGAAAACGTCGATTTTAGATGAATTTTTAAAAAATAATCGGACGATTAATCGGCTACCTTCCACCGATTAATCGGCAATCGGCCGATTATCAAAATCACTAATCGGTACACCCCTAGAAGAGACACTCTAAATTATTGGCTGCACAGTTGCTAGATGCAGCGCGCAGTGTTGGCCAGCATGCGGCTTTATAACATCATACGTATTGCAGCAAGCAATTTACAGACCTTATTCATTGCTTCTGTCGCAAACTAATGATATATTGCTGGGTGGAATCGGAGTAGGAGCCTAAGATGTAATTCTGTAATTCCTGAAACTTCATTAGTCCCTGTAGCCCAAAAGAGGCAATGCAGAATTATTTTGATAATTTGGCACGGCTAACTTTATATCCATACCACCCCGAATTTTTAATCAACGATTTAAAAGCCCGGACCGATCATTTCGACGTTTACATAAGCGAGTGGGATAAATCTGCTTTAGTCGTAATTATCATTTTTAGGATTGTAATTATCCCATTAGTTAAATGGATTTGATAAGTTTTGATTCAATGCGCTCTGGAAAATCTGGTAGTCACCTTTGTCTCATTGGTTGAAACTTGATACCGCACTTTGCATGTCACAAGTATTTCGCGCGAGCTGAATCAAATATTTGGCGATTACTACTAATTTGCGATTACGTGAGGCATTCTACATGCATAAATTCAATCCATCGATCAATAATAAAGCTGAACTTGACAGTTATCGTGATTTTCTTTTCTATTAACTACATTTCTTAACATGCTCTACTAACATAGTTCATCATTCTTCATCTTACATGTAAGCTCAATTATTCTTTTGCTACTGATAAAGATATGTGACCCAGTACAACCTGTTCATATCTACATTATGTCATACCACATCTCATTGTAAATATCATTTTCAAACTGATCTCATACATTTAAACTCCTACTAACACCAATAGAAATTCTTTTGTACCTGAAGATGATTGCCGGAAAGCAGTCGAAAAATTTTGTACATGTATATAAGAATAAGAACAATAATAATAACATCTTAAAATACTCCTGGCTCTTTCCACCCACAAAACTGAAAATGACAAGTCAGGGCCTCTTTCAAGCAAGTTAGTACATAAAAGTTTCCTAGATTCACCATTTGGGTTCAAAATCCTACATGAACAAGTTTCAGAACAGTGAAATAAGAAAATTTTCTTTATTCAAATATAAAATCCAACAAAATAATTTTGTAAAAAATTATGACTGCTCACAAATATCAAACAATACTGAAGCTTCGGTTGTCATGAACAATAAGTAATCAGAAATAATGCTCTATAGTCATCATGATTATTCGGTGAAGCAGAAATGCGGTTATGAGACCTACAAAATACCAAGCTCAAAATGATCCTAACAATAGCAAGGGTGGTCATAACGGCCGATCGGATCTATTTTCGAAATAGTGCGAATTTAGACAAACGTCAAAAATTTTCATGACAACTGAAGTTTTTCGGTAGAATACATCACTTAACATGCTCCTTCACTTCTTCGGGTGTTTGGCTAGCATTTAGCACCGTTTTCCCGTTCAATATAGCCTCACGTATTTTAATAAAAAGATGAGAAAATTGATGAGCACCATGCACAGATAATAGGTCGTAGGGTGTCACAGAAACAACTTCATTCCGTTCACCATCTTCACGGGAAGTAGGAAAAATAGCGTCAATTTCCATCAGACTGCTTTCAAGTTTACGAATTTCGACACTGTCCACATCTTGAAACTCAGGAAGAATAGCATTTCTTACGTAGTCGTTGACGTTATTCATAGCGAAGTCAAGGTTGAACCATTTATTAGGCACTGTCTGAAGATCAATCAAAACAGAATCATCGTTCATGCTGTACAGCATTGAAAGGACTCCTCTGTAAAGAATTTTCTTGTGACCAAATGCAGATGGAGATTTGAGTGGTCGGACTTTCCAAGTCGGAAAAACATACATGTCCGAAGCACCCGCATTTTTCATTAATTCTTGCATCTGAAATGAGGACGATGATATAATGACAGTCTCAATGATAAATTGAGAACAGGGCATACTGAAAATGTGCAAATGCTAAGTTTGTTCTTAAGGAGAGATTCTGAAAAGACTGTATCTGAGATGTCCTATTGCGTGCCATGACTGGGTTCTTGGGGAGGGGGGATTGTGGGCCTTGTATTCAATAAAACGCAGTAACCTAAAAAAATGAGGCTTAAACGTCACTATTCCCCCATTCTGTGTGCTTGGGCGTTGCTGACATAGTCAGACTATTCTGGAGTGTTGTGGCACTTTAAGACTGGATGCCCTTCATGCCGACTTCCAATGACACTTTTGGGGCTCGACCTCTGGAACAAAAGATCGTTGGGCCAAGCACTTAACCACTGTACCACCGGAGACCATTACAGTTTGCAACCTCTGTAGTTGAATCCCCAAATGTTGTTTACAGATATTATCAGTGTATCAAGAAACATGCTCATGAATTTTTAAGAAGAGATCTTACATTTTAATGGGAAATGCGCTTTTGAGATTTCCCAGGAATCGGGAATTCAAATCATTTGCCCCGAGAAATTTTTGAGTTTCAAATCATAAACTTCACAATTTATGCAACCCTGTTACGAGAATGTTGAGGAGATTAGATATCGCAATGTGGCTGCCGAAGCGCTGTTTCTGTCAGAGATGGAAACCGGCCGAGATTTTCGGTACGGTTCGGCCTTGACCAAGACCGGCTTCCATCTATGACTGCGCCAAGTATTGTCTCACCTACTGTTGGTCACAGCTGATGGCAGTGAAATGTTCTTCTCCCTCTAGCGGTTCATGAGTTACCTTCCCAGTGGTCACGAATTTGCTCATCGTTAAATAAGAGAATGAATTTTCTTGCACAACCGGCTGACACACATGATAACAATTACAGATAAAATTACTACAAGCCTCGTTGATTACATGTGAGACCTCGAGTGACAAATCTTAATTGAATGTCTTAGTGGGAGTTTTAATTTAAAGAACATGTTCCGCAATAATTGTGATCTTAATGAGTAATAGCAGAAGTAGTCGGCAAGAAGAAAGAGATAAGGTGGTTATTTTCGGAAGTCTTAATTATACTAGTCCGATTTAACAATGTTTGACTGCTGACATCATTACAAAATCAACACAGATATCATTGTTGAATAAAATCATTTCCAATATGCTTAAAGATGCAATAACTAAAAAGTTGAATGGTACGTAAATTGGCTTAACTGGGTGATCAAAAGACGCTTTTCAATCAAAGAAATCGCTTGTTTGGTGATAAATTTGCTCATTGCTTAAAATAATCAAAGCCGACCTGAGATACAGGACGAGTGCGCAACGGGAAGGCGCGACCGGTTTCTATCTCTGCTTTCTGTAGAATGACATGAGCATTAATTTAACACACACGTGCCTTATCCTCTGTCAATAATGAAATCACACTTGATTCATTAGTTTAGCGAAAGTGCCGCTTGACTACTCGTACAAGATCTCAACCTTCAGCCCTAAACAAACATAATAAGCGTTTATTTCAAATAATGATAATTGATAATACACACATCAAGACAGACAGTAAAAGGCGAAAGGCCTTAGTGTAAAATGCAATAGAGATGAAGAACATACTCGCGGCACTTTTCATTTACAAACTTACAAAGGGGACCTCCGTATTTTCAACAGACAGTAAAGCAAAATACCAATTTGTGTAACTTTTATGAGCAAAAATTCGAAAAAATGGAGTCAACACCTTAAATGTCACAATTTTACCACTGGAAATGCATAGGATTGTGTTATCCTTTCTATTTCTGAAAAGCAAATGATCTGATCCGGCAGACGCGAAGTTTTGAGCATGAGCGGTGTACTATGCTAACAAGTTGACTACCTATTCCCTGCAGGACTTTGTAGCTCCCGGACTAAAAGAGAAAGTAGAGATTTTAGTCATAACTTACTACTCAGTGGCAGATATTGTTGCGAGTCATCAGCACTCACTGCTTGGCCATGTAAGGCAAATGCTAGGAGGATGAGATCATTCAATGCTGTGGTATATTAGAAGTCTGACTGTAGATCGAAGGGACAACAAATGAGGGCATGGTTGCGGTAGTACATGAAGATCCTCAAGGCGAACGGAATAATACTGCCGTGACGTATGAGTGCATTAAGAGCTTAAGACCTATTGCTGGTAATACGTTGTGAATAAGCAATTGAACTAGCTATGACACAGAATGTTCTGTATTCGCTCACTCATGTTTCATAAGAAAAACAATTTCCAAAAGACGTAACATTCTTTAGCGCAACATGGCAGACACGAAGATTAAGTGTCAATAATGCGAGGTCGAAGCCTCTCTCTTGAAAGAAGGTTAAGAGGAATCGTTATCTGCATCAATACCCTCGAAAATTTCAAGATAGCATTTCTCGACAGTGTCGCCACACTTGATCAGAGGAAGATTGATGACTAACATTCGATAAGATATCACGTACCGTATTCAATAAAGAATGTCGAGTAGTAACAGATATCTTACATCATCATAGCCGTTACAGGAATAACTATTTTCTTGAGAGAGGAAGCGTTTATTCCTCTCGAAAGAATGTAGGAATACCGTATGAGATTTCAAGGTACGTAATGTACAAATCAGATTTGTTCCTGTAACATAACAGTCTTCTACAATTTAGAAGTCTATGATCTTGGCAGTAGCTTCTTATGTTATAAGTACAGACCTTATCCTTCTTCTCAGAGAACAACTAGCAGTTATAATAACTCTGTACGTGCCTGAAGACGGGTGGAGCATTCACCCGAAAGCTCGCAATAAAATAGTTGAAGAGAACTTGATTTTTGAAGAATTCATCATATTATAAGTACAGACCCTTTCATAAGTTTTTGCGCCCGTCTCAGAAGACGTAGAACTTAGTAAATTTTCGATCTTTTTTACTTATTGCTCAACAAAACTTGTTTCAGGTTGAATTCTTATGATGCAGAGAAGTTTGATTGATTATGACATCAGACAAAAATGAAAATTCCGCTGATATCTGACGTTCGGTCGGCTTTGTCAAAAACGAGGTCGTCCAGAAGTCTTTGCGCCTAATGTCAATATTGATTTCAGATGACTGTCCTAATTTCAGGTCGTATCTTCTTCAGGTCGTCTTTCTTCTGTTTGGACTAGAGGGTAACATTGGATGAAATGGACCAAATGAAATGGCAAATTCTGACTGACATAATACCATAGAATCGAACATTTTTACATTAAAACCAACATTATAACACGACAATTTGTGCTGAGTTTCAGTTGACTACACTGCACCTGAGACACACAGAAAGAGACAAAAGACGATGTCAAGTTTACAGAGTTTTTTGTTGCGCCTTTTTCGTTTTTTTTTTAACTTTTTTTAAAGTGATCGGAGGACCTAACATTATCGAGAAAACTTTTGCGCAATGATCTGAATTCTTCGAATCTGAAGGAGCCATGGCGATTGGAGCATTTTGAAGGAATTCAGAGAGCGACGCAATTTTTATTTTTCTATTTAAGGTATTAAAATTTTATTTTTCTTTTCTTTGTGCCCTTATTGAGTTCTGCAGGTGCCATCTGGTTTGTATCAGCACTTCTAGCAAAGTGATACGATAAAACAATCTAATTCTGTGGTCCTAATAGAATATTACCAACTTGCGTAAAATACGACGATGGACTGTACAGACGTGTTCAACTTCATTTTAAGTAGTTGAAGCATCAGGATGTACTATAGAGCAAAACCCACATACATTCGTACGCTACTTGTGTATGACGTTGCAAGGTTCAGTAAGATAGCGTCTAAAATCTAATCACTTTGTATTATTATATTATATATATTGTATTATACTAATCACTAGTCTCGTTGAGTCTAGCCTAGTGCGAGGAATGAAGAGAGGCGCAAGTTGCATTTTGAAAAAGTTCAGTTGTCAGCTGGAGTCGCCTCCCATTTTCAAAATCAGTAGGCTCTCCTAAGTTCCATTGGACTTGATGGACCGAGTATCAGTTCGGGTCTTTCGAGTCATGTTAAGACTCGTTCTGCACTCGCGTTACTGAAAGGAATGGCTAAAATTCCCTGCAGAGGCTCTCGTAGTGGACAGTGGACATGTTGGCTGTACTTAGAACAACCAACATGTCAATTGTGCAATTATCTAAGACCATGTTAAGCAAACACGTAAGTGTCACACATGTATGTGCAATCTTTGTGCATCACAGTCTTCAATAGTAAATCGAAATGACAGTAGGGGAGAGCTGCCTAAGATGACACACTTAAGCCTAAGATGACACACTTGACGTCTCGTGTCACGAAATAAAAGTAGCAGTTTTGAAACAGACACATCTGATAAATTCTTTGGTTCATCCCCTTCAATTCAGATGTGATTTTAGGCAGGTTGCGAAACACCATTTTTTTGAAATTTTGAAGAGTTCCGAATGTATCATCTTGGACACTGGGGTGGATAAGATGATAAACCTTGAAATTAAATGATATCTTACCATTTTAATCCCAAGGTCATTCTTCATTATTTGATATACCACTTAATGTGTTTTACAATAGCTTTATTAACTGCATTATATTAGGCCTACCTACATGCAGTGAAACATTGACACAAAGTGCATTCATAGGAAACGAAATATACATTTATATCAACTGATCCACGTCATCTTAATTAAAACTCATATTTAACAATGTCTACTTTTGTAATATGCATTTATTGAAGAGATAATTTCAATAAGAAAATATATCAAAACGTGACAATTGCATACCGGTAAACAAAAATATCACAAGCAAATAATTCTATCAAAATAAGTAAATATCTCAAAACTTTTCAGTTGCATCTGAAAAAATCACAAACTTGTAAGTCATCGTCTCTGTCCGCACATTCTACATGGGCCCAGTTTTTTTTGCACAGCTGACATTCTATCCAACATTCACCCAAGTTCGTCACAGAATGCAATGAACGTCCTGGTCGCTTTCTCTGATCGCTTCTTCTTTGCTATTTGTTTTCTCTTTGTTTCTCTTCATGAAGATTCCGGGTAACGTTCTAAGGACATAAGAGACAAATCATCTGTTAGAACTCTGGTCTCAAGACGTATCCAATGTACTCGATGGTTTCTTGGCAGTAGAACATGTATAGTTTGACCTCCTGATCATAATTGACCACATCGCGGATGATGGAGATAAAGACGGAAAGGCGGGACAGGATCTGCAGCGGGGGAGGCGGATGTCGTAGGACCCTGCACGATGTCGACAGGCGAGTCAGCACCCGCCACGAGGGAGGCGGATGTCGTAGGTAGGACCCTACACGATGTCGATAGTATTAAAATATCTCATCAGCATAATATCTGGTGAGAAAATAGTAGCTGCTAAAGTGAGCCCAGAATTCTGCTAATGAAATAGACCTTGTCTCTTAGTTATAGCTCCAGAAGCCCATCTGTGTGCATGAAATATATTTTCGCAAATTAAAGAGGCTCTACGATATAAAAGCTGGTGAGGAAGCATAAATGTCAGTTTAGTGTGCGTAGGCCTGATCTGCCAGGATTTGCGGTGGCTTAATTCTGGTAGGCAGATAGAGGGTATGTGCAAATCGCAATCATTTCTATTAATTGGTATAGTGTGCATGTGTCTTCCACTACCAAACATGCATGTAAAACTTGGTAAGCAACAAGTAATAACAGGAGATACACATAGGTATAAGGTGTATCATCTTGGACGCTGCTAAATGGATCATCCTGGACGCAAACATACCCTTGACAAATTCCTATATCTCTGAACTTTGCTTCATCAACTTTTGTTGCGTCTTGCACATAGAGCAAGTATATTAGCCTAGGAAAAGTGGTAACTCCACTCACTCACTCACTCCCGGTGCCCTATCCGATGCGGACGTTGGCGATCATGGTTCTCCATCTCTCTCGATTATTCATTGATCGAATTGCTTCGGCTTCTCCGGTCTGTAGCCAGTTGGAGAGACGACGGATGTAGGTGAGCCTTGGTCTCCCTCTTGCTCATCGTCCATTTAGCTTTCCTGTTATGGCGATGTTCTCCATTTGTCCTTTTCTCATCACGTGCCCGAAGAACTTGGCTGGCCGTACTCTTACATTGTGTAGTACACTGCGCCTTGCACTGCACCGACGCAACACTTCATCGTTTGGGACATGCTGGGTCCAAGATATTCTTAGAATTCGTCGGTAAAACCACATTTCCGCCGCATTCAGTTTTCTCTCGTTCTCCGGGGAAATAGTCCAACATTCGCAACCGTACATCAGGATAGGGTAGACGTAGCATTCGAGGATTCTATTCTTGACTTGTCTGTTTATTTTCCGGTCTTTAAATAGTTTGTGCATCTTTTGGAAGGCACTTTTCGCTATCCCAATTCTTCTTTTGATTTCCTCGTCACATTTCCCGTTAGATGTTATTATGCTTCCAAGGTAGGTAAAAGAGTTGACTTGCTCCACTGGTTCGCCTCTCACGTGGATCCTGCACCTTGGAGTCACCCCTTTCTTACTAATAGTCATACATTTTGTTTTCTTTATGTTTACTGTAAGACCTTTCTTGGAACTTTCTTTAATTACACCGTCCAGCAATTGTTGCAGCACACTCTCCGATTCGGCGAGCATAGCGGTATCATCTGCAAATCTTAGCGGTAAATCCGCATTTATTAAATCCCCAATGTGTATGCACTTTCGATTTTATTAAATGAACTTGAGGTGAATACTATTGGGTATTGTTACCAAATGTGAGATATGCAAAGCTTTGCTGTTTTGAGGAAATTACCACGGAATTGAATGATCATGATAGTAATCCAGAAGGAATGATGGTATTTCGCAGATTCTCAGTGTCATGACTTGGAGATTTAATGTTTGTTAAATTAGCAATTCAACAGGTTCCTATTACTTTCATGCTCAACCTCAAGAGTATTTTCTTAAGCGTGATCATACCACAGACAACCTGCCACTGGCAGAGCAAAATCACATAATGAAAGACAATGATTTCAATTGACTTTGAAAGATGTGAATGGGTCCACATCACTATTCAGATCCAAGAAATGAAGCATGACTTCAGTGAATCATAAAATCATGCCGGTGAAAACTGAATTAAAGCCTTGAAATTTCAGCCAAGAAAGCACGAATAATATCGCGACTTTTTCATGAAGACTGCCATTATAATACGGATCATGAAATTCCCTTGATAATAAGCTTAATTTCCGCTTAGTTAGGATGCTTATTAGCAAATATTCATTCCTTTTGATGTCCAACTTGTTTCATACTACTTAAAACGGGGCGTCATCTTGGTAGTATATAAATTTACAAAATTTTGACATTTTAATAACTGCTCAAATAATTTTTTGGACCACGGGAACGTAATCTCCGTAAAAAACTGAATCTTTTTAAATAAAAAATTTCACTGTATACAGATACTTTTTTTGTTTTGCAGATACTCTACCTATATATCCCTACTCTATGGTCTTGCATTTCTGATAATGGCATTTCTTTATGTACGTAAACATGCAACTGTCATTATAGTCGATCACATCTACCATTCTTAATCGAGACAAAAAGCAGTTCCTTCACTTTAAACCAGGGAAATCAAAAATGATGTCAGTGCACTGAGGGGATTAAGCTGTCGTCATCAGCCAATAGTGCGTGATGTCATTGAGGCGCTATTCATGTTGGATTTCGTTAGAGGCAAGTTTCACCCAGTTTTTTCAAAATTGCCGTGTATCATCATAGGCCGTTTACATCAAGCCTTAAAAAATGGGGGGGGGTTTTGACGCTAAACCTTCTGTTTAGTCCATCCACAATTTTATGCCTCCTTATCTTACTTCCCTAGATTTGATCACATTTCTTAGATAATGTCAAAGATCTTGTTGGTCAATGTCTTCGTACGGGCTATACACTTTTTTCACGTATTACAGCATTTCTGATTTTGTTTGAGGTTGGTTATCAGGTTCCCCGGGAAAATCTGAAAATTTTGAATGAGAATTTTTTCTGATTTTGTTGCACTTTTCTTTATTTGTTGCAATACATGTATCAATACACAATCAATCAAGGTATAATTCGATCCTAAGGAACTGGATTGAAATTCAAATTGCCAATCCATGTTCCATGAGGAGAAGAAAATGCCGCTATAGAAAGAGGAAAAAAACGCTGGAGGCAAGTTTTGCGTAACTGCTATAAATCAAAATGTTCGGACGAAAGTAAGGCACTGGACTGAAGAATTCTTGGATCGGCTGAAAGTTCGTTGCACCTCTAGTGCTATTTATAGGAACAAAACCACAGCCTGGACATTCGGGGACAACACCGAGAGGCCGTCCATAGATGAAGTGGCGCAAAACTGTGCTTCCTGATTGCAAGCAGCTTGGCCTGACGGAGAGCGATGCTGCAACCCTCATTTGTGGAGAAAATCCGTTCTTCCATACGAAGAATGGACAAAGGACGCAAAATTAAAAAAGTACGTAAATAAAATACCTTGAAATTCTCAAAGAAGTGGCCATTTCAGTACAGGTCAGATTTGCAGTTGAATGCAAGCTTAAGAAACTCTATAACAATCTTTGGGCCTGGCGGGAGTTGGCCCAAGATTATCATGTTCCACGAAGCACTTGGTTCAAACACTCTAAGAGGCCAGAAGAATCTTCTCGACCTGCGATTTCACTATTAACCACCACATCATTGCAATCGGCAATGAATTCTATCTCAACTTCAAATCCGGACAGTAGATAAGCGTCAAATGATGTGCAACATTTCACAATGCAGGCATATACAATGAACAAAATAAGGTGGCGGGATAGCTCAGTTGGTTAAGGGCCGCGCTTCGCTACGAAAGTGCAGAAGGTACAGGGTTCCGGGTCTGTCTGCTTCGGCAGGTACCACCGCTCTCGAGCTCACTAACTCTGACCTGCCCTGGCGAGAGTTGCGAATATGTGCCTTGGGTGAGGCAGGGATGAGTAAAAAAACATAAATTACTAAGGATAACAGAGCATAAGTTAGTCCTTAAAATGACTAAAAAGCGTTCCCACAGGAAAGCCAAAATTTTCATCAAATCACATAAATTGCAATTATTATGAAACAATGGGCGACCGAGAAATACAAATATTCAAGCACGAAAATCGATACGGGTGTGTCACATTTTAGGTTCGCCAGCAAGAAAACCAAACTCATTTGCATTTCGGGTCCTTTAATTTCCTGTTTGTCCTGGTTGACAGAACTCTGCTGCAGATCAGTGGAACCTGTGATACCTACTATACATAACAATCGAATAACTCTTTACTTGAAGAAATGCCAAATTTTAGTAACAAATTAGTATGTCTACGCAGGAGATGTGTGGCATTACTTTGCAGATCTTTAACAAAATACCTACTTTAACAAGAAAACCAGCAATCCTTTGTGAAGCAAAATAGGTTCCGGTGTCAATATGGCATTTTCGTTGCACTTCTATTTTATGCTTGAAGAAAACGAAATTAGATTTTTGACTGAAACATTTCCAAACTTTGAACTTGCCGGAATATTTCTGATTTTTCACAGTATCTTTGGAATACTACACATGAATCATAATTATGATGAAATGACCTAATGATCAGCTTAAATCCAACCACAATGATACGGATACTTGGCAATCAGAGTGAGGTGATAATCGACTCCAAACGTTTCTGTACATCCGGCTTCTATTTGTTGCGCTGACCGTTATATGTATGAGGGGATGATAAGTGATGTCTGTGAACGGAAACAATGCGTACTGGGTACTAGAATCCAAAAAGATAAAATCACTAGTTTATAATACTCTACCAGAGTCCACTACATCATGAGGAGATACTAAGATTGGTGAAGAAAAGACGGAACATCAAAGCGTAAAGGCACAACACTTGAAAATTAATTGCACAGCTATCAGCGAATCAATCCAATCAAATGCGTTCCCGAAAACAGATTGATGCAACATTAGGATCGAGTTAAATAAAGCTATGAATTTCAAATGGCTCAAGAGAGAGCCATGTGTAACAGTATAGAATATCAACTGTTGCCATTTTATAGCAGTGACTTCAGCAAAAATTGAACAAACATTCTCTGCTAGTGGAATAGACTCGAGAATTCCAGGTAATATCAATCAAGTCAAACGAGATGAAGCAACTTCGTCATTCAAGCCAACACTTGAAGTGCCATCGAATGATTCCGTTTCCAAATTAATCAGATAATTGTCTGTCGCATTGGATGAGTTGATTCACATGTAGATACATGATTGATTCTTATTAATTATATCAGTTCTTATAATCAACACTCGTGATTAATAATCCCCATTCTTGTTTAGATTATAACATGAGATTTGTGAATTGCCCGCTATTTCTCTGGCATTCTCACTATATGGAGGAGTAGGGTCACAAAAGGTTGCTTGTCAACCTAAACTGGAATTCTTCAAAAGTAGCCCAATGCCGACCCGGTCAAAACAAGAAAAGAAATCAATTATTGTGATTGAGCCCTACACATACATGTAACTGCATTTCGGTGGGAATACTACGAACGTATCTGCATTTATCTCAACAATAAAACTCAATGGATTTTCAATAATCACTTTGTCACCAGTAGAAACCGCTCTTAATTGAATCAATTTACGCTGGAGCCAATATCCAAGGGCATAACCAAAGGGGGACATCAGGGCCATGTGCCCACAATCTTTGAAGTGAAGTTACACTTTTAGCAATTCGGTGCATACAGTACATTAGAAACGAATCCAAGCTGGAGACCTCTTACATCGTAGACATTACACCTATCATATGATATAGAATATAACCAGGGGTTTTCAAACCTTTTTCCGCGCCCCACTATAAACTTGTCGACGCCACACGACATACATGTAAATTCCGATGTTCAGTTATCGATATTGATCACAATTTACCACATTCTCATAACTATCCCTACATTTACGACAAAGTATCATCGCAGACGGTGAATCTAACAAAAGTGCACATGGTGAAGTGCAAAGAAAGCAGCATCAGGAATGGAACTTCAGTACATTTATTAAAACGTTCGTGCAGAAAAGTTGCGTCTCAATGAGAGAAATGAGCCTGTTTGGACAGCTGTCCAAAATGAGGCTTCTTTGAAGAAAGTTGCAGCCGAAGACCTGAAGAAACATTGAGGCGGTTGTGGAATTTGTTTTTCAGATGTACGAGACGAGAGAATCCCATTTCGCACAAATATGTAGATGCAAAGCGAACAAGGATTCGAAGAGCACACGCAGTGACAGAAGGGAATTCTTCTGCGTGCGGACAGGCGTGACTGACATCAATGAGGAAAGTGCCTCTGGCGGCCTCTACTACGTGTTTCTCCAACACCCGGTCATAGAATAAGTGAAGCAGTCGTGGCAGAAACCACTGCTTCACCGAGAAGTTTGTCGCGACCCCAAACCCTGTGCTAAACGAAGAGCATGAAATGGCTTCTACAAAAGTTGTATTCCATTGTTGGAAGATGAACGGAAAATGTAGCGGAGTAACAAAGTAAGCTGATGTTCAGTTCAAAATTATTTTTCTATGGGCAATATATTTCGATCTATACGGTACTCATAGATCATCGTCAGACAAGTGAATCATATCTTAGGTAAACAAGTAATTCAAACATGTAAACGAATTAATTTTCATTTAAATTTGTTTAACTTTCCTGTCAGATTAGAGCTTATGCTTTACTACCGGTAGATTGTAATCCAGCACCATCTGTTTCAATTGTTCTATGCTATAGACTTTTCCTTTGCTTGCCACTATGCTACTATACTTCTATGCTAATTCGTCTACATGTTTGAATTTCTTGCTTACCTAAGATATGATTCACTTGTCTGACGATGATCTATGAGTATAGATCGAAATATATTATCTATAGAAAAATAATAATTTTTCGACTGAACATCAGCTTGCTTGGTTTTTCCCACAACATACTATACAATGTCAAACCAAGGCATCTTCAGTCTGGAAAATGCAGCACTTTGCTTCAATTTTTCCTGTAGTTGTAAATGAAAAAAATTAACACATTTCCTGCTTATGTCTACCTAGCCATTCAAGCGAATA
Organism: Prostheceraeus crozeri; assembly: GCA_907163375.1. Classification (NCBI taxonomy): domain Eukaryota; kingdom Metazoa; phylum Platyhelminthes; order Polycladida; family Euryleptidae; genus Prostheceraeus; species Prostheceraeus crozeri. The sequence continues at coordinate 91,879 of CAJQUW010015489.1, read as the reverse complement.
AGCGAACATCACTGTAGACTTCCTGTCAAGGAGTAACTCATTTAAAGCAATTTTGGAATACAATGTCCACCGACTGTTTTTAATAGACAATTATGCAATGTCCCAAGAGAGTGGTCTGATTCGTGCAATTCCATCTAGCTATTAATCGCCTTAAAACGATTAATTTCGATTAACTGCATCAACACATCAATATTAGTGAATATACAGCATCCTAATGCATATAATTGCCAATAATAAGCATCAATCAGTGCTGATTAATATTCATCAACAAATGTCCCCGTCAAACAGATTTTCTGGCTCGCTCCTGCTAGCATCTTATATTCATCTACAATGAAATTACATTGCTTTATCATATCACATAATACTGTTATACTTGTCTCCGTGCATGCAATGTAGATATCCTATCGCTTTACTTGACCTGTAAAGCAGATAATCGCCCGCACGGGAGATAATATAGAAATTATAGCGATCTGCCGAGGGCATAAATTGGAATTCATAGCCAAAGTCTTGAGATGAACATATTCATTGAAATCAATGAGGGATACCGTAATTCGATGTGACCCCAAAAACATCTTCGACTCTGCTCGGCTAAATTCACAATTAAACTGCGTGTATGTACTTGAAATTTGTAAAATTCGAACTCGATTGGGTTCAGAACAAGATTAAACACCTCAAAAATGAACCATCAAAGTTAAAATTGTCTACCGTCATTTATCAGAAAAGCATGACAAAGTTTTTAGAAATACCCGGCGTTGAGAATAACGGAAATTTCTATCTTGGCTCCATGATTTCATGATATATTAACCTCAATCGCCCAGAACATATCATACATATTCAAAAATGAAGACATTTGTTAACAGAAATTGCAGAGAAATGATTCGAAATTTCCTATTTTCACAGCGAAATAAAATACAAACAAACCGCTCAACAGAGACTGAATTTCTCATGAGAAAAAAGAATAAAAACGTCAAGATTCAATTCCGTCTGAGTGGAAGTTTAACATCAAATTTGATGAATTCTTCAGTCAGTCACTTCTGAAAAGCAAAACACACAGATCAGATACTTCCTTCATTCCTCACAAGGAAGTCATTCCATTTCGCATTGTCGCTACTGCTCATAATATACAATGTGTGTTGACATTTTGATTATATTTCCAGATGGATCAACTCGACAATGCGAAATTATTTCAGTGTCACGAATAAATATGCTGATATCACTATCAATACGCTGCAAATTGAAAATGTTTCATTCTTATCATAGAAGTGCATACACATGTGACATTAATATTTTCAATGAACTTGTCGACCACAGACACCGAACAGAGTCACAAGGAAAATGTATGTATTTGCGCATCATCAGAAAAAAGTAATAAACAACTTGATTTTCGCTGTTACCGTATTTCCTCTAATAAGCGCCGCACCTCTGATATCAAGAAAAATACAGAGAAGAGAATGGCTAAGTGAAATAAATATCTCGTCCATTTAGCTAAAAAAAAACAAGGATGCAGTTTATACACGCGTCACTGGTAGATTCAGATTCGAGCTGCCAGTAAGGACGAACACTGAGTTATGTCATGACTCATGACCGATCAAGCTCAAGTTTTATGTAAAGAAATAACAATACACCGGCGATTCAAAGAAATTTGTCCCACCTTGTGTTCAATCAGCATCGAAGCCACCACGTGTTGTCGACAATTAATAAATCGGTAAAGCAGTAGGAAGAATACTTGATGAGTTTCAGTTGTTATTGACACTTGTCCGAAAAGGTCATACGGTATGCAGTTATCTTGCTATCTTCATAGTCATGTTTGTTATTTCATGTGGAAAATCGTACATTTTAATAAACGCCGCACTTAAAAGTGGGTGATCGCAAATAAACGCCGCGGCGTATATTAGAGGAACTACGGTATGTAATTGTCGCATAAATTTGTCAAGCAGACGTCCAATAAAATGAAAGCCAAACACTTATGAGCAGGGATGTGGAGTCGGAGTCCCGGAGTCCTATCATTTTTGCTGGAGTCGGAGTCCTATCTTTTGATAGGACTCCGGCCTATAACTAGACCCGAAATATAATACAAACAAATTATTTATCCCGTGCATAGCTGTCACTGTCTTGATGTCAACTTTCTCAGTCAAACAAAAGTACAGAGACAGCAGTGCATGCAAAGCTTGAAATAGTTGAGGGAATGAATCGGTTATTATCGAAAAAGGATTGTCGTTTCACTCGGTGATTTAGTAGAGAAGACAAGCCTTCCTAGCCTCGATCACACCTACGCACCAAAAGGTCACATCAATGACAAAAATGAAATGCTAGTTTGTTTGAGGACATTGCTTCTTACCCTCACGTTAATCTTGTGTGATGGCTCCTCCAAAGCGTATATCAAAATAGAAAGTGTACTCATTTTTTTAGAAGGATGGGTATTTTCCTGCCTGGTAGTGACTGGAGAAAAAACCGCGTGAAGCACACATCAAAAAGATGAGAGGAGCCGAGTCGTATGCATCCAACTTAAAGCGACATTTGATAAACTTTCATCGATAATGGTTGATAATTGATACAGCAATGATCACTAAAAATAGGTTCAGCTAAGCCTATAATGATCTGTGATGCAAGTTACCGGTTTGTTTTTCAAAAAACTGGGCTTTATCATATACTTGCCACCCGGAGTCGGAGTCCTATCAAAATGATAGGACTCCGCATCCCTGCTTATGAGTCATCAGTCATCAGCAAGGCCACCAAAGATCTTCCACTGAAATCATTATAACTTGTTTGTATTTTGAAACTTATAATGGGACATGTTTTTCATTTCTTCTGATTGTACCTCATTGCAACTAGAAACATGAAGCTTTGACTCCACTACTCTCCTACTGGGGGTTTGGATGTTGCTGACATGCATGCAATCCGACTTTAGCTGGAGCGATGACATGTTTTTACGACTTCCAATATCACTCTCAGTGCTCTAACACACGACCTAAACATCACTTGATCAGGCAATTAACCAATGAGCGACGGATACCACATCATAATATGTTGACGTGCGGCTCATTATCCAAGATGTTTCGGAGTGCTAGCTCTCTTGGGCATAGCTTACAAAGTATCGACATAGTGGCTAAGTCAATACAAGCAGACATAGATCAGCCTGTTACACAGTCTATCAACTTGTTCAGTCATTCTTTACAACCATTATATCATTAATATGCACATGTCTATCAATGTAATGATAAATCATAAATTATCCCGGCAAACTGCCTTGGTTCTTTTTTCAGCAATACTGGCGAGTCTTTGTCCATCTTAATTGGCTGCTATGGAAGTTAGTGCTTTAACCATGGAAATTAACAATACCAATATCAACTTCTATGACTAGAATGGAAGTTTGATATCTTCCTTATGTACAATGATGGCACATGGAAAAATCTATGGTCTGCAGATCAGATTCGATCTAAAACATTATATCATAGTGAAACTATTTGCCAAGTTGGTTGTGGAAGTTGTTGACACCTAATTACAGGATTTTCATGATGAAAATTGCAAGTGAGATGGCGGCATTGTTTCATGTGAAATAGCCTACTATTCCATGGTTTAATATACTGTATCTATTTGTAGCAGTCATTGACAGCCACTATACAATTTTTCAATACTGGAATACGAATTAAAATTTGGTTCACAGAGTCATAATTGAATGTGGTCGGTGTACTGGTTGTCAGAACATCTGAAGAATTCACTGATAAAATTTCTAATTATTGGATAATTTCTTCTTCAAGCGGTTAAGAAACCTTGCGCGTTTCTGGAATAAACACATTGAAAGCTTCTTTACCTACAATCATTTCTCATATAGATAGAATGTCGCTGGAAATCATCAATTAATCATTGAATGACTTATGTGATATAGTGTGATGATATTTTGGCAGCTGATATTCGAATGCATGCAGAGATTTCAAAAATTGTTCAAATATAAAGAACAGGGGAGCCCTCAAAAGTAAAATGAATACTCGAAGATTTATTGGCCTCTGATTTCAAGATGGAGTAATATATGTTCTGTAAATCGACATTACAAGTTGCATGTGTGTCTGATTATACTCTTGATAGATTATAGGACCGATATTTCAAAATGATGAACGTACAGAACGTTTGAAAGGACTTCCTTCTTTGTCACCCTGTCGCCACAGTATTTTGTAAATTTATTATTGCTTTGTTGCACATGATCTTTGGACAAAGGGCAACAGCCCAGATCACAAATTGGCTTGATAAATATAAATGTCAATCAAAAAAACTTGGAAACCAGCTCGTACAATTTGCATTTTGCCCCAACTAAGTTCCCCCGGCGTGTGCCACAATTTTCATGCAATTTCCATTCTAGGACTTTCTATGGTTTTGTTAATTTCTATGGCTTTAACAGCTCGAGTCTGAGGATATCTCATCATTTGCCCAGGAGAACTAGCACTCTGCAATCTTGTATGATTACTAGTCGCACGTCAAAGTCTGCATATAGCAGCCTCATGTGAAGTCTTTCAGCTTGTTCAGCCATTCTATGTAGACTCGAGCTAGTTTAATCCTTTCTGAGTCACATTGATGGGTCACTGTTAGACAAAACACAGCGCCAAATTTATTACTTTAATTATTCAAGTCTGAACCCTGGAGAAATCTTTCTGTACTATGCCTCGAGTGAGCAGGTACTCTGTTATGTTGTACGAGCATGAAGTAAGTGAACATTTATAATTCTTGAAATGGAAATAATAAAATACAGAAAGTAGATATGGACAAGGACGACGTAAGCACGAATTAATAAGAAAATGGAAAATGCTGCATAATATACAGGTGGAGGTAGCACGGCACAAGCACATTTAGAATCTAAACTAAAAAGCATTATAATGGAAGGATGTTATTCAAGGTTGATGGACAAGAAGATTCAGTGAAGTTAGAGACTCACACACCTTGTCACGAAAGTGCTACTCTCTATTGCACTACAGATTTTGATATCGAAATAACATTCAATTTCTCTCACGTTACTAGGACCATCTGCCACCCATGTTTCAATTGATAGCGACATATTCTTTCGTGAGAATATTTTCCAAGATATTTCCTGACATGGCATGAAATAATGTTTAAAACGAATTGTACAGGAAATCTCTTGTGGACACAGACAGCTTCATCTTAGCATAAAATCACATATCAAGTGTTCAAGCTATTGCATACATTATATATAAATATGTAAAACTAGGAAAACTTTTCAAATTCAAAACCGTTGGGTATCGTCAAAGTCAACATATCTATGTAGTTTTGACAACCATGGAGTTGCTGTTGAGTCTCTGGGGTTTAAAATGATACATCTGATTTAAAAATTGGTTGGATTTTCATTGATCTAGAGGACTTTGAAAGACAGGGCCATTCAATTTGACTCACCCTGTACAATATCAAGCAAAATTCATGTAATTTCTTGTATTATTATTAGTTTACCTTCGTCAATAAAATGACATGCGATGCTATCAGCGGATGACATCGCTTAGAATGGCATATACAAGTACTGTGTGAAGACTAAAGACCCTCTGACACTATCTGAAGTATTGTTGTACAAGTGACCAATCACAGTGCGTTAGACAGCAAATACCCAGCAAAGGACAATCATTACAGCGCTGAATAAAGAACAATAAACATCAAAGAAAGGTCGGAGAGAATAATGGCAATAAAAATTAAATGTGCAAAAGATGAATAAAATTTAGCAAAAAGAAAAAAAATACGGAAGAAAAAAACTTACAATGATCGAACGATTCCTCCAAACCGATATTTCGAGGAACAGACATATATTTAGCACAAATATGACTCAACTCTTTTCTTCTTGGCGAGCCCTATTTCCTAATCATCACATTCGCAAAAAGCACTCACTACAATCCGGAAGACCTCTTCCATCACTGCTGGCAGTCTTTATCAATGAAATGGCATGACATGTAGACACTGTGACATCAGATACTTTTAGGAAAATGGGCTCTCCAAGAAAAATGGAAACAAAGCAAATTCTAAGTCCATTATTACTCAAACAAACAATGCAACCTCCGTGTGATCATCGTCTTGATCGTATTTTAGATTATGGATGCTTGCTACTGTGCCAGTCATTTGGACATTGAAATATTTGTGAAACCAATAGGCGTCATTGAATCAGTCACACCCCGATCACATAAAAAAGTGAATACAGCTTCAGAAATCAGTAAACGAAGAAAATTATTACTAAGAGTTGGCTCCTATATCTAGCACTAAAAGGTATCTACAGCTATTTCAGGAAACGCTTTTTAAAGACAATTGCATATCATTGGTAGATCGTAAATATGACGCCGAAATGTGTCAAGTGTTAACTAATAGGCATCTTGGAAAGCATTATCGTTTTCCCATCGGATCACCGAGTGTGTGTCAAGAATTTGGACAACCTTATCTATCTAATTGATTACTGTTTTTTGATGAATAGAAATACGGTGACTTCTGTGACACTCAACGTAAAAAGATGAGATGAAATTAAAAAACAATTCGGCAATGCAAAGACAATGTCACAATGTTTGTATCTAGAAAATTCATAGAGAGGCAAAATGCATCAGTTTAGTCTGAGCCTTTTCAGAGCACTCCATGCATCATCTACAGAACAATGAAAATTACCATCAACAAGTACAATCTTTAGCACCAAAAAAATTGACTGTTTTCAATAGAGAAGAAACCTTCTCTTAAAATGATAATGTGATTTCCAACTGTCGTCCTACTTTGAATAGCATGAGTCTGAAAAGAGTCTGCATGAGTGAGTGTCTATCAGCAATTCCAGCTTCACAAAATTTTGTACAAGACTTATGTGAGGAGTGCACTCGAATATGGTTCCATTATTTGGTATCCAGCGTATGAATACGAAGTTCACTCACTTGAGCGTGTTCAGAAACGTTCTTCTCGCTTTTTCCCCTCAGTTTCGCTCTTCGCCAGACAGAATAAGACTCAGTAACCTTAATTTGCTTAATTTTAAAGCGAAATGGTTGCGTTACAGACTCATTCTTGTTTTTAAAATCATGCATGGTTTATCTGACCTGAATTTTGATGACTTTTTTCGGCTCACGAACTGTTCCGCAACCCGGGAACATTCATAGAAACTAGTGGTGAGATTCACGAGGCACAAATGATTCCAACATTTCTTTACCAGTGAAGCAGTCCGACATTGAATCTCATTATCTGAAGATGACGTCCCTGTAAGAAATGTTGAAGAATTCAAGAAGAAATTTACTGGTTATTTTATGCGATCAGACATGTAGTAGTTCTGAATTGAAGATGTTTAAGCTTGACCGATTGTTGGGTCTCGTATTTGCTGCAACCATTTGTGTTTCATGTGATGCTATTTTCATTTTTCTATTCGCAAATACAGATATTAAAAAAATACTGAACGGATCCCTCGGTAATTTTGGTGAGTCTTCATAATGCGCGGAATTCGTAGAACCTACCTACCGAAAAATGAAGAATACGTGGATATGCCTAGTGAGGACCCCCTTCCCCTAAATCAGGGGATAAACGACATCTCTTGGCCCCTTGCATGAAATGACAAAATCAAATTCAGTTTATCTAGAATTCTGTAGTAAATAATAAAACAAAACAGTTAGTCACTTTTCATACAACTTACAGTGAAACCAAGCAATACCAAAGCCTTTCTGTAGGAAACATCTCACCGTCATCAGGGAAATAATCTAGCAACTAGAACTTTCAACTAGAATTCTCTAAAATTCGAGTACATGGAGCAGCTGCTTACCTCGTACACAATAAAATTAAAAACAGAAATTATTGATAAGAGTAAGATTATTTCTGTTGGTTTCTGGAGTTTACCAAGAACTTTCAAATAGGAATTTGCCATTATGTGTTTCACACTTCAATCATGCGTGTTATTTGCAAGAATTTATCAATTCGCAAGTCTGAACTTTAAAAGTTCGAAACAATTTTTTGAAAGTTTGAAGCAACATAATTATCCAAATTCTAACTGTTGGTCTAGCTGATAACATTCTCTATAAAAAGGTTGAGCATGGTGCACTTTTTTAAATTCGCCTGTATTCATGTATTTCCAGAAAAATAAGTGAATTCAATCCAACAACTAGACCTATAGCCACAAAGTAGACATCAACTAATGAACAATTCAATGCATTCATGTATTAAATTACTGCTGAAAGCAAGTCACCGATCGAGGCATATGAGAAAGCTTTGACGAACAGGCATCGATTTGCCCTAAATGGCTCTCAATTGCACCATCAGAAATCCATGTCATGAAATCTACTAAGATATCTGACAATTCGACTTCTATGACGTAATTAAAACGTACATCTTACAGAACATGAGGAGGTGGTCTCTGTGGCACAGTGGCTGAGTGCTTGACCTAGCGATCTTTCGGTCCAGCGGTCGAGCCCTGAGAATGTAACTATAAGTCGTCAGGATGGCCATTCGGGCTAAAAGATCACAAGATTGACTCCAGATTGAAGTCTGACTATGTCAGCACCGTCCAAGCCCCCAGTATGGGGCAGTGGTGACGTTAACCTAACATTTTATAAAGATCGTGACACTGAAAAAGCATTGGTGTGGAATTGCGAATAATGAAAAATTCGCCATGACATATGAACATTTGAAACAAAATCGCCTCAAAATATTGTCTGAAACAATACAAGAAAAATCTCTCCAGACGGAATAATTCAGTCATGAGGGCGGCTTGAACATTGAACAAATATTGTTTTTGTTCAGGTGAAATCCCATGATTTTCATAAGATTTTCGAAGTATGCACGTTAGACACGGACTATTGATTCAAAGTCAGCAAGTCAACATGCGAAGATTCCTCTTTCACACGAAAGATAAACTTCATAACTCAACCGACTGTTCGCTCTCACTTCCACATGTTGGTGCGCAAGAAATTTGAGGTATTGAACAAGATTCAGAAAATAGCAGATGTACAGATAGCGATGTCTCCAACATAGGGACGTTTATTTACCCGTCTCACCACATGCCATCATCTGGAAAATTGCTAAATGTCACCTGGAGCTTGACTTTGCCTGCGAACACCAAGTTATTGAAATATCAAATAACTATAAAATAGCAAAATAAGAAGTGACACTAAATACCGTTATCAGCGAAACTGCACTTGAACTTTTCACCCACGACTGCAAGGTCAAAGACGTTTTTAACGCACCAGCTTCTATCGGCCGAAAGACATAAAATGTCACAATATTATCAGGAAGTCAGGCAAACGACATTTTCCATTAAGTAATCGCGGCATCTTGTCCTCGGTTGGAAGTGCAATTGATGTGACAAGAAAGTACATTAAAGATCAAGAGAACTTTACACGATGGGAGTAGAGTTCTCCATTACCGTAGCTGACCAGACGACGGGAGATTATAATGATTTTTCAGCAAAAAAGCGTAGTAAAAACTCCCCAAGTAGCTTAAGGTCGTCGATGCAATAATGAAGTAAGTATTAGTTAATGCACGACAGCGTCGAGACGCGCAAGGCGTGCATTAACAAACTCAATGCTACAGTCACAGAGTTAGATTGTTTTAGCGTATCATTTTTCTAGAAGTGCAAACTGATTCAAAACGATGGCACATGCAGGAATTTACTAAGTGGACAAAAAGAAATTTTCAATGCCTGACAGAGATAGGAAAAATAGTAGTGCGTCGCTTGACTATAGATCATTGCGCAAAAGTTTTCTCGATAATGTTGGTCCTTCCGATCATTATTAAAAAGTTAGCAGGCGCACGAAAGAACGTTCACAAACTTCCCTTTAGAACTTGACGTCGACTGTGTCTCTTCGATGTGTGATCCGGTTAATAGCAGTCACTGAACTTCAAAGAATTCGGCGTGTTTAATGTTGAACTGGCTGCTCATTGTTCGATTGCTATGGTATTTAGTCAGCAGATTGTGTCATTTCATTTACGTTACATGTTCCAATGCTTCCCTTCTACACCATTTCCACTTTAATTACAGAACTCTGCAGTTATATTCAAGAATCCAGCAGATTTATTTCAGCATTTCAAGTTTGTATTTCAGATTGAAGCATTTATATTTTTGACAACAACATTTTAATTTCAGAGAATTTTTGTGCGTGTGTTTAAATCATTTATATTTGAGAATGCAACACTTATATTTCAGACTTTGTCATTTCTAATTCAGAAATAGACTTTATATTTCAGAAATGATCATTTATAATTCATTTTTAGTCATTTATATTTCAGAAATCCAGAAAAGACGATATATATTTAAGAAAGCGTCATTTATATATCAGATTCGCAGTTTATATTTCAGAAATAATCATTTATAATTCATTTTCAGTCATTTATATTTCAGAATTCCAGAAAAGACGATGTATATTTAAGAAAGTGTCATCTATATTTCAGATTTGCAGTTTATATTTCAGAACCGGTCATTTCAATTTGAGATATCTGCACTTATAATTCAGACGCTAGAAGTAATTCAGAATAGGTCATTTATATTTCAGAAATCCCCATTTCACGTTCAGAATTGGTCACTTGCAATTCAGATGTCAAGTTTTAATTTCAGAAACGGTGAAATATATTTCAGAATGCATCAGTTTAATTTAAGCACTTCTCAGTTGTCAGAAAATGCTTGCAAAGATCCGAATAGTGTGCAGGAGGCTAAGGTATAAATTGGCCAACACAGATGATTGATAAAATTACTGTTGGTGACAATGCAAGTGTCCGATAATTGTGCAATTTGTTTGAGACCAATGTCAAAAGCAACATTATTACGAATCCTGCCATGCATGCATTTATTCCACCGCGAATGCATTGCTCCTATTACGAACAGCGTCAATGCGTTAAATATCAAATCTCTGGATGAAAAAACGCATCTTTTATCTTACAAAATCAAATTAAAGAATATTGAATATCTCACAAAGTGATAGAAGCTTCTATTTTATTGAAAATGCCACTTCTGATTTAAAGAAACAAATTCTGAAAAATTCGACATTCTCAAATTTAATTGATGCATTCTGAAATATATTTCACCGTTTCTGAAATTAAAACTTGACATCTGAATTGCAAGTGACCAATTCTGAGAGTGAAATGGGGATTTCTGAAATATAGATGACGTATTCTGAATTACTTCTAGCGTCTGAATTATAAGTGCAGATATCTCAAATTGAAATGACCGGTTCTGAAATATAAACTGCAAATCTGAAATATAAGATGACACTTTCTTAAATATACATCGTCTTTTCTGGAATTCTGAAATATAAATGACTGAAAATGAATTATAAATGATTATTTCTGAAATATAAACTGCGAATCTGATATATAAATGACACTTTCTTAAATATATATCGTCTTTTCTGGATTTCTGAAATATAAATGACTAAAAATGAATTATAAATGATCATTTCTGAAATATAAAGTCTATTTCTGAATTAGAAATGACAAAGTCTGAAATATAAGTGTTGCATTCTCAAATATAAATGATTTAAACACACGCACAAAACTTCTCTGAAATTAAAATGTTGTTGTCAAAAATATAAATGCTTCAATCTGAAATACAAACTTGAAATGCTGAAATAAATCTGCTGGATTCTTGAATATAACTGCAGAGTTCTGTAATTAAAGTGGAAATGGTGTAGTCAAACAGAAGAGACGACCTGTCTAATTCTGTGGCTACAGTCCACTGTGCATTATTATGTCACGCTCCACTCTTCGCACTTCAGTTGCATCTATAGTGATGGACATTAGAAACAATTGATGAGTACTTGTCCAAGGTATTGAAGAAGCGAAGGAATCATGTGCCTTTGCATGACCACTGACATCGAATGCGTCACATGAACGTCGTGCAATAATATTTCCAGCATGATATTGCAGTTCTTTGCATTTTTATCAGTGAACTTAGAAAGTGGTTCTTGCACGGACAATCTGTGTATTGAATGTATTGAGATATCATTGCAGTTCCTCGCACTAGTGCCAAGAACTCGATGTCATGCGGGAAATAGAACACCGCATAGCTTGGCATGCTTCCACCTGCAATTGTAATCGCGTCTCGTGTCTCAAATAACATAGACAGTTCATTCAATTATGGTGGGAGCACTGAAATCTATGCGGTAATAAATATTCATAAAGTATTCATTATTTAACTCTTATTTCATTAATGCGCGGCATACAAAATTTTGGCCGTATAATAGTCACGCAGCATAAAAGCTCTTAAATGGACAGATTTTCGGCGTCCAGCGCTGCGACGACAGTCCTTTCTTCGTTGATCTATCTGATAAGAGCGTTGAAAGATCGACAAACGAAGGCGCTGGATGCCGAAGATCTTCACATTCACGAGTTTTACTTCATTATTACATCGACGACATTGAGCTACTTGAGGAGTTTTTTCTGAAAAATTCTCCACTACTTTAAAGTTCAGAATTCCCGGGATTGCATATCGAGAATTCCGGGCAGCTGTATCCGGAATTTGAAACTGAATGTTTAGCAACCAAGAGTTTACACTCTACAGAGAAATCAATACAAAAAATCTTCCTTTGATGCAGAAAATTCATGCTATACACAGGCTTGCTTCAAAGTGATGAAGGCAGATTTTCCTGGCGATGACATCAACAAGAAGGAAGCGTTGACAGTATGACACTGTTTTCTCATGTTAAGTTTACAAGGTCACTACTTGTTTAAAACAGCTTACATCGTCAAAACGCTTTATTAGCAAGTGACGCTAAATGAGCGGAGAGAATTGCAATATTAGTTTCTTTTTAGTATTTGGCGCTTTCCATTTTTATAGATTCCGCTTATTGAAATCGTGGTAAACAGCCGTGTGTTCTAATCGGACTTATCTCCATCTGAAGTGACGGACAAATTAACTTGAATTAATTCAAAGATAGCAGAAAGGCTCTTAATATCTGCTCCACAGATCATCTCGGCTGGAACGACCGTTTCTATCGGTAAGCACGCCGAGCCGTCAGGCTTGGCGATGCTTTGAAAAATATCTACTGTGAAAGATGTCTGCTTTCGTGTGAATTTATCGAAATGGAATCGTTGTATCATCCACTCATCTTCTAAGGGATGTACATGGGACGAGTTTTTTTTTCCAGTCCAATCCCACCACACGGGATTTATCAATTATCGATCCAAGGGAATCACGAAGAGTTTGGACAATCACTACAACTGCATATCGGTGTAGCAGTATCATTGTATTTCTATGATTTAATTTCAATTTTCCAATTTTTATCCATCGATCTCCTGTTGTTTCGTAATATCCATTTTTAATTTCCTTAACTTATGGCGTCCATTGTCCTATTCTATTTCCACTACCAGCATCTGTAGTCGGCACAGTATACTAGACGTCTGTTTTGAACGTGTATACGGCAGTGTTTGGAATCTATGGTATTAGTTTATTAACAGCAAGAATGAGTAGTGTTACAAATCTTAAGATTTGCACTTTTGCCAGATATTGGGCCAAAGCTGATCAATTTTAATTCACTGCCACGAGAAAGCTCCATGAGTTCTTTTAAGAACTGATTAATCCAATGGTTACAGTAGCATTGCCTTTGTACACTTGCGGATTGGAGAACGTCATCAGTCCTCATCAGGACTACTTCAATTAATAATCTGAATTATTAAGCATTATATTCTATTATAAATGGCTGCTGGGATGATTTTCATCATCGTATGATAAATGCTTTAAAAGAGTTACAGAATTGTTTAAAACAAGAATCGCATATTTCGCTATTTATACATGCACAAAATGCAGGCCTACATGTCAAGAGTATATGAATTTGATTCTGTAAATAGAAAGTTTCATGAATTGCATATTGATTGTGTATTAGAAATGTAATATTAAAATGCGATTATTATATAGTCGCATTTGCTACCATGATAGTTAATTGGAACATAAAGATCAGGATCCTAAGAAGCATTGTTACTTGCAACGAATGACTGTTACATAACATGTCTTCATTTTGGACATTCTGTGAACGTGTCACATACATAGATTCTGCAATACTTACTTGGCTCTGATTCAAGCCTAAAACGATTGAAGTCATGAAAATCTCACCTAATCGATAAGGACATATGTACGGATAGTGAAGAAACCACCGATATTGCGTTAGATTAGTGTCCATTGCAAAAGTTGAATCCAAATAGGTCAGCTTACTTGATTGGCAGTTAATCTTATAAAATTTTTGAGACGTCTAGTAGAACCACGACGTTATGAATATAGTATACTCAACCGGTTTCAATTGGTTTACATACTTCTAGCAAGACATTAGTAATCTACATATAGAGGAGATGAGAGTGTAATTGTTACGGGGTTATGTTCATACTGTGCATATGAAATGGAAATCAGACATGATTACGTATTGCTATCGACGCATCTATTTGGTTTCGAAACGGAGATATAATATCATAGGGACCTAAATACTATACTTGAGAATATGTGTGATTCGTAAAAATCGTGCATCTGGCCTATTCGAACGTTCCCTATGTTGCTGTATACATAAAGAGTAATGCATTGTTGTGAAATTCCCACAGGATTCCCATGGAGATTTCCTGTGGTGTGAGAATGAAAAATCGTGTCACATGGGAACTCTGTGTAGGTATAGCCTAACTGATCTCAGATACGAGCATCCGCTCTTTGCAATTATCTCAAACTTTGCAAGAGTGAATAGAAAAATATCATCATCTTTTCTCTATCAAGTAAATTTCATTATGAAGTTATACTGCAAAAGGATCGCGCAATTGATCTTGTGCCCGCCACTGGCTGATGCTGAAAATTTCATTGCCATTCACGAACCCACCGACCCGTGGGTCCCATCCCGTTGACCATCACACGGTTTTGCCACCGCAGCTATCACTTAACAATCTACCTGTATGCAGACATATGTGAGCGCACTGTACAATCAGCGACAGCTTGTATGCGGTATTGATGCTTCAAAATATACAAGCTACTGGAGTGCAGATTGGAGTGCGAATTGGACATAAGCGCTCTCTTCGCACAAAGATGACTGAGTGAGACTTCAGTGGACATAGACAAATTGATAATTCGAATTATAGAAAGGGTGTCAATACTACATTAACGAAAATCACACAGAATTTACTATGAATCATGTGAACAGTGACATAAATGTAAAAAAACTAGAGAATCGAAAAAAATGAACACATAAATTACATTTTAGAATAACATTTTCATTACATATTAGAATAACATAAATGGACACTTAGATAAGGTCGAGCGCTTTAGCTGCATAACTACTCATGCAGTTTAGTAATATCAAAATCACTATTCGGTACACCCAGGGAACTCTAGTTATCTGCGTCAAGCGAAGCGCCGATAACTAGGCCTCCCTCGGTACATCCCTAGCTGAAATGTAAGTAATACTTTTCTTCACTGAATCACTTGCGGAGAGGAATAAAGACAAGAGAAGGATACATAATGCGGCAGCCAAGATTCAATTGCCCAACAGGAAGTAATTAAAATTGTCAACCACTGGATGAAGTCGATGATTTCTGATTGTGCGCATGTCGCAAAATCAAAGACCTCTTGCCTGATAATAAATAAATGTGTCTGAAAGCTTGAGAAATTAACAATTCAAGCCATTGACTATTTTTGATAAATCGATGAGGATTTCGGAGTCCCTTATCGGAATAGGTCAATTCTAGCGATCATTCAAATGAAGTTCATCAAGACTGGAAGAAACAATGATCAAAATGACAATTGCTAAATATTTTTAGTTTCAGGAGAATTTATGAAGCTACATGACAGGGTGACTGTCCATGTCCGAATGAATAATTTCTTGATTTTGCAAATAGGACCAAAACTGCGCAATTCACAAAGTCTTGCTGTCAATATATTTAGCTAACCAATGACTCAAAATCACGCAATCATGCGAAAGAAAAGAAATGTTCAATTTTCAAGAATTTTTTTTTTGTTTTACGGATTTTACGTCACTTTTTACCCCTACTGGGGTCTTGGACGGTGCTGACTTAAGTCAGACTTTGTTTGGAGCGTTGTGGTGCTTTGTAGTCCGGATGCCCTTCCTGCCGACTTCCAATGACACTTTCCGGGTTCGACCTCTGGACCATGAGATCGCTAGTCCAAGTACGCAACCACTGTGCCACGGACACCACAATGGAATGCAGCAAGCCTATTAGTGAAAACTGAGTTGGATCTTGAGTTTTGGGAACTCTTTATGGCTATTCCAAGGAAGAATTGATCGCAGCACATGATGAAATGCGACAGCAATTACTCATACGGTATATTATCGATCTCGGAAGGCGCAGGACGCCGAAGGCCGGTCGTAGTTTTTACAATTTAAATTTTTTGAGACCAAACTTTTCTGTTTCCAATGAGCTTTGAGTTAATGTTCACATATTTGGAGCAGCATATTACATTAGGGTTTACATACACAACAGACAACATCGGGTACACTAAATTTGGGCGAAAATTTGCATCCTGAGTGTGATTGATTTAACAAAAGGATGTCTTCAGGAATAAGATAATATTTACCACAAATTTTCAGGCTGTTGCTTCTGCTCGTCGTCAGGTGGAAAAGGGAAATTACATCGGGAGACATGAGTATAAAATTTTAAAAATTTCGTGATGACATAGCTTGGCGTAAGTTTACATAGATGTTATCAAGTTCTATATGTCTATTGATGGAGTGGTCTGAGGAGTACCAAGCTTCCATGAATTCACGACCATATCTATGTTCACATAAGTTGATGGATTTTGCACTGCTCCCATCAAATACATGGTCTTCTTCAACGCAATGAGTTGATATTTGTGAACGCTGATCAATCCTCCTTACTGCTAGTCGATGTTCATGAACTCTTGTTGAAAGTTGTTTTCCAGTTTGTCCAATGTATTTTTGTTGACAGTTGGAGCCATCAATTTGGTAAATGACGTTTCTTCGTTCTAAATCAGATTTTAATTTCTTTGATTTAAAGAGCTGATTTTTTAATGTAGTTGTTGGTTTGTGGGCGATCTTTATATCGTGCTTTTGAAACATACGGCTAAAGAACGAAGAAACGTCATTTACCAAATTGATTGCTCCAACTGTCAACAAAAATACATTGGACAAACTGGAAAACAACTTTCAACAAGAGTTCATGAACATCGACTAGCAGTAAGGAGGATTGATCAGCGTTCACAAATATCAACTCATTGCGTTGAAGAAGACCATGTATTTGATGGGAGCAGTGCAAAATCCATCAACTTATGTGAACATAGATATGGTCGTGAATTCATGGAAGCTTGGTACTCCTCAGACCACTCCATCAATAGACATATAGAACTTGATAACATCTATGTAAACTTACGCCAAGCTATGTCATCACGAAATTTTTAAAATTTTATACTCATGTCTCCCGATGTAATTTCCCTTTTCCACCTGACGACGAGCGAAAGCAACAGCCTGAAAATTTGTGGTAAATAATATCTTATTCCTGAAGACATCTTTTTGTTATATATATATATATATATATATATATATATATATATATATATATATATATATATATATATATATATATGATGAGGCCCAACAGGCCGAAACATGTCTCGTGGTGGTTACATCTGTTGAGATTTGATAAATTTATCAATTGCCAGGTTACTTGTCTAAAAACATGTAATGAGTAGCGCCTGCGTGAAGCGCCTCAATCTCGGATGCGGTATTAAGTGATTGCAGAAAGCAGTCCGCCCTCCACGTGCCTGCGGTAAAGCAGTGCCTTCCTGGCTAATTCACGCTCTCAACAGATGGTCCGGTGGCCTTGTGGTTAGAGGGCATGCTTGCACGTCCTCTAGCTCCAACGTCGCTGGTTCAAACCTACCCACGACTGATGAGGCCCAACAGGCCGAAACATGTCTCGTGGTGGTTACATCTGTTGAGATTTGATAAATTTATCAATTGCCAGGTTACTTGTCTAAAAATATATGTATGTATATAAAGAGTAACAAGTGTGAAGGAAAATTGGCAAATTTTGAGTCGAAATGGATCTCGAAACGAATAATAGAAAGCTTAAGTAGACCTGCTTAGCATTTATTCTCGGATGACTATTGACGGGAGGTATGCCATAATTTTTCGGAAAACACAACTGTGTAGTCTCTCCCCAAATCACTTTTATCGGCAATAAA
This sequence comes from Prostheceraeus crozeri, assembly GCA_907163375.1. Classification (NCBI taxonomy): domain Eukaryota; kingdom Metazoa; phylum Platyhelminthes; order Polycladida; family Euryleptidae; genus Prostheceraeus; species Prostheceraeus crozeri. The sequence continues at coordinate 73,770 of CAJQUW010015489.1, read as the reverse complement.
GCTTGGGGAGAGACTACACAGTTGTGTTTTCCGAAAAATTTTAGCATTTATTCTTGACACATAGGCATTCATAAAGAAGGTATCAGTCAAATTAGAGTGTCTCTATTTTTCTGAGAAAATTGAAGCTGCGCTTTGTAACTGCAACCTATTAGGAATGAATATTGACGGCAGATTATGAGATGGATGGATGTTGATTTGACGATATGCCTTGAACTGCCTATTGGACTTGCTTTGCTGAATCACCACTAGGTAGTCTTGATGATAGGGACTAGGAATATAGCCTCCATCAATCGTTACTATGCTTAAACCAAAGCTCGGGAAAGCACCAATTTTCACGAACTAACAATCATTGGATTCTATCATATCCATCGCAATTCCCAGAACAGAATACAATAATAGAATTTTAGCAGTAAGCTATTAAGGCTGACCTCCCATGCTACCGCTGTCCGTGATGCCTTTCTAACTTGTTCAGGACGAATGCAAAATAAATCACTAAATACCCTATGTAGACTTCTATGGTTATCTGTCACTCAAGCACATACAAGTGAGCAGACTTCAAACACTACTTTATAACTAATTATAACAACACCAACCGCCTTCAAGCGACCGCGGAGAATCGATGTAACATTTCGATGCGCCTTACTCCTGACACCACTATGAAAAATGGCTTGCCGGCTGGGAATTGAACCTAGTCCTCGAGCTGATAACGCGGCGTGCAGACCACCAAGACCAGCGAAGCACTCCCGCCATGACTGTGTCAGGAGCAAGCAAAGCTTTCCGCGCGTATTATGACGCTATCTTCCATTTTCATGGAGGGCAAGCCATTTTTCATGATGGTGCCAAGAACAGGGAGCATAAAAATATCATTTCGATCTCGTGAAAGCCGCAGGCATTGAATTGTTAAACTAATTATAGCTCGTGACTTCACCTGGAAAGTTCAGTGTTCCACTAACTAGATTTTCCCAAATTTTGATGTGTTGATAAGGGATTTTTTCTCTACAAGATGAACCCATTCTTGAAACTATTGCAATTAGTGGCGGGTTGAAGTGCAATTCGCAATAGATTGCCTGAACTATATGCCATGGTAGCAAGCGATGGAAATCAAGTACAGACTGTCATGATGATAGCAAACATTTGACCTAATACAGGCGCATATGAACAAAATTTCGTAAAAAGATACATTAAATAAAATCAAATACATAATGAAAATAATATATTCTTCACTGATAAAATAACATGCATGAATACGGAAACTAGTCAATTTAACAAGCGTAGGAAGTACATTACCTCGAAAGTAAGTACAATAAGTACATCTGTAAGTACAGTCCTCAGTGAGAAGTACTAAATATGCACAATAAGTCAGGGTATGGTAGTGCATACTAGACACCCTGGGTCATTCCGCAAAAAAGACAAATTTTGAGAAAAGTGAGGCAATGGTTCTCAGATTTTCTTCAAACTTTAACAGTTGACTATCCTAGGTAAGAAACCGACAGAAATCTAATATATCCGTTTAACCCGCCGAGCTACAGCCTTCTGAACAAGACTCTGTTCGAAAAAAATCAATATTTTATTTTTTGAAATTTCTGGATGTATGAGGACCCATGTCTCAAAACTATGTAAGCTACCGTCACAATGTTTTGCATGTGTATCATACTAGTGTAGGTAAGTATGCATATCAATTTTTAGCCTGAGGTGATCACTCAATAGTGAGATTCAGCTTTTCAAAGTTGACTAAAGTTGTAGGCCCGCTCTTGAAATTCGAAACTAACTCAATTTCATGGGCGAATTTCTACCTGAAGAATTACTCCAAACTCAATGATTCTTTCAAATGATATTTTCTCAAACAGATACGCATCATACAACTCCTACATAGCTAACAGATGTTGTCTCTTGCCAATGCTCCTCTATTTGGTTTAGGTAGGGGTAGTGTGGACTACGAGTCCTCGGAAAAACCCGAAAACTTTAAAGTTCTGTGGTCCAGCTGAAAAACAACATGCAGGAAGTCCAAAGTTCCGAAGATCTTGTGCCCCCGCCACAGTCCATCTGAAGGTATGAACTCTCAAGGCGAGATCTTCCATCCTCCGGCGCTACTGTTTATGGAAGATATTGTGAACATCGAAATAGACCGGACAAGATTACTAGTGGGAATCAATTAGTTGAAGATTCAACATTCGAATTAATCAGAAATCGGCTTTCATTAATAAATCAAAGTTGTATGTAAATGATCAACACAATTAATTAATCATTCATTGCACAATCTTCTCTATTCATTATTGCATGAAACGTTCGATCTGATGTGTGAGACAATGTCTTTCGTCTTCGTTACTGAATTTCACTTTATGGGCATATTTTATGAAATACTGTAAAGCTCTAATACTGTAAGCCCTCTGTATTTTCAGGTCTTTGAATAAGCGCCCCTCTTCTCGTGTCGGAATGAAATGTATTTCACTTGCGCATGGGGAATGTAGAGAATGGACCATCTCGGCTATTATTATCTCTGGCTATGACCGCGTTAATGACTGACGTCACAGATTTCTACGAAATTCCTCTGAGAAAAGAAACACCGCGCAATTTCTTAGAAATTGATGACGTGGACTGACACTTAATTGAGGCACTTCTGATTGGATGACAGGTTAGAATTTCACATTCGTTTGCTATTCGACGTGTCACTGTCAGCTCTTTTTATTTATTCTGAATTCTCTGTACAATGTGAGTCTTCTCTATGACTCTGACCCTCAATAAACCATCTGAATGATCAGCACAAAATGTCATGTATAACATTTATCTGACAAAGAAGGATGATTGAAAATAAAACGATTCGATTCCGGATAAAATAAACGGTATTTTTCTCGGAAAATTTTGATTTTTTGTTCCGAAAATTATGGGCTTAAATAAACGCCCTCCTAAAAGCCGCTTTTTAAATACGGGACCCGTGGCGCTTATTACAGCATTTACGGCATGGGCAATTTACAGTGTACAATTGACGTCTTGCAATTATAACTAACACGGAAAGTTCTCTTCAATGAGTTCTTTTATGAGCTAGCTATAATTGTACAGAGAAGCCTTTAAATCGTGAACAGATTTGCAGGATATTGCAACAGCTATTTTAGAATGAGCAATTGTGCTAATCAGGACTGCGGCAGTCTGACATTCCGTTTACAAATCTGGGAAAAGGAGTCTTGGCCTAAGCGATCAGCTACTTAGGCAATCATATTGCAACTTGAATATTTTGAATTTGTCGGGATCTCTGGATTGTGATCCTTAAGGCTTTTTTCTTGTTTCACAGTCACCAAATCCTAATTTTGCTGTAAAATATCTCTCAGCTGAAACTTATTCAACCTCTCCTAAATGAAACAGCTTCTCAAAATCGCCTCCGCTAACCACACAAATTGCTTTTAGCTTGCTTACAAACCGGTATCATTTGTACTAGCATTATTAGACTAACATATGTCAACTTTCCACTTTTGATTGTAATTCTACGAAACACTCATCTGAGCAGTAAAGCCGTTGAAAGGTTATGGTCTACTCTAATTACGAGTAGTTTATTTATTTTGAATGTAATATCTAAGGAGAATGACAACGATTAAGTAAATGAAAGACACCAACACCCTTCATTCCCGACCGCAGTCGCTAGAGCCAGGAATCGAACAGAAGTCCGTGGTAGAGACGAGCTCGCACTTTCTTCACTGGGGGTGCGAGTGAAGGTAGAAGTCATCTCCAAGTGATATCGACAGCTTATTGTCCTATTATTATTGACAAAATGCAATCAGCATTCATTTTGTATCGTCACTACGTCACACTGTAGATTGATAACAAAGATCTGTCGTCTTCAAAGACAGCAGCAAGCACCCTTGATTGCCCGACCGCGCTCGTTATTATGAGATTACAATCCCACATAAGGGCGGAGGCTGTAGTCTATCGACTGACTTTTTTTCCATCAACAAGTCTGCATGAGAACACCCTATTGGATTTGTAAATTATGTTTTTACCCTGATTTTATCACTGGTGCAACGACTGACTTCTGATCTTGCCAAACTATCCGGAGAGTTCAATATTCCCCACAATTGGAGTTCTACGTACCTGTGGATAAAGAAGAACAGGTTGAAATCTCCGGGAGCTTGGATAAATGATTTTTTGGGAACCGCTGTCCAGAGGCCCAGAGTCGATGTCCCAACGTGCATATCCAATCGTTAGGTTCACACCATAAAAAGCACATACTGTTTGGACAGACTGAAAGAGAAATTCACGTTCTTGCATGTTCATGAACTACTATCAGATGCGTACTGATGACAAATAAAATGGTCTTCTGTTTTAATAGGACCTCGTTATACATTAATGCCAGCAAATTAGTAGAATAAATCCAACGAATCATGTAGCTACGTTGACTTGTAGCGGAATAGATTATGATATACGTATATTGCAGCTCATCATTGGATACTATGCAAGTCAGCTAAAAAAACCATTGAAAGGGATGTACCAAGTGCTACAATTTTTGACTTGACATAATGATTCACTAAAGAGATCATGGCGTGTTTTAAAACCATGATTTTTGGTTCAAAATATCCTTTTTTTTAAAATTTCCATTAAATGAAATTCGATGTAAGATATACCTATGCAAACTAATAAATATTGGCTCTAATGCCTTAGTGGCTATATTTAATGCCTTGGCTGAATATTGCTTTTTTAGTGTTTGGATGGATACGACATTAATCACTTATTGTACTTTTATGCACTAATCCTCAGCACAAGCCTTATATACACATTAGGGTAATGCACGATTACCGTGCGTTGCATTGATTGCATGAGATAAGGATTCTACTTTCACTTGAATAGCAGCGTTGTCGCTTGCAATGGGGATAAAAACAACAGTTCTAACAGTCCCATCTAAAATAATAATTTTTTGAAATAATTTCAATTTCAATGTCTAAAATAATTTTTTGAACGTTTTGTTAGATTCAGTTTTTTAAATGTAGTTTTACACCGTGCTTTGTGTATTGTTTCAAAGCACTGTTTTCAAAGGTGGCTTCGAAACAACGCTTTTGAAAGTGTGTGGTATACACTCATATACATGGCTGCAAAAATCTTGTCTCTCAACATGTTTTATTAAGTGTCTTTAAGCAAACTCTTTAAGCAATTATTGAGATCCAGTTAATATCCAAAGCAAAAAAGAAGAATGAACTGCAATCCTACTGCCTGTTGAAGGTTTGCTAAAGAGACAAATGCGAGTGTTTACAGATGTCATACATTTGAAACGCAACATTGAAAATGATGGAACAAAAAATGTATAGACAGCAAACCTAACAACGCATGAGGACCCCAAAATCGTGCAGCAGTCGGCGTAACGACGGCGCTGTAGCTGCCGCATACCATGCATGTCCGATCTATCTTGATGGATTTCGAACATTCAAACGGACATTGGAGGTTGTAATAATCAAAGAGACATTGCAGTTATTTACGAGGAAAGATAATTACAATCACAAGACGATTGCATCGTTAAATTTTCTTTAGTAATTAGAGATAAATGCTATCTTAATAAACATGATACTAGATAACTACATAATACTAGATAAGATAAACAAGTTAGCGACCCACATTCCACAATTAACTTATTCTGTTGACAAAGACGGAAGATTGAGAAGCAAACATTAAGACGTGCAACAAATCCAATCGATCTTAAGTTTATTTAAGATAAAAACTATGAAAGTTGTGTACATAGAATGACAAATTTTCCGCGCAAGAATCTTAACAAGCAAATGAATATGCATGGCAAGAATATGCTGTGGTCGAGTTCGACTATTTTGTGATATGACAATGCAGACAGGTATCCGTCTATTGAGCAATTTAGGACTTTCTCAAATACACCGATGACTCTTAAAAAAAAGTTATGTTGGTGTTCTGCACACCCTGACATGATTACTGTCTGAGACCGAATGAATGACCATCATTCATCGACTAGAGAATAAAAGTCATGAATCATATTCGTTTGTGAGATAAACATATACAAAATTGAAGACTTTTCCTCTCGAAACTGAAATACATAACAAACCAGAAAGTCACTAGTCTCTGGAACTTCGCCGAAAAAGGCTTAAATAGCCCTACTTTCAAACTGTCAGAGGCTATTGAGGTTTCGGCTAAAAGTTTTAACAGAAACCTGGGTTTTAGATGTTGCTAAAATTGCTTTGTTATCAAAATTGTATTTTGTGGTTTTCCCTTGGACAGAATTTAAAAGACCATTAAGGAGACCATTTTGCACCAAGGCCGTTCACATCATGAACACTATATTTACAAATTGGACAATCTTTCGGGATCACTAGCCGCAAGTTCAAAGAGAATCTTGTCGAATGTGTGAATGTGTAAGTACAGTTTCAAACCTTTTTGCGAACATAAGAAAGTATGAAATTACTGCGAATGTGTCAGTGTATGTAATTATATTAGGAGACTGTATTTTTCAGACATCAAACATCTTTCGATTTAGACAGTTGAAACGGAAAATAGTTTCGGACGTTATTATTTCATAAAAAAACCGCCACAATCCGCTGCTCACCAGTCACCACTCAGTAAAATAATCACCCATTCCACTCTTATCAGGAACATCAGTGGTGATTGCAGTAATCGTTTCGATCATGACTACTTGGATGACAACTCTGCAAAAAGTCGACAAGAGCCTTCTAGAGAGCGTTTGACGATTCATAGCGCTGTATTCAGCCTTTACTATCAAAGATCAGACTGTCATTCTCTCTTAATCTGTCTAGCAATGATATTCAGCATGATATACAAAATATTACAATAAAAAACTATATATAGCAGCACTCACTTCTTTTTAAGCCATTGTCATATTCCAAAATTTTTACAGGACGTTCGAGTATTGAGAAGGCATTGTGTGCTGAAACCGGTCGATCCCTGTATCTACATTTCTGTTTACAATATAAAATCAGCTTAAAAAAAGGAGTTGTCTTTTTGGATGTCTTACAACTTAGGAAATGAAGAACTCATGAGTTTTATTTCTAAGGTCATCCCTAGGCTGAGGTGAAAGTTAAAAACCGCCAATTTTTAGCAAATTTCCATCAGTTCGTTCACTATTTGAAATGGAAAATGACAACAAAAAACAATTAAACCATACAGTTATCGAAAGATCTGATTAAGGTGGTTAATAGAACGATGATTATTAATCGCTCTGAGATTACATCATTGTATTAGATGAGGTCAAAGGTCAAATAATTCAAACTTATAGTTCATCTCAAATAGCACTAAAATCGCCCATTTTGGTATTTAGTTTCTGCAGGTGAAGAAACAACCTAATTCGGTGACTTTTATCGACAGTGACGATAAAATGACTATGAATCTGAAAAATTTCTATAATTGCTGCTCAGATGCAGAACTAAAGAGTACAAAAATAATAAAAAATCATATTTGAAATTTGAATTTCAAATTCAAACATGCATACAAAATAAGCAAATTATTTCAAATTCAATGATTTTGCATTTCTGAATATATCAATATTAATAGGAAAATGCGATATGTAATCTCAAATAATTTCATCAAGAATTGATACCGCAATATACATTAGAAGTGAATATATGCCGAAATCAGCCAAAAATATTCCACACATTCAAATTTTAAAATAGCTCTCACGCCAAAGGTATAGTGCCAAATATATTTTCCTTCCGTCAAAAGTTGCATAATACGTAGAAAGTAAACTACTAGAAATCTGGTGACCATAGCTTGCTTGGCTTAAAAGATATTCAAAAAATTCGCCAGAAGGGGCGGCGAAAAACGTCCCCAGGTGTGCGAGGGTTAAGACTCAGAATTTGTTGATTGGTATACTTTACAGGGTAAAATAAGGTATGTTTAATATTCATACAACAGACATGTATGCATGTGCCTAGCTTTGAAACCTGTGAGAAAGAACTAACCCATGCAGATATATTTACAGCGTTTACCAGACTACTTAAATGTTAATTTAAACATACAAATAATATGCTTAATTGTTCATGGGAACGAGGGATAAATGGCTTCCACATTTCACGACTGCCATGATCAATTCGTCGTTATGGTCTTTATTGGCTGAAATAGAAATACAATATCTTCCAAGAATTTTCTCTGAATATTTTCTTTGGCTGTATAAGTAATGCTTCAAATCTCGATTGATGATTACATAGCTGAACATGTCAGCACACATGTTTTGCGATTGATCGGTGATAATAGAACATCAGTATTACCTCAATCTATCGATCAGTGATTGATCATCTGCAGTTCAGGAAATTACATTTGCAAAATATGAGTACTGATGTCAGGAGTACATGAAGGATTATTTCGATGCTATAAGTAAACACATTGCCATATCGTAATTGCTCTTCCTAATACGTGTTGTGAATCTAGAATCACAATATCAAAGTATCCATTGAAAAGAGAAGCAATCCGACCACTGATTACAAGTAGTAAGGTAGCTAGAGGAAAAACGCTGCTTCATTGCGAATTTTAGATGGGCATTTACTGACCGACCCGGGTACCAACCCTGACAGGCATGTATATAGCTGACATTTCAGATGCGGAAAAATTGAAGAGATGAAACTAACCTTCATTTTCGAGAATGTTGGAAAAGACAGGAGAGTATTATTCCATATTTTTTTCATTCCAAAATTATAGCCCGCTTTATTGCGTTTCTTTAGCCCCATCTGAAACAGAGATATAAACAACAGAGAAGTAAACAACTCGAGGTTGTGTAAAATCATGGAGCCTGCCACAGATCAAAACAAGTTGTGCTATTTTATTCATTAATATTTAGAGAATTCTCATCTAAAAATAGTCAGACTTATCTGTAGCGTTGTAGCACTTTTTGTCCGAATGCCCGTCCTACCGACTTCCAATGACACTAACGGGGCTCGAGCTCTGAATCGAAAGTGCTAGGCCAAGCATTTAACCACTGTGCCACGGCGACCACTAAAAAAAGACCCCGTTCAACGTGGACAAGGACGAAGAAAGTTGAAGTAAGTAAGTCTCATCTTAAAATACAATTTAAACTGGTCTAGACTGAATTAGACTATCTGCAATCTTAATTTCTTATGTCAAATCTCATCCGCAGTTTTGTATTTTCTAAAGCTCGCAAAGGAGATTACATACATCCACCTTACTTTTAGAAGAAATGAGGGTGGCATTTAGAAAAAAATGTTTTAAATATCATCGGGGCGACAAAGTTTAAAACATGCAATTAGTCGCAAATAGCGTTACCCACTCGTTTGCAAAATCGATGGAAATGATGTCAGTAGGCTTATAAGACGCAACGATTTATCGCCAAATCATCATACGGACGGAAACGAAGTAACCCTTCATAAACTGAAGTCCATGAACTGAAGGAAGTATGAACGTCCAGTGACTATTCGCATAATTTGCTCGGTCGATTGACGAACAGTAACCCTTCGCAATTTTACGAGCGAACTTGACCAACTCGCAATATAAATGTCAATAATAATTGCTTTTCTTGCAAGTCATGCAGTCGGACATGGTAACACAACAAAAGGAATACAGATTTCGTATACTGATGCCTTAATCAGTGTAATCTTTAATTCTTCCGTATGACTGGTGCATTATTCTATCATTTGATCTCATTCTGATGTTATGCAGCGTTTTGCCTATAGGTAATGTAAGACATCAGTTGTTTCTGTTGTCACAAAACTTTGCAGCACCCACATGACTGAGAGCCATCAAATTTGACAACTTTGCTAGACATACAATACATCAAAATCATTGACGATACAGATAGGATAAATTAGACAGTCCCGTTCGCAATAGCGATCAGATAATCAAAAGCTTCATTGACTTGATAAGATTTTAAAAATGAAAATCAAGTTCAATTGAGGCACACGACGATATGAACATGACTTTCCGTAGTTCTTTCTCGAGAAATTTCCAAAATGCATATGAAAATTAAATCCTGTGATGAGAAAAAAGTGAGAGAATGTGATAACAAGAAAATCACCTGATAAAAAACAGTGCAAATTTTGATTTCCAGCAAATCCAAATTTTCAGCGTGATTCTGATGCACGATTTCTTCAACCTTCCCGAAGAAAAAATTTACAATACATGTATCTGGCAGTTTCGGAAGCGACTCCAAAAAGATTTCCACGACGCGGCAAATCCAACGGTAAGGATAAGTGTTGCTTAAGTAATTGACACTGGGTCGGTAGTGCTGTATAGATTGATCCTGCATGAAGATGGACTTATCCTATTAGATATTCGGCATCACGCTATACAGCGAGAAAGCAGCACTTTGTCATTCATTGAGTTTCTCGAACGAAATATGGGTCACTTACACCGCATGATGAAATAACTTCCCAAACTCCTAGATCGCGTGATCAAGCGGATTTAGTTTGAAGATAATGTTTGTTGTGGTCAGACCGCCTTGCTAAAACAATTTTCCAAACGTTCAGCCACTTGACAGTGATGTCCAGTGGCTTCATGAAAATCTTCAAAATAAAAGTGAGTTGTTGCACTATGCGACGTCGTGAAATTGTTATATGGAAATAATTGAGTTGCAGATGAATATCATGTAAATTTGAAATGAAGAATTTTGAATATGCAAGATTTATTGGTGAAATGAAGATACTTTTGATCCCCTTGAAGCAGTAAATAACATGTGTATATGTGTATGCATGTGCGGTGCATGTATCGAGCTGCAATCGCTCAGTAAATTCATTTTGATCTTGCGCTGAGGGGTGTCGTTGTAGGAAACTGTATATTTTTAGTCATTAGTCAACAGATTCTCGATTTTCATTTTCCTGGGTAATGGCATTAATTTCCCTAGGCATCGAATTTTCTAAATTACAACTGACTGATAATCATCAAAAATCAAGTATCCAACAAACTAACAACTCTATTTGCCATGGTACTGAGACACTCCCTCATCGATGTCCATGCCATGTTATCAAATTGGAGATCAGCTGCTACAAATTTAACCTAGTGTAATTGCTGTTATATTATATTTTAAATTTTAGACTTCCCATGCGTAAATTATGTTTGCTCAAGAGAGATGCTTATTATTTATTAATAGTTGGAAAGAGTCGATTCAATTAGGTGTTACAAATGAATATATTTTTTGAGCAGCGATATATTTCAGTTATCCGTCGCTATCGTCAGGCTAGGAAGGAAATTACAAAATTAATTTTTTTATCATCAACACAAAAAATTCCAAAATTCACACAAGAGACATAGAAAAATAGAACTGATGATGCGTCAAGCAGTATTGGGTTACATCTTGCCAAAGACAAAAGTGAGCTAGACTTGACTAAACATACTTTGTACATAATGTAAGATAAGAAAAAAATATCATGGAAGTGTGAATAAAAATTCCTGCATAGATAGATAAGAGGCAGATGGTTGAAAGTCCATGTATTATTCAATGAAATAAAAATAGTAAATTGTGAAGTTAAATTGTTGTTCCATTTATTGATTTTTCAAACAAAGATGCTTATTATACGACTATGACAAACTCAATTTCATCTAATTCTTATATGTAATTCAACCGGCAATTAATCCAACTTCCATTTCAATGAATTGAGTGAAGTAGTTTTCCAATTCTCGAATCAGGCATACAAATACACAAAACAATTTTGAAACTAAACAGTCACAAAATTTAGTGAAATAATTTGGTGGCATGAGACTTCAGTCCTATCTCATGACTCTAAGCTTGCTTTAGACTCAATAATCTTGAATACAAATTAAGATAATATACTCGTGCATAAAATCTGAATGATTGCAACAAAAACTATGGGAACATAGAAATATAATCATAGTCCCGCCACCAGGAAGAGAATCTGCTTCTGCATGGAAAGAGACCGAAGATGAGGCTTCCACAGCATGTTGTACATTCTATGACTACTACGAAAAATGCGAGCCTTCCGAATTCTGTCGAGTTCCTTTGATCTACAGACAAGATCAAAGAATAAGACACGTTAATTGAAGGACGCAACGGACTAAATGTTCCCTTACCATTATTCATCAGCGAAATAAAAAGCGAAAATGTTATTATTTCAATTTACATTCACAGTTGACCGGTAATGGGATAAATTGGCGATCAATGAAGATCCTCCCATGTTCCTCTAGCAGAATTTGGTAGAGTCAAACATCGATAGAATTTAGCCATCACCAACTGTCTAAGTAAGCCGCTACCATTAAGTTTGTAGTAGCACCTATTCTATGGTCACCACTCTATCAACTGAGCAGTCACCACGTGACAGCATGACCAATTTTCAGTGTCAGAGGTTGAGCAGAACAACAAATGGCTGCATCCCTCAAGGAGATAGCAGCAAAAGACGTGGAAGTTTCAATAGTTATTTTACATCACGAAGTCTCGTGTTTTATAAGAGAAACTAGGATAATAATAAAGAAAAGCTAATGCTAGAGTTCATTTAAGCAGTAAAACAATCATATTTTTCGACAAAATTGATGACATTGTTAACTATGACACAGAATTTCACAGCTGCTTTTGTATATTTTTCGTAACTAACATATATGTCCATCAACCATTTTGTCAAATTGAAATGAAATGCATTCTGTAGCCATCACTTTCACCAGTGAGCAGTGCCATGTTTACCAACTCTTCACAGACGTAGCGGGATCTGCTTCACGGCACACAACTAGCATCGCCATGAATTGCATTCATGAGACATTTGAAATCATCGGTAAGAAGTTTCACCGGAAAGCCTACAAGTACCCTAACTCCCTGTGTAGAAAAAAAGTGTTGCAGATATATTTTTGGTTTGAGCATATTTGCAATATACAAGTCAATTTCGTTTCATGCAACTGGCAAGTCGGCAAAGTTTTCATTTCTATTGGATCATATAGCGTCCTTCGGTTGCTCCATGTTCCTAAATATGGAGAGGAAACAGGGAAAATTATTCTATCGTGCATCTCAACGCTAATTCTAGAAGTATCGATAATGATACTTTAACCATAGAGCAAATAAATTGCATCAAAGCATGGATTGTGCATTTGAAGTATCAAGTAACTGAAGGAATCTATATTTGTGATAATGACTGCCTTTGATTGCGTCAAATTCGAATAATTGCTTGAAAATTTCACTGACATGCTGACCTAAGCATGACATATTTATCAGAGGAGTCCCGTCAAAACAGATCTATGTTTTATACGCAGTTTATTGCGAGCACTTTCGGACACCACCGGAGTCCATCTTCAGGCGAATGAACCCGTTATTCGAAACTAAGCATGATATGTTGTTTATATTCCCGTTCATGTTCAAATATTACTCCATGAACTTTAGTCGCATGATGTTCATGTGTTTTCGATTAACGAAACCAATATTAATCATTTGACGCCGCAAAGCAATCTGACGAATGTATATTTGTACACCATATATACTTATTCTGCACCATCAAGAGCATGAGATCATTTTCCTCTACTTTTGCTTGTACTATGCTTGATTGTCCTATGCGTTATCTGCTGACAAAAACGACCAGAATGTTTTTTTCTGAATATGTTTGTTTTGTGCCCAATTAGCTTTAGTGGGAGCTGTCATTTTTTTGTTTTTCCGCAACACAAATATTAGATGCTTTTCTTAATAGTAGCAGTAGGTATGAGAACTTCACGTTGATTCTTGGATGAATTTCAGTCGTCCACTATTGTGGTCAAGACGATTGATTTCAAATGAGGACTGTAAAGAAACTGACTCTTCATACATTTTACGAAAGTTAAGATGTTTCCTATTTAGTCATGTCAACTTGTCAACATAGAAAAGTAAGACTGCAAAGCATGCATGTTGAATTCTAATGACATTACCTACAGAATTATGCAAATATGAGGTAGTGTGCTGGTGTTTAGTTTACCAGGCAGGAAGAGGAAGTTCAAGTTGAGATAATCGAACTTTATTTGCAGTGGCACATGCGAACAACCGTTACTGAGACAGCTAACGCGCTTTCTGCGGGCTTGGCTTTCGAAACAAATATGCCATTCGGTTTTTAAAGGTTCGATATGAAACAACGATCTAATTAAGACATCGGCATTCATCACACAGTCAACGAGAGGTATACGTCACTGACAGTAACACGATTCGAGCCGTGTTGAGCCTTGTCATTCGTGCTCTTTAAAACAATACGGGTTCTTGTATTTTCCTGCTAAACTTATTGTGAACTTTTTGCCAAGAGACCCAGCAATTTAACTTGTTCTATCTAAATATATCTATATACATTACATTTTATTAACAAGATTAGATAGATAGATAGATAGAGATTCTCTGCGAGATAGTCCGAGCTCGCTGCCCAGTAGCTGACCCCGAGCACAGATAGTGATTCAATGCCATTGGTCCTTCTTCAGCCACTTCCAATACAAGCAAGCGTGCAATTTCTACAACGGGGCTTATAGCATGATAAAGTATCGTGACATAAAAATAATTATAGCACTTTTTTGTCTTTTTTTGATCAGGCATTGTAATAAGCACCGCTTTGATGAACATTTTTTCTATCAATTATTGCTATTAAGCCGAATTGAATCTCAGCAGGGGAACGCAGTTTCGAGAAGTCCGTGCTCAGCAAATGCCCGGTTTCGCCGCACTGGCGCGCTTGTATTCAGAAATTCTGGAAATACTAGTGGGCTAGCCATGTCATGCGTCTGGCGCGCAGACGCGTAACCGACGAATCTGGCGCGCATGGCCCTGGCTAGAGCGCTGTTCTTAAGATTTCTTAAAATTGATCATACGTCTGGCACGCTCGAATTTCGGAAGAATATAAAAGTAGAAAACCTCGGCGGAACGAGGGATATTCTTTGAATGTCAAAGAATGCGCTTGATCGATAGCTTTTTATTATTCTACATTACAGCCCAGGGATCGAACTTCGTTTTTTTACGAAGTTAGTCTGGTATAAGTATTGGAAATTTATGCATTCAAACTCCGGTTTTTCCCAATTTTCCGTTTTTTCCGGGTGAATTGCGATTCGTGCGACAGCCTATTGACAGTTTTTTCGTGTTAACGTCGTGTTAAGACAGCGCAATTCTGTTGGTTTTCGTGTTTTGACTGAAAAACCTCGTGTTGTGTTGAAGCTAAATTTCCGAAGATTGCATATATCTAGTGTCAGCGATTGTGATCCTCGAAACAAGTGTCTTTTTTATCATGTTAACCGCGGGTGGGCACCCAGGCCTTCCATCCACCCACTGACTTGCACGTGGCTGACTAGGCCAATTTTTTGTCCCTCACAGCGTGACGGTTAAACACCAAGTCTCGACGTTCAGTATGAGCATGTGCATGTATATTCTCTGTTCTTCTCGAAACAGAATCTCTACCCCGAGCAGGACAAATGACCTCGAAGTCTGAAACAGTCTTCAATTTTGATGACAACCTGCAGTCTCTGGAGTACCTGTGTTGGAAAGAGAGGAAGAATTCTTTCCCGAAGTTTCAAACACGCGACATTATCAAACGATTCGTGATGTAAATGACAAGTTGTGATGTCTTCGCTGTTTTAGCCTCATACGTTTTAGTTCGGTTCCTAAGCATTAGACAATTGTCCGGGTGAGTCAGGGACAGTAAGCTCTTTGCCACGCTTCTCACCTAGTGCGTGAAAAGGAAATAGGACCCTCACTGATGATAGATTGATGCACAGTAAAAAAAGCATTGTAGGAAATGCACATGTAGTCGCTTTTAAGCTTGTACTTCTATGATGTAGTTGTACTCCACGGTTTCTGTCTTTCTGCATTGGTGATATATTCCCTCAGTACTGTCATTCGATAAATGGCCATAAGTTTGAACGATCTGTGAGCTCAGTTTAGCCCTCGAAAGGCGAAGTTTTTGCCTCCGATGATTTCACGTCGCGAACAATATTTGGATGCGGCGAAGCTTCCATTTCATGAAAGTGCGCAGGAAACTGAATGCAGTAAAAAAAATATGCTGCTACAGATTCAGTCATGGTTTTCGCGAAGAGGCTCCTTCACGGTTTCTTTACACAAACAGAACAGTGAAAACACTACAAAACTCATCCAAGGCATCTGGATCGCCTCTACCCATAGAGCCATAAAGCCCCAAATAGTTGTAACTGGCAGTCATGTGGGATTTATTGACCATTATTAATATTTTTGGAACTCGTGAAAATCTTTTACTTTTCTTTTGTGATTCCTCTTATCAAATGACACGACATTGACGACTCACTCCATGGGCACATCGGAACAGTACTGTTATATTGGAAGCTGTTCATTGCGTTTGTATTCAACAACAATATTTTTCAACATTTTCATTTCCAATTAGTTCGTATTGTTCCGGAGCCACGAATGCCACTGTTTGGTGAAATCACATCAATGAGATTCTTTGATCAGAAGAAATTGTCAGAAAGCAATCATGATTTTGATTCAGGATTAATCAAATCATGAGCGATCTCACATAAATGCTCTTCAAGTCTAATGTCAGCGGGTTTTGAAGAATCACGGCTTACTACAAAGCACCTATACCATTGACAGAATGTTTTCGAAATTAGCACACACGGAATAGAGAAGATAGTTCCTCTCCAGTCAAGAGTTCCCGTTTAGGAGCACATGCTTGAAGGTTCGCGCACTTCACATTCATTGGTCAAAATTCCCTGAATTCCATCATAGTTTGATCGCAATGAGTTCATAAGTCTACTTCCCATAATTGAAAAATAAAATAAGATTGGAGTGTGGATTGGAGTGTGAATGAAATATAATGTGATTAGGCCTATCATTAAAAAACACAAGATGTACATATACATACACAAATTACAAATCAATTTTCGCTTTGTGAAAAATTATGGACCCAAAAGAAATAGTTCTCCAATAGTACAAAGTGTATTTGTCATCGCTCAATCAAATTGCTCACTGAAGGAGGCACTGGACTTAGTTTGACATTAAAACAAACTTCAGTTAAATAGCACGTGGTTAAAGGCAACGTTTTTTTCTCAAGAGAGAAAAATGAGCATCTCTTGTGATTAGCTAATTTCATGATTTATGACCAGTCTCGTACTGGTAGTCATGACTCATGATGTAAAAGTTTGGGAAATTCAGGATCAAGCATCAAAGTAATGAAGTTACAAGATATTCAAGTCCGTTGCAGTATTCAAATTTTCACAGGTAGTCTGATATCCACAGGTATTTAATTCATCAACTTCCACTCCTATAAGGAGTCCATAGACTTGCACTGTATATATATGATACCTAATAGTTTCCATATTCCCCCAAATTCAGGCCATCAAGATTTCCAAATACCCACATAACACTCTTAATGGTACTAGCATAACTCACAACAATTGTGAGCTCTTCGCGCAATTTCAAAAGCACATCCAGAAGAACCATAAGTTACAGCATTATCAACCAAGAATCAATGTAACATGAAAGTGGCATCAACTCAGCTAACCACGAGAGTAGCCAATTTACGTAATGGTCGCCGGATATGCTTTGCTGCATTCCGCTGAATACGAAAAGTCTCAGTGTAAAGAAATAATCACTACACATATTGGGCACGAGCTGAATATCTCGTGTATCGGCACAAGTAAAAAGAAGATTCTACATGTATTCTTTCATGTACATGTGTTCCTCCCCAGCAAAAAGATCTTGATTCAGACTGTCAAAACAATAAGCGACAGTTGAAAATACACTTATCCACTGCTTTCAAAACTTCTGGATTCATCAGATTCTTTGAATTGGTTAAATTTGCAAGTTCAGTCTTCAAAACACTCAACAAAGCGAGCGACCAGCTCTGCAATTCTGTATGATTGAAGCAGTGAGTGATTATGTTGATGATCAAAAACCTATGAATTGCAACATTTGTTGACGTTGATACCGACGAACAAACAAAATAATCATCTCTGAAAGTAAAATGTCGTCTGCCAAGGAAGAGGAAGCAGATAATCGAAATTGACCTTCCCGCCAAAGTGAGTATTCTCTCAGTTTCAAAGGAAGAACATCTCCTGCATTTGGGCCAGTTTGACTTTCGGATTCAGAATAAAGACAACTAGAATACAGTATGCAATACATGCACTAGTAAGAGAAATATCGTCAGGAAAAATGCATTGCAACGCTCCTGTGGGTGCGTAGCGAACTGTCACTGTTTGGTTTTGCTCTCCATGTCAATTTGTTTCTTGATTTTGGAGAGTTTCATCATCTACCAATTTTTGAATAATGAACAGTTCACAGCATCATCGAGTTTACACCCAGCAACATCAAATTGTGCTGGTAGTGCTTCAAAGGGATCCTTTGGCAGGTTGACGCTTTATCGACTACGATCGAATTCTTTTCCTTTTAAAAATACATCACTTTTTACTTGTGTGGAATGTAAATCTAAATTTGTGTGCATTGACCCTTAATTTCAAAGTGAATGTTGTCTCAGATATAAGTCCTATCCCTCTCAATCTCAGAAACCTATTCGATAAACGTTTGACGCTGGGATGATGATTACAGTGTACTGTCGGTGTTGATGCCAAACAAATGGAATGATGTCAGCTGCGGAATTTTTCTGTCAGATGAATTGCAGTCAATGATTACGGTCGTTACACTGTTATCTATCGCCTAAAATCAGGTGGTGACTATTCTTCACATACCGTCATTCGGGGTTACTTGGGCCATTTTTCATTTTTGAAAGATTGTCACTCCTAGACTAATTATTAAAAAATTTTCCCCGTCGTCTCAAGAGGTCCAAGGACATTCAGACTTTATCGCAAAGCAGCTTTTCTTACGAATTTGAGTCTCAAACATTATTTTTTTTAAAAAAAGTGGGGTGGTCCGAATTAGATGGACGTTGTGGTAACTTGGGCCATATATCATGGAAAAGATACTAAATCACACATTTTATGCAGTAAATGAATTCTGTTCATCTGAGCCTATTCTATGTATCGTTAATGATCTGTGCACCTATATAAGATATATTTTTTATTTCAGAAACATTATTTTTTACTAAGCAATAGGCCTAATTAGCTAGGTACCGGTATATACAAAGGTCTACATGACAACCCTAACTAGATACATGTAGATGGACGGCATCGTATGCATACGGTAGCGGTACGGTACTATTAAGTGAAGACGCCGTTTTGTAGATATCAATTTTAATTGTTTCAATTTGAACTCCAAAATCCGAATTACTCGAAACACAGGAAAAAATACAAAAAATGAAACTATAAAAATGTTTGATATTGCAGACTTATGTATATGTATGGCTCAGATCAGGAGTCAATCAGAATCGAGAGAGTCAGCGTGAGTGGAAAGTAACAACATAAATGGACTTGTAACGCAAGGATCTGGTTGACATAAGCATTCGAAAATCCTGATTTTAGGATATCCCAAAAATGACCATAATTTATGGAATTGCCTAGCAGTGGTTATAGACCTACATGTATTGATAATGAGATACCCGTAATAATTTATGGCCATTGGTATAAAACACATATATCACAAACGTGATATATTTAGGCTTTAACGGTAAATTATTT
Source organism: Prostheceraeus crozeri (assembly GCA_907163375.1). Lineage (NCBI taxonomy): Eukaryota > Metazoa > Platyhelminthes > Polycladida > Euryleptidae > Prostheceraeus > Prostheceraeus crozeri. Next base: position 54,342 of record CAJQUW010015489.1, on the reverse strand, counting down.
GCAAAAAAGATGTGGCCCAAGTTGCCCCATGAAAACTGGGTGGTCCAAGTAACCCCATTTTTGTAAAAAATTTCAAAATCTGAATAAATGCATATATTACCTACTTATGATGCACGACATATTAATAAATGACTTCAAATTATGAAAATATGTATCATGAATGCCATCTCCTGCAATTCTTGTGTTTCTAACCTAAATATTTTTTTCACTAGGTACCCCATTTTGAATTGTTGATTTTTTGCTCGAATGAAGTACCAATAATGAACCACCCATTAGATAGACTATTTCGTTGATAATATGATAAGCATGCATACAAACCCAACCATTACATGCTGTTTGAAAAAAAAATATGAATTGGGTGCATAAATAATTTCTATTGATTAAGATACAAAGGAAAACAACAAATATTTTCAAAGTGGCCCAAGTAGGCATAGGTGGTCCGAATAACCCCGAACGACGGTACTAAGGAAAACAATAACCCATAGACGGAATAGTACGCTATCTTCCTAAAACGCTCTATCTTATGATTTTTATTAGTTGCGAATAGTGCCATGCTTTAGGAGGTGCCGGTCTACAGTGACATTAGATTTAAATACCAACAAACGTTGCATTCACAAATATGTCTAAGACATTATAAAATTCCATGAACCGGATGGATCTGTGTTCTTTTTTATAGTAGCTGCAGCTAAAAATGACAGCTCTGATGTTAGCCATGGCTACTATTGGAAACAAGTAAAAACTTGAAAACCCAATTGATTGAACATTCACACAAACAGGCCTTTGATGTGAATACTGTAATTTGAATGGAAGTGATCTGTCATACTGTGGCAAACATTGTATGTTGTGCTTCTTGTCATTCCATTATCTTTAAAGTAAAGATAATGGAATGAAAATTTGTTTTGAAGTAAAAGAAAATCAAATGGTAGGCATTTTGTCACTTAAGCAAAAAGGTGGCAGCAAATTCATGGTGTTGGAGTGAGACCCCTGTGTTATTTACAGAAAAAGTTTTACTGAAATCCTAGCATGTGATTGATTGGACACTTGTCCATTTTTGGGTGAATTTTTCCTCTGAAATTTCAAGTAAAATTACGCGCAAACATGCCATTTAAAAAAGCTTTGTTCATTTTTTCATCTATTAGACTACATTTACAAGATGCAGGTGTAGGCATATAAAATCGAAAAATGTGTAGGTGTCTTGACTTAAAGGTGTTCATTTTGTGAATGATGGAAAGTCAAGAGTTTTGATGCTATTTAACTAAAGGTTTTTTTTATTTGTAATTGATTTCGACCAATATGCATTGATCATCATCAAACTGACTGATCACAAGTTCAAAATCCACATTGGCTGGTACATCAGCTTTCAGAAAATACAGAAATCTAGAAAACTAGTATAGAAATATCTAATGCATAACAATCACATAAAAAAGGACTGGAAATACAAAGGAATGTGACATGTAGTTTTGGTTTACATTTTAATAGTAGCAATTAATGGGAAAATATCCTGTACTTTTACTTAACAATACTACACTATGTGTTACTACTATTTGTGTATCTTTTATATCCAGTCAGGTCAATTTTCCATTAATTGCTATTGGTAAAATGTAGCCCAATAGGCCTACTACCTACCATATTCTTTCATCTTCCTATTCCTTTTTAGATGATTGTTATATAATAGATACATACTAGATATTTAAATTTCTATATTTTCTGAAAGCTGATGAATCAGCTAATGTGGATTTTGAATTTGTGATCAGTCAGCTTGATGTTGATCAATGCATATTGGTCGAAATCAATTACAAACAGAAAATTTAAAGTTAAGCATCGAAACTCATGACTTTCAATCCTTCACAACATGAACAAGTTCGTAGCTCATATGAAGATTAACTTGGTGCACTAATACTAGGGAATCTCTACTTGTATTAATGAAATTGTCATGTTGAGTTCCGCTCTCGTGGAATTCACAGTTAATATCGTTAACTTGCAATTTATCTTATTCTCCAGATATTCTATACGCTTTCTAATGGCGGAAGGTGCCGATTCCTCCATGGATATCATTACAGCACTAAAACAAGTATTCAGGAATGCGATGGCAGTTGATGGTCTAGTGCGCGGTCTTCATCAGGTCGCTAAGTCGCTGGATCGAAGGGAAGCTCAGCTTTGTGTTTTAGCAGAAAGTTGCGACGAGCCAACCTACATCAAGCTGGTTGAAGCCTTATGTGCAGAGCATTCTGTCAATCTTGTGAAGGTAAGAAAGCTTTAATACCCCATTCTCTGAAAATACTGATTCTTCAACTTAAGTGCTTTTTGATTTGAGATCAGGACTTAGTTTTGTTACTTGTTTTCTCGCATTGACGGAAGTTGGTAAGAGGTTTAGGGCAACTCCAAAGACACAAAGATCTCCACAATTCATATTGCAAGGACTCGACAGGAGGTTTAGCTCCAGCTTTTATATGTTGCAGTGGTTATCAAAACATGTGTGGTTGTTTTGTTATGAAATGAAAGTTGCATTTAAAAAGTCACATTTATCGTGTATCTATTTTCTAACGTAAGTTTTCGAATTCAATCTCGTTCCTCTAAGGTGCATGCTGTGTGAAGTGACACTTTCCAGGTCCCCTTCGGATGCAACTTGAAGCAGGTTTCATTGCAATTTGGTTCTGATGCCCATTTGATGCTAGAATGCACATTTTATATGAAAACACACTTTATATAATGATTTGCTGTGGAACCAAGAAATTTCCTATTACTGCCACAGTGAGTGACCAGTTTAGCTTGGTCGTTAAGTTCCTGTTCGGTACCCATTTTTCTAGCGAGTCTAAATTTTAGGGACTATTTTTGATGTTAGCAATTAATTTCACTTGACAATCCAAACTTTTCACGCACATGTATACCTTTTAAGTATTAGCAAATATCTGCTTGAAGCCTTGCTATCCCGAATACGGGGATCACGGAACTCAGTTATTTGTCTAGTACCTGCCAATTTCGGGATTTCCTGGAAGCTGCAGCAATTTGGGATCATAATTTTATCGACAATGCCATTGATGCTCAATAATGTACAGATGCAGTAGACGTTCCGGAGTTCGCTTGAAGCAGTGAATAACAGCGACATGTCACGCAGCTGCTGTTATTTTAGTGTTAAACTCAGCCATATCAATTTAAGTCATTTCAATCTCGATCCTGAAAATCCTGTGCGTTCGTTGAGTGTTGGAACAAGACAAGATATGTCGTTCAACGTGATATGAAATAATTCCGATCCTGAAAATCCTCCGCGCTCTTTTTGTTAACATGCAACGCTTGGTTCTTAGACTTGTAGATATCAACCCCTATCCCGTGATCAAGGGGAGTTTTCCAAGCTCTGGTTTCTCACTGCTTTATAATTTTTCTTTTCACGTGAGAAATGCTGCAGGGTACAATTTTGTCAGTCATGATATCCAACATAATATATGAAGATTTTGCAGTGATCTTGTACATTCACAAGTCATTTTTTTTAATTTAAGATTTTAGCTTTAATACGCGCATTTCGTTATTTATAATGTTTGGTTTGTTTTTCATTCATTCAGTATATTGGATTCAGAGCTTCGTTGTGCAAAGTTTAGAAAAGTTAATAGTATTCATCTAGTAGTGGAACTAATAATTTTAAAACAGCACTTCGTAATTTGATTGAAGCAAACCGGGAAATTTCGCGACCGCATAATCACACGATAACGCTCGACCTCTAGAATAGTAATACACTTACTAGGAAACTGAAGGACATCGAAGTATCATTTACGATACTCAAATGGCTAAATGATTTACAACAGCAAGATGAAGCTCGCGATTGATTGATTTGGAGTCAGGGGCTCAAAACTGAATAGTTCAGACTTTACACATGTTGGTACTGCCTGAAATCAACTAAACTTGTCATGTGATGTGCATTCTTGACAGTTAGAAGCTGTAAGCTTTTGGCAGATGATGTATTCGCAAACAGGTTTCAGTAGGCAAGCTATCATCATCATTGACAACCGCTTTTCTTGTATTGGTTTTTCATGTCATCAAGTCCTGTACACATTGCATCATTGTTTATTGATTGTTGTCACTGATGATGGTAGCTGCCTACTGAAACATGTTTGCGAGTGCATTATCTGTCGATGTTCAATCTATGGTCTGCGATTTGTAATGTTTCTTATTTATTGCAATGTTTTATTCGGCAATTGAATGCATATCCCGGCTTACAGTCCATATTTGACGTAGTATTAAGATGATAGTTTAACTGTCCTCTGTGGAACAAATATAAAGTTAAGTATATCAGTGACTTCGTATGCAGTGTCGCCACATCGGCGGAATTTTCCGCCGCGACGGAATTGGCGGAATCGGCGGAAATCTTGAGGTGGTGGCGGAATTCTTGGAATTTGAGAATCCCGCCGGTCCTATTTTTTATCATTCGGCGTAAGCTTAATTGTCCTACGGGTAGCAAGCGCAGATGCGGATTTTCAGCTTCTTGTCCGTGTCAACGTGCATGATGTTCCTACAGTATTGGAACGTTTCAATCTCAGATACTCGCTTCACTCGATTTAGCGATTTAGCAATTAGATTTTCAATCTCTCTGAAATTACTTCTAAAATCAAAACTTCTTAATGTTATCTAGCCTCTCTTATTAATGGAATGGTCCCATCAGTAGGCCTACGTAACTAAGCATCTGTTTTGTGCTATTTTTTCAAATTGAATTGCTTGATCAGTGAATGGGTAGAGTTGCAATTGAAGCATATTTGATGCGCATTAAACTCACTGCTTTGGAATAAGTTACATATGATGGGAGGGCATGGGAAACAAAAGAAAAATCAGGTTACTCAATTTAGTATGCATCATTATTTACATAGGCTAAATTGCGTGATGTACGTGCGTGTGACTGCAAATCGATCCCCAAAATTGCTTTATCTATCTTTAATAAAGCGATTCATACATAGGTCTAGGAATCGGCACAGCTAGACCGTCGCGGCGGAATTCTGACGTCGCGGCGGAATTCTTTCTAGTTGTCCGCTGTGGCAACACTGTTCGTATGCCAGTATTTTGATATTCTCCATCCCCATCTAAATTGCTGATCGGAGAAACTAAAGCGGAGAACTGCTGTTATTCAATTTCCCCTCAGAATAAGGCAAGAAAATTCCCTTGCAAGCCACAATTTAAATCTTAGCAGCAGAGATGAAAGTACAAACTTCACATAGTCTCCGAGGAGCTACTACAAGCCTCGATATGTCAGCATTATTTCATCAGCTTGAATCTTAGCAGAAATGTAAGGAGAAATACAGACATGGAAAAAATACAGTACCCGGTGAAAAAATGAAAACTCAAGACTTGTTCCTGCGTCACTTTCACATACCTATTATTACTCTGATAACTGAACATCATGATAGTGATGAAAGTGCAATATTAACAATATTAAAATCTTGTGATGCCTGCGTCAGCACGTATGAGTTCTTCCACACGATCAGTCATAGAATGAATTAGGGATTTCCGATAACTTCGCCCTTCCACGAGTTCTCTCCAAATTTCTTCTTAAGTTGCAAAAAGTTCGTCACTGTTAGACGGATTTTCATATTCCCTCTGCAATTTCAGTTCCATTCTAACCCACACATTTTCGATAGGGTTCATATCAGGGCTGTAAGGAGGCCAGTCAAGGATGTTGATATCATTTTGTTGGAGAAATGTTCGCGTTCGAAGGACAGTATGGATAGGCGCATAGTCTTGTTGGAAAATGCCGTTTCCTTGAGATATCATGGGCCAAATTGGCACGAGGTGGTCTGCAAGAATATTAGTATACTGGTCAGAATCAATGTGGGTTTCGATTCTGACTAAATCGGTAAAGACGTTTTCAGAAAATACTCCTTATGCCATTGCATCAGCCACAGACCTATTGGGAACGCTGCAAACATACGGTTCCGAATATCGGCATGCGAAGGGTCTTCGAACATACTGCACGCGGGATTGTCCTACGCAGAATAGCGATTCATCAGAAAACACAACTGTCTTCCACCTTCTAGAGCTCCAATTGGAATTTTGCCGAGCTCATTCATGTCTGCAATCTTTATGGTCTTCAGTCAGTAGAGTCTTCCTTGCCGGTGCAAAGGACTTGAGACCAGTATCTCGCAACCTATTCGAAACTGTTCTTCTGTCACTTTCAAGATGCAAGTCCTGCTTTATCTCTCTGGCACACATGAAAGGATCTTCTGAAGACATCCTGACAATCTTTTCATCTTCTCGGTCACAAGCACCTCGGTTGCTTCCTTCAGCTTGTCCATCGACAGAAAATCTCTGAAGATACTTTTTGACCGTGTTCTCTGAAATGCTCAAGCACTCGGCTGTTTTTGGTGTTGAAAATAATGCATGAGTTCTTAATCCATAAATTTGACCTTTCATAGATTCAGCTAAGTCGGTACCGCGCGAAGCCATAGCTGACAGTGATCTAGAATGAAATGAACGAAATGACAATTCCAAACCATTTTATTAACATCATTTTGATTTCTTTGTGTTCTGTTAACTCAAACCAGCAGTCCGCAGCATCAGCATGATCGTATTCGTTCGTTTAGATAATAATAGAACACTGGCGAATGCTGATTTGTGGTTATTAGCATCGATTGCTACCAACAATATGTTGCAACTGATCGGGTACTATATTTTTTCCATGACTGTATACTTGTGGTAAAAGAAAAAATACGGATACTTGATATCAACGCTACTAGCGTGGTCTATCTTACTAGGAACAATTGTAATCAAAATAGTGGGAAGACGTATAGCACTGGTTGACGATGCTCCTATGTTTTGAGAAATATTCATCTTCCTAGTAAGTTACTATTGAAGACTTCAAGAAGTATTCGACTGATTCAGCATTACGTAGCAAGTATCCGCAAATTCGCCAGCAGCAGCAAAGATCACAAAAAAAAATCGGTTGGTCAAAAATAAATTCATGATCTAACTCTCCTTACTACTATGAGAAATATGCAGTTCTAAAGTTAGTCTTAAGAAAGTGAAGTCAATTTACGTATTTTATGCGTAACACTAGTGACATTTTTGATTAATATTTTGACTTGCCAAATAACACGGTAGTCCATGTCCTTTGTGCTGCTATTTCAGTTAAAGCTCCGGTGTTATCCGTCTGCTTTCCGTTGTCATCGCTAGACAAGACCGGACGAAAGACCTCGTGATTCAATAAAAATGAGATCGGTATTTGTGGCATTTCTTAATACATGTAGCGGTTCGACTGTGTACAATTCGTTCATGTACTCCTCTTAGGCCCGATATATTTCTTATTCTACCGTTTCCTACAGAGGGATTGTCAATTCCCGACATGATGCACCCCAGGTTTACGGTGAGATTTTTAATCTGTTTAATTTGTCTATTTCTCAAGCGATGCTTTGTTTTTAAGTCATGGTGTTCAATACTTTTATCCTGTTTTGATTTTATCAACAAAGTAGGTTCAGTTGTTTTTTTACCTCAGTGGGGACAAATGATCAGCAGTAAAATAATGAATGTGTATACTTGCAGTATGCTACTCAAAAACGAGTTACTAAACTACTTTTATAATATAAATAAAGAGAAAATCCTTCACATATGATGTTGTAAATTGCAGTGCTAGTGCTAAAAATTTGAAATACTTCTGCACCTTTTGCTAAATCTTGTTTGGTAAATACTAGCTAGATTTAATCATATTTGATTGGAAAAGATTGATGGATGTATATTGTATATTATTTCCCCTTCAGTATTACTGAAGTTACCGAATCGGCATGGAAAGTAAGCCCTTGCAATTTTTATTGCTCACATGTCTTGAAAAAAAGACAATTAAACGGATCTTATTGATTTAGATTAAATTAAGTCAATGTATATGGTAGAGGCAATATGTTCAAATGAAAATAGTAAATACCAGGTGATGAAGATTATAATAGATGCATGTTATTAGATAAAATGATAAATAAAATTATATTAGATGTCGATTTGTCTCAAAACTGAGAGGATTATGCATGTTTCAAGGTTGACTGCTGAATTGAACATGTCGTCACTCGAATTCTGATACATCCTAAAGAAGACTCAGCAAAAAAAATAATGACCATAGAAGCGAAACGTCCAGTAGACGGTGACGAGTAGACATCTTGAAACTCATGTTCTGAATGAGTAAATACATATTTATACGAATCTTTTGCTGAAAGTACCAAAAAGTCAAACTCATTACCTAGATTGGAGGATGACCCATAACTGTTTGATGTTGAGGCAAGTAAAACTCAAAATCTCTAAGCACTTTCAGTGCGCATAGCGCATCATCTTTTAGAGAACTATTGTCTGATCAGCAGACCGAGTAAAAATCAAATGAGTGGCATGGCGTACTTTGTACGGGTAGATGTACAAACCGCATAATTCATGTGGAAGTTTACTACTGCAAAAGATACAGATCAGTAGTAGCTAAGTAAAGAAAAATATCAGTAAAGAAAAGGAAGCTCTATGAAGTGAAATTGTTCCACAATCCTCGAACCTGATGGTTGATCATGTTACGGAAACACATCGCCGCCTTGATAATTCTCTATGCTAACTCTTTCATTATGGAGCACATATCCGCCATGTCTGCTCAATGATCCATTTCAAATGCATATCATGCAACTTCAAATCGGTCCATGTCGGTTTTTCTCACTGTTCTTTCCCCCTTACCAAATGTCATAGGGAGTCATCCTCCAATCTAAAGATTATTTCATTGCTTGTTACGCTATAATTGGAAAGTAACTAAGATTTTTTAGTGATGTAATGTTAGTAGCTGTGCAGTTAGTGTTCGCCTTACTTGTGACTTTTCAGACATCAAGAGGCAGACATAAGTTTCTCCTATAAAAGAACATGGCTTTTATGCAACAGACAATGAAGACACTTAAAGCAAAAATTAACCAATCGAATCTCCTCCATTATTTGTGTCCTCAAAAATGCAATAATCAGGTCATCTACGTTTGAGCCGCTGTAGAACTCATAAGAGAGGAGTGTCTTCATACCTCGATGCGCTCAATTGTATAACAAGTTGAATGTCTAAATCGTGTTTAGTTAGCACTCTGACTCAATATGCTGACTTACGTTTTCATTGATTTTTATGTTTGGAACTATTGCTTCATTTTGACCGCACACATTAGTTGAGATGATGTTCTCGAAGAATTTTGCTAGCTATGTCATGCTCGTCTGATTTCGTCTAAATGAACATATACTTGACTTGAATTGAGTATGGCTCTTATTTTGTGCGGTCGGACGCAACCTATGGCTGCTCATAGGGAAGAAGGTGATCAATGATTATCTGTACTAGATGGCGGCTTTTACAGTATGAGCTATGCCTGTGCAGGTAGTCATAAATGATAGAGGTAATCAGCATCAATAGTTCAATAGATTACAGCTATTTCGGTTTAATTTTCCTTATCACGTCGCCATCTGATTGTCAAGTACTTTTATCCGCCAGCCGTCCTTGAATATGCCAATAAGCATGCACAGGTGAAAGTGTTCAACAGAGGAAGGAATAGTTACACATTATAGATATATATAGTACTAGTATAAAAATTGAATAAAATTTTTGACAGGCCTGTCTAGTATATTCGTTTCAAGTCAAGGAATTAAACTAAAATACACGTGTATTATGTGTGGAGGATTTTCTTTCAAAAGCATTTGAAATCATATGCTTAGAACTTGAAGTCGAATGTAGGAGTCTAAGTACATCGTCGATAAAGCGGAAGAATGTTCTTTCCGAGTGTTGAATATTCAAAAATTTGCCGAAATCAATGAAATATAGTCCACGTTTCGACATCCAGTTGTATAATTTGCTGTAAATTTCCCAGACCACTTGTCACGTGAAAAGGTGAAAGAATTTCTTGAATAAAGATCATCATAAAAAGCTCTTTATTCCCCTTTTCAGTTAATTATCCCTTCCTTCTTCCTTGAACAGTTTTGGATGCCTACTGTCATTGACAGTTGAATACTCCTCATCTTTTGCCTGCTGTCACTCATTTATCATGTTTCTGATAGAACTTACCCAATTAATGGTTCATTTCAGATTGAGAGCGGTAAAACACTTGGTGAACTTGCTGGACTCTGCAAAATCGACAGACAAGGAAATGCCCGAAAAGTTGTAACCTGCTCTTGTGTGGTCGTTAAGGATATTGGAGAAAGTAGTCCCGGATGGGAATATATTCTAGAACACATCAGAACGGCGTTGTGAATTCATTGTAATTTTTTGTACTGTAATATTATGACCGTCCTTGTAATTTTTTGTATACCAATATATAGGAATATTGATGGACTTCAACGACGTTTTGCTTCTGGGCCTATGTTCTTAAAAGGGAAGTTTATCGAGCGATCATTTGGAAAAATTTCCTGTGGGCCTAGGAAAAAATAGGCTTCAGCGATTGTGGGAGACCGAACTGTGTTGAGTTGCGAAACTGTATCTTATAAGAGCAATCAATTCCCTGAGCTGACATCAGACAATCGATTATGCTATCAGAGCATTAATCAGATCAATAAATCGGCTGACTCATAAACAGCTGATTTGAATGAACGTTAGAGTACGTGACATGTCACGCTCAATTGCTCGTAATTCACGCGTAATTACATATGATCCTAAACATCCGTGGTTTCGCGTGACATCACTGCAGCATCGGCCCCTGTGTCTGCAGGCGTGTTTGCGCGTCTCTTCAGCGGTGGGGCTTTTCCCCCCATTTTCAAAATGATGGGGCTAATTAGGGGTTCAATTAGCCCCTCCAGTTATAATGCCGAGAAAAGTTAAAACTGTCCATGATGTATAATAGAAGTTGAGATGAAGAAAAGAATTTTGCGAAAGTGGCGATCGAGATTATGTCTAGAATGTCCCAATTTAGAATAGCCTATTGCTCCTTGTGAAATATCCCAGGCTTGTTACACCAGCTGACGAGCTCAGTCAGGGAAAACCCGATATAGACCTCATATTTTTGAAATCGTTACTTTGGATAAATAATATTAGAAAGCCAATTCGAAAAATTGGCAAAAAAACAGAAAAAATTCGAAAAAACCCCTCTAGGTAGTGATGCAGATGGAAAATTATCCACTGGAAAATTTTGAAATTTATTTTTCGGCGATTGACGTTTTTTCATTTGTTTTGGAGACTTATTGTAGTCGTTTGAAAAGACTATGTAATATTCAAAGACCGAAAACTTCTCTATCATCCCTGTATGTCAACTTTTGTAACCAACTGCACATTTTCCATGTCTATTTCAGATCTTTCCAAATGAATTTCAGACATTAGATGGATTTCAGATCTCTCTAGCTGAATTTCAGATATCTAAGCACAGATGAAAAGATCTTAAATTCAATTGGAGATTCATGTGGATCATATCTGAAATTCGACATTTGGGCAGATCTGAAATAGAATTGGAACTATCTGAACCATCTGAACTAGAAATGGAAGATGTGTAGGCTATCCTCAGCGAAGATGTCGGACAATAGACCAGAAGTTAACCCTCTAACATCCAAGAAAAAATATTACGTTAACGTCCAGTGGGGGCCTTAATTTGAGGCCCCAGTGTATTTTTCATGATTATGACCAGGGCTGTGGAGCCGGAGCCGATGGTTTTGGCCGGAGCCGATTTATCACAAAGGCTCCGGCTCCGATAGTTTGAGCTTTGATATAAATCTAGAATTTTGAAAGTTATTAATTGGCATCATAAAAAAAATTAAATCATTTGAAATCTAAAGATATGTCTTTTAACTTTAAGTATACCAATTCCTCCACGATATCTTTCTTTAAAAGCGTAAGTGGCTCGTAGCTCAGTTGGTTAGAGCGCAGGTCTAGTTAACCTTGGTCGTAGGTTCGAATCCTACCAGCCGCACATCTTTTGCATGGCAATTTGATCTATTGTTTATTTTAATTTCATTGTTGTTAATTGCATTCACGACATGGCTTAATTAAGATGCTTTGGTGGACAATCGATCCCCGCTACTTGCCTTAATGTCGGCGGTCACAATTGTGACGTGTTATTCATCCATTGATTATTATTGCCTTGACAACTGATGTGTGGTGGTGAGGGTTTGATCCTGCCAATTGACAGAGTCGCGTAAGTGGCTCGTAGCTCAGTTGGTTAGAGCGCAGGTCTAGTTAACCTTGGTCGTAGGTTCGAATCCTACCAGCCGCACATCTTTTGCATGGCAATTTGATCGATTGTTTATTTTAATTTCATTGTTGTTATTTGCAGTTGCCGCCTTCTTTTGTATTATATTTATCATATATTTACACACATGTGTAATATTTTTTTATTGCATGTTTCGTAAGACTAATTTCCATATTGACAACGTATTCTCCAAAATCCATTAATTTGAATTAAAACGTTATACGCTAACCAATATGTCAAATACATAGGGTTAATTAGTTTAAACTCTAAACTATAATCAAGATTGGAACTTAAATATTAACCTTGAACTCCTGAGGTCATCAGCAGAGACTAGGGTAGGGCGATCGTGTTTCGGTCCCTCACCTCTGAACACTCAAACCCACCCTAGCGGGACCCTGCACAAAGGCAGCCTCAATCCACAGTTAATAATTTATAAAATGAAAGCTGCGACAATAAATATATATTAAAAAAATGCCATCAAATTAATCGTTATTAATCAGTTATTCAAATCAGAATAAACATTAAAATAAACGCCATTAGTTCACGCATAAGGACTCTTAATCCTGCTGTTATATACATGAAGACTGTTATATGCATGCTAACTAGATGATTGTAGATTCCTAGAGACAATTAAGTCGCCAGTCATTTATGTACACATTTCCAGTTCAGTCAGCAAAGATAATATAGCTACATTTCTTGCGCAATGTCTTAAATCTAATACGGTTACTATGTAGGCTATCATCTATCGGTATGGCTACTGGCAGAAGCTATACTGGCATCTGTGACAATGCCAATTTCCTTAGATTGTATTGTAGGCTCTTGTGCAGTCCCCCACCTACATTTTTCAAAACAATCGATTATTCAATTTGATCAATTTTGATTGGAGGGATAACTCTTCACTCTCACACGAATGACCTGACTACAAGTCCTCACATGGCTAGCAATAAGCGACCCAGCCACTTCTAGTAGCGCCCTATTATTTTAAAGGTATCTCATTCACAATGAATTTCCTTTGACTTCAAAATTCAAAGGGTATATTTCAATGCGAAAAACCCGAAGGCAAATTACAATGTTGACTTGCTGACGAAGTAATTGCGACCATGACATCGCAATTACCCACGTAGATTTTTACAACAGCACGGAATGCTTCACTCAAACCGGTGATGCTGAAACGGACATCCAATGGTGCTGCATCTTTTAACCAGAGAAAAAATGGGGGGGGGGGAGGACTGCACAAGAGCCGTATCGTGTAATAATATTTCCCCAAATGTCATAGACTTATGGATTTCAAGAATTTTCATCATTATTTTTTCCGTCCGTCAACACTTTATGCTGATATCATGCTGACTTATATGTAAACAATAAAAAAAGACTGAGACGCTCTCAATAAAGGGGGCCTTTTGACCTCCCTTTTCTATTGTCTGTGACATTAAACCGCACGCGCATTCGAAAGCTAGCAAAGTAGATGGGATTTCTGCTCGGTGCTCGCAGTCAAATTTTTATTATGCATAGCACCCTGCAACATACTGTGTGATACTCTGAGTTCAGTTTCATCAGCCCAACCATCATCAGAGGAATAGTGGTAATGTGTTATACATAAATTGAATATAATAATATACATGAATCATTGATGAATTATTTAGTGCAACTTTACGCCATAATGAAAAATACGAAATTAATATAATGTAAGCTAGGCCTTAACGTATTAAGTATGCTGCATAGAATTACAAAACTTGTCCTAAATTAGATATTTTTAATTTTTTAAGTATAATTTTCAATTGTACATTTCTAGCCTACACTGCAATGGGGCTATCTAAATTACAATTTCTACAGATGATGAGTCGTGGGCTACCCACCGATCATATTATTCATAGACCAACAGACTATTGAATAAAGGCAATAACAAATAACAATAACAACCTAAGCTAGCCTATATACACTTTAATATTCAATAAAGCAATTGATATCTTTATTGATACGGTATATTTGGCTATATAACCGATACCCTTTTCATGTTCGAGTAGATAAAGGCCCTATAAGCTATTTAGAGGCATAGGCTATCCAGTTTCATATTCAAGCTTTGTTAAAAGCTTATACCACTACTCGGCCCCTGTGACGGCTAATTAGGTATATCATCATCACTCATGTGGTCACTAGCCTCGTAGTAGACTGGTTGCAGGCTAGGCCAATTTATATTTAGCCAGTGCGGGAGATCTTTATCTAATTTAACCAATCCTGGCTATAACTTCATTTTATCTTTCAGAGATAGTCAATTCATGCAAAAATATATGACAAGTATGTTATTTTTCATTATATTAGGCTATGATTATTCTTATTATTAACTTAAGTCGTTGCTTGTTAATGAAAACTAATTTGATGATTGTAGCAAGCCTCTAAAGGCCACACCGTCATCCAAAAAACCCGTTCAACGGATCCAGGATAACCAGCATAGCTAGAACCTGAATTTGAAGTCGGAGCCGGAGCCGAGCCGGAGCCTTTCACATCAGTGTCGTGGAGCCGGAGCCGATGAGATAACGCATCGGCTCCACAGCCCTGATTATGACTATAACTGTTTATAGTTATGATACTGAACTCAATAAGGATGTTTAAGGAAAATACACATCCAACATTTAGCATTAATAGCTGCTCTATAGTATAACACATTAGGCTACATACATATGTAATTTACATCTGCTGTACATTGATACATGTAGGCTAGGCCTCTGAGATACCATGAAAATCAAAACAATTCAGATATAGAAGCTTTTTATAGCGTATCTATAAAATCAATCCGTTGCACAATGTTCGCAGATGATGCAGTAATGTTCATTATAAACAGATGTTTCTTCCACATTCATGGCAGATCTGTCTCACCTTCCTCTCCAATCGTCGAGGACAAAGGTAGCAGCGGCGTCTGGCGAGATTGAGCCGAAGAGACCTCTGCTTGTCAGACATCGCCATCAGCTGTGTTCCTAGTTCTATCAGGAACAAACGGCATCTATGAGATGCTGCAGGGTAGTATTGAGGATGGATGGAAGTGTAGATGACAATGGCATTGTAGGAGGCCATGTCAATTAGATTGCAGAATATGGCAAATGGCCATCGCCTTGTCTTTCGTTTGCAAGAATATATGTCCTGCACACTTGATCAAGAGTGTCGACTCCGGCCATGTTTCGATTGTAATCGAGAATCATTTTTGGCTTTGTTTGTTCCTCTAGCTGACATTCATCATAATGATGAAACGTTGAAATAAGTGCCACGGCTTTCTCTTTTTTGGGAACGTAGGAAACTAGAGTGACGTCTCGTTGGAAGCCAAAAATACTTGTGAATGGTTCGCGACTGATGGTTGCATTTCTTTCGGAAGCTCACCTTTATTCTTTCTCATTGTTCCGGAATATGTCAGATCACAACCAGGAAGTGCCCGGGCAACATCAAGGCTCGAGGAGAAATTGTCTGAGTAGTGAAAACTGTGCCCTACTTGCGACGGATAGGTACATGGATAGGTACATGGATAGGTACATGTATAATTCAGTGTTATGAATAGGAACAAGTATGAGATCTGTTTTACTGGATAGGTACATGTGTTTGGTACACTCAGTTGAGTACACTGTGTTTCGGAACGTCTATGATCGAACTTAGGTGGTTTGGTTCTGAGCACTTGGGTACGTACCGATAGACGTCCGTTGTTTGATTTTGAATGGGTTTGCTCAATTGCGACTATTGTGACTATTGAAACCATTATAATCAAGATGACACATTGATTTTCCTTTTACGTAGACAAACTAAGCTATAAATATGAGATAGTTGTTTGATGACATACATAATGATGACTAGTATCCCAACGTCGTGGGTTGTCGCAAGAGACCTTGGATATTCGTTCAAAGCTATAGAAACTGTAACAAATCTCAGTGAAAATATCAACGCTGGTGATTTAGTTGATCGACTAATGGATCTAGATGAGCATGCTATGAATCACAATTTGGATCGTAGGTGGATAGAGGATTTCTCCATGCTACACTGCAATGATAGTGAAATTAGGAGGATCAAATTGGAACGATATGGAAAGAAGGAGACATCTGACAGTGTTTTAATAAAAAGTTCTCCCAATAAAAGTGACTTCAGAAGGAAATTAGAAGAAGAGACATTAAAATTATTATGTGAACGGAACTGCGTTAAATGTTTTAAACAGGAACGATCCCTTCTCTTTTTGCCATGTTCTCATAGCGTTATGTGTTCTACATGTTATGTACCCTTTGAAACTTCATCTTGTCCCCTTCCGATGAAGAAATATCTTCAACAGTCACTGTATATCGTGCATGATGAGTCATCATGCAGGTCTGTGATTGGTCACTATTGTGTCTTTGTTTGACTTTTCTATATAAGGAGGACATTGTACCGTTCTATTTCAAGCATAATTTGAGGCTAATACAATGTCAATCAGCATGTCGTTCACTACCAACATTCCCATTTCAATAATTTACCGAAGTCAACTCTTCACCGGCAATATATTTTATTCTGCCGTGAATATAACTGGCTATAAAGCGGATTTGGTGGATCTGATGGAGGAAATAGTGAAGTATTTCCGCTGCGGAGAGGACGTTGTGGTGCAGAGAATGTTGATGAGAGTCGTGAACAACGCTCTTACACGAGTTGCAAGATTTTGGCTCAATGAAGTATTTCGCCCACTAGCTCAAACGGAGATTGTACCGGAATACTCTCGCTGTTGGTGCAGCAGTATCCAACGGAAACTCAACACATGTCTCCATGACATTATCACCTCCAGCTACTATGACGAGAAGGGTGAGAAATGCAAACTGGACTTGTTCAGTGGACCGCCATCAGTAAGCATCAATGTGGCTGCTCAAGGACATTCTGAGGTAATCAGTTTGCGGGCATACTATGCCAATATTTTAAAGACTTTCCATTCAAAGCCCTGCTGTATGTGCTGTCCAATTTCAAAACATCTAATGAAAGACAATGAGCAGCTCATAACTGCTACAAATCAGACTCTAGCCGATGTGAGTGTATATCAGTTTCCCTCTACAACTTGTTAAGTGTTTTATGTAATTTTATAAGTACCAGCAACAAACTCTGTGTGAATGCTTGTAAACTTTTGTATATAATGTTGTAAGTACTAAGCAAAAATTGTAATTGTATTATCTATTTCCATATTAGAATAAAAATGTCTGTAAAACGGAAGGCATCTTCTCGTCAATCGAAACGGTCCTTCAAACCTTCAAGTCAGTTTAAAAAGGCGTTGCGAATGTTAGACAGGATACATGATAATAAGAAGAAGTGTAAATTGATTCAAAATTCAAGTGATGATTTCATTCGTGATTTATCTTTTGCAATACACAAATGTCTACCTATTTACAAGCCTCTGTTGAATGCTGGCTCTTTGAATAGCATAAAAAAGTTTTCAAATCCAAGGAGTAGTGATAAGAGAAGGCGAAACTTAATTCAGCGCGGTGGTGGTGGGTTTCTAAGTATGTTAAATGATATTGGAAACAGTATTAATGGTGTAATCAATAGTCCGCTTGGAAGGATTGCAGCAACTGCTGCAATGTTCATATAAGGTTAGCGAATCATAAAGTGACACGTCATCACTTTGATTGATGAGTCATATATAGGTGTATATAAGGAAGACGCTTTAATGATATTTTACCACTTTCAAGTGACAATTCATTTGCGCTGGTTGAAAGCTCCGAATTAGTACTTGTTGAAACATGACTCAGAAAATGTATACAATCAGAGAGGAAGGTGACGCTTTTGAGCAAGATCTCTTGAAGCTTCGTCCGACACGAAAGGTGCAAGGGATTGGAAATACGTTCTACTTTCAAACCTTGAATTATGGTGATGATGGCTTTTATATTAAAGTTCCATTCTTCCACAGTAATGGTATGTCTACATCAGGGTATAGCAATATGAGACAAATGCGAGTGACTTTTCCAAAATGGCAACAGGTGATTCTTAAAACTATTGACTCTTTCGCGAAAGAATGTGTTGAGCTGCCTGAAAGTGCTCCCACTCATTGGAGAAAGGCATTAGAGGAAGGAGTTGGTTATAAGGAATTGCCGGAATTCGATACACTGTTTTTAAAACTATCGGATCATTTTCAATCATTCGATCTCTTTACAAACGCGATGGAATGTGAGGATCTCAAACGGGGCCGCTATATGGGCTTAGTGCACGTTACCGGACTGGTAAAACTACATTTGTAACTGAATTGCTACAATATAGAAATGAAATGTTTAACAAGGAAATTAAGAGAGTCAAATGGTATTATAGAATATTTCAACCACAACTACATTTTGCACTTCGCCAGAAAGGTTATGAGGTGAAGCAAGGGTTGCCATCAACTGAGGATATCAAAGCAGGTGACTTATTAGTATTAGATGATCTATTACGAGAAAGCAAATCTTCAAAGGATGTAACTGAAATTTTCATTCAAACTGCACATCATAGGGAAGCTTTTATTATCTACATCACCCAAAACATCTTCGATGGAGGGAAAGAGCAAAGAACTAGAAGTTTGAATACACATTATTTGGCAATATTTAAAAATCCAAGAGATAGCAGTCAGATACATCATCTCAGTAGACAGATATTACCTCAACAACCTAAAGTACTTTCAAAAATATATGAAGATGTAACAAAGAAACCACATGGTTATCTATTTATTGATCTAACCCAGGAATGTCCGGAACGACTTCGATTTCGAACAAATATCATACCTAATTCCGCTGAACCAATGACAGTTTTCTCGGTTCACAGTTAGTTTTAAGCAATGTACTTTGTTGCCTTATTATTTTCAAACATGTCGTATTCAAAGATGGTAGTCATTCCTCAAGAGGAGTATGTACAATTGACTACATTACAAAGTGCACAGGAAGTCAAAAATATAGATCAACCTATTACGAATCAACTTAAGGAACTAACACAATGGATATGGAAATTCAGAAGATTAAGGATCCCTATCGACGAATGCAGTTAGCAGCTGAAAACATTGACGAGAGGCGACAGATTCGTGACAAGTTGCGACGATTTATAACCTTGTCAACACCTCGACCATATCGTGTGCGCGCTGAGCGATTATTTGACTTCATTGATCTACATGTGAAGTTCAATGAGAGAGGGGAGATAATAGATGAAACAACTGGTGATGTTATTAGAAATAGTCACATAGATGACCTTCTACAATATGCTGTCAGAGATGTAAGGCGAAAACTAGGTGCACCACAAGGGTGGTCATATTTTCAGAAAATTTTATCTGATCAAAATGTACCTCACAATATTATTGGAGGACCGACTGTGAATGAATTGGATAAGGGTCACTTACAAGATGGATCAAAGAGTAAAACACCCACGATGGCGGTCAAGCGAGAGCTTCATGATCCCGATGATCTGTAACCAAAAAAGAGCTACTAGGCGCTCAATGCGTGTTCCGAAGGAGTATAGTAAATATTAAGCAAATATGAATTAAGCCTTGCCTCTCTCATATCATGTCGTTACAAAAATTTTGCTGTTGTTTGAAATCTGCGCTCGAAGGTAAAGCAGAAGAGGGCATAGAGGTTGATATCAATTGTGTTAGCAGTTGCTGTGCGAGTAATACGCGTGCAAATCAGAACAAAGACGATGAGTACAGCAGTGAAACTCAGAAAGATTTATTACGACTTAAATCATCCCGCAAGTTTCAGTCGTCCGGAGGTTCTAGCTCGTGCAGCAGGTGTGGGAATAGAGAAAGTCAAGAAGTGGTTGAGGAGTCAACCGACTTACACTCTTCACAAAAATGCGAGAAAGCGGTTTCCAACAAGAAAATATGTTGTTAACAATATAGATAGTCAATGGCAAGCGGACTTGGCTGACATGCAACAGATATCACAGTACAATGATGGCTATAAATACATCTTAACCGTAATAGATATTTTATCTCGCTATGCTTGGGCACGTGCGCTGAAATCTAAACGAGGACCAGAAGTTGAAGCGGCTTTTCAAAGCATTTTCGATGAGGGGCGTGTTCCGCAAAGAATACAGACCGATCAAGGGAAGGGATTCGAAAACTCTCATGTTCGAAGTCTCCTTAAAAGTCATAATGTGGAATTGCTTAGTGTCAAAAGTGCTTATAAAGCTGCCAATGTTGAGAGGTTCAATCGCACACTGAAGACAAAAATATGGCGCTATTTCACTGCAAAAAATACACATGTTTGGGTAGGTGAGCTGCAGAAATTTGTTAAGAATTACAATGAAAGCTACCATCGAATCATTAAGATGAAACCAGTTGATGTTACCCCAGATAATGCGATGGATGTATGGCTTCGATTGTATGATAAGAAAGCGAAAAACATTTCCAATGAAAAGAAAATTAATGTTGGTGATAGAGTTCGGATTTCAAAGGTTAAGTCTACATTTGAGAAGGGGTATCTACCTAATTGGACTGAAGAAGAGTTTTTTGTGGATGAAGTAAATACAAAATTTAGACCCACCATGTATAAATTAATAGATTACCATGGCAATCCAATTGAAGGAAAATTTTACTCTTATGAATTGCAAGTAGTAGACAGAAGTGAAGAGGTGTATATGATTGATAAAATAATTAGGAGGAAAGGTCATGGCAATCAAAGGAAATATCTAGTTAAATGGAAAGGATATCCTGATTCATTCAATAGCTGGATAACGCACCAGGATCTACAAAATGTGGAGATGGGAGACACTCGTAACTTTTAAGCTAATATAGCATGTGACTTCTTCCATATATGAGTTTAACATGTCTACTAACTTCAATATCATTCTTCCAAGGACCCCATGAAGTTGCTCTAACTGAAATTACTTATTACAACGATATCAGTTTGCTAAAGAACAACTATTTTGAATTACATAAAGAAGTGCGAGAGAAGGATGATTGCTTTCGCATATTTCAAAATAGTCTACATGGTACATGGGCTTTTCATCATCTAACTTTACATCCTTTTTCAACTGTCCATCTGTACATCTGTACATCCATCTGTCCAAAACATGATTAAAATTCAAAAGGCATTTGCAACGTCAACTTTTGATTCTAAGGTTCCCACAATGAGCTTGCAATATACAGAAAAGGAAATCGGTAGAATGTTTGAACGAATAAATGATCTCTTCAAGCTGACTTTGAATAAATTCTACAAACCAGTCATAAAAGGGTCAACAAAATTGATGAAGGAAGGGAAGCATGTTCTTCTTGTATTAGGTAAGGATTTGAGTCATACTTTTGGGTATTCCAGAACAACTTTCTCATCAAGGTATTGGTACAATGGACGTGGGTGGAATTCGGAGAAGAAAGTCACTGATTTTCAATGTAGAATTGTGCCATTGTATGCATTACAAAAAAGGAGCATCCGAGTAAAAAATAAATTTGATGTCATTAGAAGTGTTGAAGACTTTGCAAGAAAGTTTCAAGGATCAGTGCCAGAAACGTTAATGACTTGTGAATATAAGAAAGAGAAAGTAACTTTATTTACTGTTGAAACGGAGGCAGAATTTATTGTTTTTACTAAAAAGACACCATTGGAAAAGTCTGAGTCCGCTGTTATTGAATTCGGATCTGAAATGATTGGGATGTTTAAGGGCCTTGAAAGCGCACCTTGGTTGACAGAATTAAATGATACATTCAAGGTTCAATTGTCCTCTTCTAAACTCAAAGCATCAACAAATGCTTCATGGGATATCCACGTATACAGCGAAGACATATTGGGTGATGAATTGTCTACTTCCAGTGAACTTGTAAAAAGAGTTAATTTGAACATTGAAAGCTTGAAAACGCCATCTGAATTGTGTACAAAGTTAAATGAGTTTGGTGTAGATTACCTTGATGCAGATGAATATCACTTTTCTTATGACCCACATAAGAAACGCATGATTCTAAAGGTAGGGAAGAACTCTCTTATCAAGCTGGATAGCGGGTTAACGACCACATTGGGATTCTCAAAATCAACTAGTTATGAAGGCACAGCAATAAGCGATACAGCCCCATCACTAGAGCGTGATATAAGTAACTTATACGTCTATTGTAACATTATTGAATATACAAGGGTTGGCGACATTGAGGCCCCACTTCTGCGCACATTTCCTCTCTCATCCGTAAGGAAGCAACTAATCAATCGAGAATTTTTTAACACAATGTATCTACCAATCAGCCGAAATTTCATCAATAGAATTGACATATCAATTCATGATGACGCAGGAGAAGTAGTACCGTTCTGTGGTGGTGTTACTGTTTTGACCCTACATATTAGGTCACGAGAATAAGGCTTTACGCTATTGTGACTTCCATAGTTATTCAATAGTCATAATGACAGGCATTTACAGTAGACCATCATATCAGAGCGGTTATCCCGTGTTTGTAGGAGGTAGACGACAAGTTGGAGGAGGCATATTTGGTGCACTAAGACGTATGGTTCTTCCAACACTCAAAAAGTATGGCGTACCAATCATGAAGCGTGTTGGAAGCAGGGCTTTAGATTTTGGTGCAAATGTTGCAGCTGATGCACTTCAAGGTGAGGATATCGGTGAATCTATGAAAATGCGCGCGCAGCAATCTGCCATAGACGCATTAGATGATTTAACAAAGACGAGACGTACAGTTCGGAAGAAGCGTAGGAAGTCAAGACAAGTTGGATCCGGTCGAGTTACTAAGCAAAGACGCAGGAAAAGTAAAAAGCCGACTAGAGCAGCACGTTCTAGATCTAGACGTCGTGTGAAAGCAAGAAAGCGCAAACGAAATTCCACTGCGACTGGAAACAAGTCAAAACGGAGGAAGACAACATATTTGTAGAGCTAATACGATGCAGAGTATCAATTCGGCTTTGTGTTTCTTCGATTCTCCCCCTCATCAGACAGACATCATCTCCTCAGCAATTGTAGACATAGTTCCCACAACAAATATCGATGGTAACCAGCAGCCTATTCAGTTTGATATACCTGCCAATCCTCAAGATTATATTGACTGTCAATCCATTGATTTAGAGTTGTGTATACAAATTAAGAAGACTGATGGTACAAATATCGATTCATCCAAGGATAAAGTGGGATTAGCAAATCTTCCTATTGCCAGTCTGTTCTCAGATGTGTATCTAATATTGAATGACAAACAGATTGAAGGAGGGGATCGAGCATATCCATATGGAGCATATATACATACAATGACTCAATTTCAAAAGCAAGCTAAACAGTCACACTTGCAAGTTTCTGGGTGGTATGATGATCAGCAAGGGAAATTTGTTGATGTCTCAAATACAGGGTTGAAAAGACGAATGAATTTAACAGCGGATTCAAAGGAATTATACTTGAAAGGACCCGTCTATCTTGATTTCCTTCGTCAATCTAGATATCTGCTATCACAGGTTAAAATGCAAATAAAATTTATTCGTGCAAATCCTGAGTTCGCGTTAATGGCTTTTGGAGCTACAAACTATCAAGTCAACATAAATAATGCCGTGCTCAATGTAAGGCGAGTAACAATGAACCCGTCAGTCATCAACGAGCATGCGACAGGATTGAGGAAAAACAATGCAATATATCCAGTTAATCACAGTGTGTTGACAAACTTCACAATTGGTGCGGGATCATCCTCACATGCCTACCCAAATCTTTTTCCCACTGCAATGCCAAAGGCGGTGTATATCACATTTGTGGAAAATGAGGCATTCATTGGTGCTTTTGAAAAGAATCCATTCAATTTCAACACTTTAATGTTAGCAAACTAGCACTCTATCAGGATGGGAAATTTGTATCTTGCAAAGCATATGAGCCTAATTTCAAAGATGTCAAATTCGCACGTGAATATGGTTCTATTTTCACCGCCCTCAACATGTTTAATACAGACGATTCAAATGGAATTACAATGGATATGTACAAGAATGGCTACTTCTTCATTATGTACAACCTCACAGCAGATGCAGATCTAGGTGGTGAAAGCGTAGGAGTTACAAAGCCTGGAAATCTACGACTGGAGGTATCATTTGAGTCACCTTTGAAGAAAACAATTACTTGTCTCATTTATGCTATCTATGATAGCAAAGTTGAGATAACAAGAATGAGAGACGTGACTGTCAGCTATCAGAGATGAGTAACTTAAGCAACATAGAAATCTTGAGGAAAATGAGGAAAGCTCATCCCTACTCCAAGACAATATTTCTCAATGTCTTTTCTAGAGATACTTTACCTGATTCAATTCCTTTCTATCCTTGTTCACTTATCATCAATACGGAAACCAACAATCTTCCCGGAAAACATTGGATTGCTGTATACATCAATCGTTATAAAGTTGCCGAATATTTTGACTCTCTTAATCAACCTCGTTTACATGATATCGCATTATGGATGAACAGGTTCTCCTGGACTGTTAGGAAAGTGACATCGTTCCCACTTCAAAGTAATACATCTCTAATGTGCGGTGGCTATGTACTCTATTTTGTCAACGAGAGACCATTGAAAAATAACTGTAAAAGTGCTTTAGAACTATTTTCAAAAAACTGTGATAAAAATGATGTAATTCTTACTAAATATGTTGAAACAGTTTTGAAATAAAGTTTTATGTTGTATCATTAACTTGCTCTCTTTTTTCCAAAACAAGGGTTTATAAGGAAAGCAAAAACATGCTCATATTTCATTATCTATTCACATATATACAAAAACATGTTCATATTTCATTATCTTTCCACATATATACAAAATCTACAATTTGGTTCTCATGAAACATTTTCTCAAATGACATATGATGGGAGGCACATCACTTATGTCTTTAATGCCGGTT
The DNA here is from genome assembly GCA_907163375.1 of Prostheceraeus crozeri. Classification (NCBI taxonomy): domain Eukaryota; kingdom Metazoa; phylum Platyhelminthes; order Polycladida; family Euryleptidae; genus Prostheceraeus; species Prostheceraeus crozeri. The sequence continues at coordinate 29,436 of CAJQUW010015489.1, read as the reverse complement.
ATCACAATCTTTCCATTATGGAACACATGAACATGATATGGATGCCAGTTAGTCAATTGAGCTGCTGGAAATAACTCCACTTCATAAGTTAGATTATGTGATGATGTAACTTTACGGAAATCATAGTGATAGTGTAATTCACATAACACGGTCATTGTCTTCACTTTCCAATCAGATAATGAATCACCAAGTAAATGTTCCAAAGTTAAGTGTAGATATGAGAGATCACCCTCCATGACCCTTCCAATACATTGGATTGTTCCATTTGGAAAGAATAGGATAGTGAGAGATCTATCCTTCCTCTGAATCCTCCATGTTAACATTGAGGGTCTTCCAATATGTAAGCTCGTTGTCGGCTTCAATTTGCGTTTTATCAGTAACCATTGTTTTCGGTTGGGTATATTCCTCTCGATCTCTTGTAGATTGAGTTTTGACTTTGCTTTTGTAGTTAACATCCGATTTACAACTTCCAACCGTTTGATGTCCTCCATCTTTAATGAATGACGTTATCTGTGGTAGTATCTCCCTTGTAAAGGTTTCCCATGTGACGTCACTGAAGCGAAAAAATCGATATTCAACATCTTCACGTTTTGGTGAACAGACGTATAGTTTGACTGATGAATCACACTTTATCCATACCTTGTCATCGAGAGGAATCTTGATCCGAGTCTTATGGTTGTCAATGAGATCCGCAAAGTCTTTCAGTGAAGGCAATGAGTCAATACTAATGCAAACGCCACGATGTTTTCGATCACTATTTGCTATTGAATGACGAAATGCTATTCTTTTAGAATTTGTTATGTGAACGTTTTGAACGTCACTAAGTTTCCATGTTCTAATGTAATGAGGCATGTTCCGAAAGCTATGTTTCAAATTTAGGTTTAATGTTTGCCTAAAGTTTGTTATTTTATTAGCTCAACATATCGGAATGATGTTGAGTACAAATTCTTCACATATTCATTCACATTAGGACTACCTATTTATTAGTAATCATTTCTACATATCGGGAAGATGTAGAAATTTCAATTTTAGTAAGACTATTTATGTATTAGTAAGTGTTGCTACATGTCGGAAGATGCAGCAATCGCAAGATCTATTACAAGTGGAATATTATATTGTTTTTATTTAGACTTATTCTACATCACCTGTGACAGGAAGGCATCTCCTTCTCTTCGACGGTGGGGGAAGACCTAGGCTGTAGTGTCCATATGGTAATGATAAATTTTTATCCAGCCAACAGCGCTTATCCTCCCAAAGTGAAAGACCTCGCTTCCTAAATGATTTTGTGCTAACTATGTGATTTTTTGAATTTATAATTGTCATATCTTCAGTTGTATCATTCTCACTATAATAGACACTCCTATAGTCATCATGTTTCAATTTTTTAACTGCTGCTCTCTGAATTCCTTTTGCACGTTTGATGCTATGATTCGTAGAGTCTAGATATTTCATTGAATACATTTTCGGTTTTAGTAGGATCATTTCCTCAAGCAACTTTCCAGCACACTCATCCTTAAAACAACCTAATCTAGCTTTGTTTGTAGTTGAGTATAGTCGGTGATGACTATCATAGTTTGAAGAGTCAAACTTTTCACCGAAGTATAGAAGTATATCTTCCAGACGGACAGATGGTGATGTGTATAAACATAGGAAGAAACTGTCGGTATCACCTCCACAAAGCCGCGTTCTATTTATCAGTGGACACCCTTTTAGATCATTGTAATATAATTGATACATTTCCAACTTACTATAGTCAAGTACTGCTTGACCAACATATATTAATTTATTTAAAACTATTGAAGGTTTGTACATTTCCATACCAACCAGATCTTCATCAAATATTTTGTGTTGAACATAGAGAGGATGATTTGACAATTTCAGTAGTTGTTTCTCATAGTTGACTAGTTTAAATTTTTTCCTTCTCCTTACATTTTCCATTGTTTTACCATATAAAGAATTATTTTTCAATTTGTAGAATGACTTTTCGAAGTCAGTGTTTGATTGAGCCCTCTTTTGAGAGTTCATATCAATGTATGTTTTTAACCAAGGCTTTTGTGTGAATTTTATGCCACTATGAATCTTCTTGATTCTCATGCCCATGGTCAAGTAAAATTTTAAAATTGAATAGTGGACTACATAATTTTCCCTATCAAATTGATGGAGCAGAAGTTTCTTGATAGAAGAAAAATGTGTATTTGGTCTTACTTTTTCATATAGATTTTTCATATAGTGTGAAAACATTCTCTTTTCAATCATCTGCATTTCTGGAGCTAATGGGAAATCGGCAGTGTCATCATGAATGGCTGCAGGATACTCTAAATCTAAATCAAAAATGTAGCCGATTTCACCATCATCATCTATATTTTGAACATTTTCTTCATTTAAAAAATTATCTAATTCACTTTCATTCAACCATTTGAAATTTGAGTGGGGTAGATTTCTACTGAGTGAAGAACCGTAAAGGTTATTAACATCTAAGTAGGTCAAATGACGACTTTCATGCGTATTATTTCCTAATTCTTCAATGCGTGCACGCGCTCGGTGAATGTTGGTGAAAGTCATACCCCCTCTAATTCCTCGCTCAAATAGATTGTACATATTTTCATTTTGTATGTAGTGTGGGGGATCATTGGAAGAGAAATTTAGTGCTGAGGTAAAGCTAAGATGTGGGAGACTGACAAAATGTACAGGGTCGACTTCATCCTCACGTTGACTCAATGCTCTAAACACTTCAAATATGTCTGCCAACAATAAAACATCTAACTTCAGATATGCCAGCATGTAATCACCAAATGTGCTACACTTAAATTCAATCCATGCCTTGTTAGCGTGTTCATATTCACTATCGGAACAGTGCTCACGAGTAAGATCATTATAGAATTCAAATTGTGGTGGTAGACAGTCTTCCGTCAACGTGTTTAAGTTTTTGAAGTATGAATATGGAAACACTCCCTTCTGATATAAAACATTATCACTTAATTGTGGAAATTCTACCCTTAATGTCTCTACATGCTCATACGTTTGCAAGCCCTTGGCTAATTCACTCAAGGATGCACTTAGAAATTGATATGAGTCTAAGAATTTTAGTTTAAAGTATACTGTCTTCCCTTTGTATTCATTTACAGGGACACTGGCGGATAAAGTTATATATTTTTCAGCAGTTGCTGCTACAACATCTAATTTCCAAGATTTCATTCTTCCAATCGCTTTATAGGAAACGATGTGACTATCATAATTTTTAAAATTGTGGAAAAATATGGGGAGCTCCCGTCTGTTAAGTCTTAACCGGAGATTGCATTTCCTACATAATGTTTGCCTATATCGTCCGGTGATATGATCATGATCACGAACTTTTATGACTTCATCGCTGAATTTCGATTTACATTTGTTGCAACATTCTGCATTCTCATGGCGTGCTTTTTCATCCGCTGACAGTGACATTGGCTGCCTAGTTGTTGCACATTGGTTGTCATATAAGTCTTGGGCTACAGTTTCTAAGTGGTGCAAGAAACTAATAATGCAATTTTCTCCCTCAAAGAGGTAATACTTATTTTCAAATTTCGATTGAAGGGCATTATGCCAGACATGATAAGCTCCAATGGCCGCAGGTTTATGTATTTTATTATCAATGTAGCACTCTATATCTGCATAAATTACTAAAGGAGGACTTAGTTGATATTCCATGCTACTTGTTAGTACTTTTAGATCCGATGGCATTTTTTCTATTTGTGCTTTTCCTCGAATACAAAACTGGAAGTGTCGTTCTAGTGTTGTCTTATATGTGAATGACTGAGTGCATCTTTCGCAGAAGTACTTATGTCTTTTTAAAGTTCTCTTATACAATCTTGACAGCTTTGGAATTCCACAATAGTGTGCTGCTCCATTGTTTAGAATTAGCAAAATATTAACCGTTTGCCTACCAGTAAAGTTACTATTGTAACGAACACCTTTGAGTCCATTTTCATAAAAGTGAATGTTAATTTTAATATCATTATTTTTCTCAAATTTTGGAATATCTTTGATTGATACTGGTGTGGAAATGCCTTCCATATTTAGCTCAGATGTCCACTCACTATATGATTTTACTTCATTCCTTGAGTAAGGTACTTCATTATAATGCAATATTGATAAAACTGCATATAGGAAGCAATCATTTGCATTTGAATTAACATTAATGACAGCTTTAGAGTTTTTTAACTTCTTTGGTAGAGGAAATGATTGTCCACCTGACAGTATTGGACTTGTTATTACATTGAACTCTATATTTTGTACATCATCTATAATGCAATTGCTACCCTTTTTTGTGAAGGCTTCAATATGATTTATTAGACTATTTAGATGATCCTGAAACCAAGCATCATAGTCATAAATATAGTTTGAGGATGATGAGGTAAAGTGTGCGAGAAAAGTTTCTTCTTCTTGAGGATTAGAACGGACATAACGAATTTGTGCAATCAGACGACCGCGCAATTGATAGCTCCTTAGTAAGTCAGACACTAAATTCCCTAACATGGAACGCATGCTTTCTAAGAATGATGTTATGTCCACAGTAGGTGTTGTTGGCGTGATATCATACACACGTGCATGGCCATTGAGTGCGCTTTCGCTGAGACTAACAGTTCCATAGTTATTATGCATATTCATCTCACTATTTGTGTTACGTACATTCATATGCTGTCGAAATCTACTTATAGAGTTATACGTTTTGCCACACCGAGAGCAGTATTGCATAAAGTTTTGTATGTTAGTTGAAGCGCTGGTTGTTGGCTTAGAAGTAGATCTATTTTGATTATTTGAATTTGACTCTGTTATGCTATCATTCGGTTTATTATTGCATACAAGTTTATGCCTCTTAAGATTATCCATCCTATTCGTCTTATATGGACACTTGCTAGAATAGAATAGAATAGAATAGAATAGAATTTATTCAATAAATGAAAATCATTTAAGTTACAGTATATCGTTGCATTAAGGAAAAATATACGCAGTCAAAAATAAAATAGAAGAAAAATCACACAACTCTTGAATTTAAAGCAGTCGCACAACAAAATGGAACAAAGGAATTCAAACGTCTTGTAGTATTAGCAGAAGGCTGTAAGAGGCGATGAGTTCGAGTAGAACGTTGAGGCATGAGCTCGTGTAAAATATGCTTCTGGTCAACACACGCTTCATGAAACAGTCTACAAGCAGCTTCAAGCCGACGTTGTTTTAAGTCAGGGAAACGGTTGCAACCACAATTCGATGTTCGAAAGTATCTTGGCAAAGAACAAATCAATTTGTGATAACGATTTTGACAACGTTCCAGTTTGTACTCAAGAGAAGACGGCAAATGAACAAAAACGCATGAAGCATATTCGAGAATACTTCGTATTAATGCGTAATAGGTAACAGTCAATTCATTGGAAGAGATGAGAGGCTTGAGTAAGCGAATCCCATACATCCTCTGATTAGCAACCTTTATCACTGAGTTGATGTGAGTATCCCAAGTGAGGCGGCTATTCAGCTGAACACCCAAAATGCGAAGAGTATCAACGTCCTCAACATCAGAATGCACGGGAGAAAAGCAATCATTAAATCTTTGGATGAACAATTTCTTAGATTTCGCGTTGTTCAAAGTGAGACCGTTAGATGTGGACCATTGGATCAAGTGTAAATGCTCACCGATAAAGTTAGTCAAATTATCTCTACGAAAAACTGGGATACAGTAGGCTAAATCATCAATGTACTTGATGATAGTTGAACTTGAATCGAGCGATGACAGAGATGCGGCAACAATACAGTACAGATAGGGGCCGAATAAGGAACCCTGTGGCACACCGGATGGAACTTCAACTTTTTTGCTGATTGAATCACCAATTCTCACCGCCTGAGTACGACCTGATAAATAATCACGTATAAGATGAATGAATCCCAAAGGTACATCAATTTCAATCAGTCTCTGAATGACAATGTCATGTCGGAGTTGGTCAAAGGCTTTTTTGAAATCGTAAGATACGATTTGAACTCCCCCAATGTCATGCCTATCAAGAAGGCGTGTTGTATCGTCCATCAACTTCAACAATGCCGCCGTAGTAGAAGAACCCGGACGGCCACCGAATTGATTACTGCCGAAATGATGAATTAGAGCATTTTTAACACCACTCTGAAGAACAAGATATTCTAAGAGCTTTGCGGGCAGGGGTAATAACGAAATCGGTCGAATATGCTCTAGATCGAAGCAGCCATGTTTGGGGATTGGAGATACATGACTGTATTTCCATCTGGTTGGTACATGTCTTTCGCTGATACACAGATGAAAAATGTGACATAGTGGGCCAGCTATCACGGGTGCTAGGACTTTGTAGACTTGAGTTGGGATGCAATCACTCCCAGGCGCTTTTGTGGCTTTAACCCTGTCAAGCCATTGTTCTATATCGAAACAAGAGAAATCTACCGACCACTCATCGTCTTCAAGATTTGAAAAATTCAAAGAATTTCCACTGTCATTAGCGTAGACATCTTTGAAAGTAATGTTGATCAGTTCGACTGCATTCTGAGTGCCTCCCAGTTGAGTGCAAAGACGATAGACAGGATCAATAGATTTTGTGCCACGAACATGATTGACCACTCTCCACAGGTTTTTGCCACCGTGGTTTACTCCATCAGCCCAATTCTTCTTGGCTTTGGTAATTTCAGTCTGAACTTTCAACTTCCAGTAATTATAGCCATCAAAGTCTCGACGACGATAGGCATCCCACCGCCGTTGAATGAACATCTTTAGTAATGGCGTAATCCAGGGTTTATCCTTCGGAGTTAGGAAAACAGTGTAATGCGGTATGAAGGTATGCACGAAATCTGACAACATCTCATGAAAAATATTACACTTGTTTTCACTTGACTCATTTGAATAATAAAAGTCTCTCCAATTGATTTTACTTATTTCTGACAATAACATATTCAAATTGGACTCGCGTACATCGTAAACACGTCTTTTTATACATCCTTTCAAGTAAGTGTCATTATCAGGGTAAGCTAAAACGCAACGATGATCTGAAGAAGCTACAGGAGCAGTAACAGTGATATGATATTGTGAATTTACATCTTCACTTACAAAAAATAAATCGAGTATGGCATTACCACGAGTTGCAGTCGCTACAAGATTCACCACATCCAAATCATCAGAAAATGAGCAGCGAATACGATTGAAATCCCCTCCAATTACTATATGAAAATCTGGATTGTTGCACAATAAAATATCAAAATTATCAACAATATAATTATCAATATCGTTACTGGCAGACACAGTTCGATTGGGAATGACATAAATGCAAAGAACAATAATTTTCAGCAGTGGAAAAATTACCCAAACGTCATCGACATCATCATGAGATATTGAAGGACAAAAACGGTCAAAATATATATTGTTGTTGACATAAATTGCAGCTCCTCCCCCACGATGACTTGAAGACCTGTCGCTTCGCACAATCGTATAACCTGGAACATGTACAAGGGAATCCAAAATGGAAGAAAAAAGCCATGTCTCAGTAAATAGTAAAACATCAGGGGAAATGGAACTTGCAATGGCACGAACATCATCTATTTTAGGTAGAAGTGATCGAACATTAGCTAAAAGAAACGATGGTAAATACAACTTTCTGGAAAGTATATTATGACACTCGCTAAAAGATATTACCGAAAAGGAGTTTGGTCATCCTGAAGCTTGATATTATCGATGTAAACAGCGCCTCTGTATATACGAACAGATTTTCCTTCATTCTGAGGTTTTGCAATTTCAGCATCTCTCCTTTGTCTCAAATATCTTTCTTGATGTTGTTGAAAAGGTGTCAGATCGCAGTTTACGTAAACATTGGGAAACTCTTCGGATCTCCTCAGCATTCTGGAGGCTTTCAAAATCTCCCATTTCTTAGAACTATTTCGGAAAATAACTCTGATGGGGCGTTTTCTGTTACCAGATGGTCGACCAATTCTATGAATACTGAGACAGTCTTCGTCAGTGTTTAAAGGCACATTGATGGTGTTGGCAATACGAACCACAACAGCGTTCAAATCGTGAGACTCTTCAACTCCTCTGATAATTATATTATTTTTCCGAATTTCACGTTCATGCTTTTCAATCACGGCACCTTGAATTTCAACTGTTTTCTTTAACACCTCGACCTCCTTTTTCAATGCTTGATTATCAGCAATAAGAATGTCGAGCTTTTTGTTCATTTCAATAAGTAACGTAGAAAATTCATCAGTTTCAAAAATCTCCGCCTTGGAATTAGAATCAGTAGGCTTATTTCTCAATTTGATTAAGGCATCAACCAGCTGAGATTTTGTACAACTACACTGCCGCAATTGGGAGTCTGACATACTGAGAATGTCATCAGATTCTTTGACTCCCTTTCTAGACATAACGCAAACAGATCAAAATTTCTGTCGTACGATTCGAACGCAGATCCGTCGGCGATGTAAGCTACGGCTTGTACCCCTTGGCTATGCCAGTACACGCTGATCTATTAGAAATTGGTCAGTCTTGATTTAAGAAACGAGAAAACTTCGTGCCCTCCAATCAATGACGTATCCACGCGCAATCAACCGCACACAAACACAGAGATACAAAGCCGTCAGTACACGACAGAATGGCCAAAAGTGATAAGTGATCACACGGGAGAAAGGATTCCGAAAATACGGACGATTATCAGCAATAAGAATGTCGAGCTTTTTGTTCATTTCAATAAGTAACGTAGAAAATTCATCAGTTTCAAAAATCTCCGCCTTGGAATTAGAATCAGTAGGCTTATTTCTCAATTTGATTAAGGCATCAACCAGCTGAGATTTTGTACAACTACACTGCCGCAATTGGGAGTCTGACATACTGAGAATGTCATCAGATTCTTTGACTCCCTTTCTAGACATAACGCAAACAGATCAAAATTTCTGTCGTACGATTCGAACGCAGATCCGTCGGCGATGTAAGCTACGGCTTGTACCCCTTGGCTATGCCAGTACACGCTGATCTATTAGAAATTGGTCAGTCTTGATTTAAGAAACGAGAAAACTTCGTGCCCTCCAATCAATGACGTATCCACGCGCAATCAACCGCACACAAACACAGAGATACAAAGCCGTCAGTACACGACAGAATGGCCAAAAGTGATAAGTGATCACACGGGAGAAAGGATTCCGAAAATACGGACGAAGAACGCCGAAATAATTCCAAAATGACGACGGATTGGCACTCAGAAGCACACTAGGAGGAGATTGATATAAATTTCCACGAAGACCGCCTGCAGAAACCCAAGATATTCCACGGAACAAAACAGAGATGCGAGAGCACAGAAACAGACAACCGCCGCACGCGATAAGTTAGTTAGTGCTACATTGATATGTTCTTCCTAACTTACAAAATTTTTCATGTCGTTGCAAATTGCCTATGAGAGTGAACACTTTCCACACTTGGTACAGACAACCATGATTATTGATGAGGATTGAAATTAGCAAGCCCTTATATACATCTACCATCTAATGACGTCAGCGTCATCACCAGCCAATACCATATGTTCCGATCTGTTGTAAAGACAAAACACATACAATTTCAACAATTATTTTTTTTCAAAAAAGAAGAAAATAAAAGTTAAAGTAATAAAGTTACAGTTTGACACATTTAACAATACCACTATGGTAGAGTTTTAGGTGACTGCAGCTGTCACTACAGCCACCCAAATCGTCCATCCTCGTAAGGCGCACTCTTCTGATGCCATTTTGGGAGCATTCGAGGTGCACAAGCGTTTCTTTGTTATGCTGTTGGCTGGTGGTTACTTGGGAGGCCAACAGGAGGTTTGATTGAGTAATATTTCTTAGAGACTCAATCAAACCTCTATTGTCCTCCTTCAACTTAGCCTCGCGGGCCTCAACCTCCTTTAGGCGCTCTTGGCAACGACGGAGTTGCACCTCAACGTCTTGTACCTCTTCTGCTGTCGCGTCGAGATCCACATTATATTGCCGAACAGGGAGAGCAGCTGGAGGTGCGGGCGCAGCAGAGTGAGGGGAAGGATCTGCGGCTGGGATCGGAGAGGAAGGAGCTGCGGCTGGGATCGGAGAGGAAGGAGCTGCGGCTGGGATCGGAGAGGAAGGAGCTGCGGCTGGGATCGAAGAGGAAGGAGCCAGTGTCATCATCGGTGATAATGGAAGGCGCACACTCCAGCTCGGAGAAGCCCGGATGTGGCTAAACGAGACTTCCTCCTGAGATGCACACATCGCGGAGTCCTGTAATCGAAAGAAACAATTGTTTATCATCTATTTAGCATTTTACCATTGATGAGATACAAAAGTGAATTTCTCTTACCTCCGGCTGGATTGTGACCTTCTGATCGGTTCCAACCTCTGTCTCACGGGGCAACGAGTCATTCTAAAAGATAAATCAATCTATTACAAACAAAAAACATATTTTAATAGAAAATTCTGTACTCATGCAGTTGACCAACTTTGATACTTACATTTGTAACAGGATCATCATCCTCATCGGAAGAAGATGTCGCGGAAGAAGTCGCTGACGACGTTTCCTCATCAGATGAAGTCGCTGACGAGGTTTCATCGTCCTCTGATGAAGACTCCCGAATCGAATAGGGCTTTTCTTCATTGTCTTCCACCGATGTACTTGTCGCTGGCGTCGAAAGGAAACTTCGATGCTTCCTGAGGGACAGCGATCGCACAACCTGCAGAGAAAAATAATATAACATGCTCGCAGCTCATTGAGAAGCATACATGTTCTTGGAAATACTTCATGCATTGAGAAATATTATTGACAAATAACTAAACAATAACACTTACGGGACTAGGAAGACACTTCTTCTCCGGTGTAGGCAAACGGGGTATACTGTTCACACCTGTAAACAGCTGAAGAAAAGAACATATTCAATTTCACATAAAGAGCTAATGAATAACTTTAACACTTACATTTCTCAAGCATTCAGCCGCTTTCTCCTCTTCAAAACTGACACAAGTCTGTTGAGGCAACTCACTCTGAAATGTTGTGACAATGTTGAAATACTTTTTACATGGTAGAATAATTAATGGAGTAAATGTATTCTCACATTTTTAGTGATGATCTTTTTTTGAATTAAGACCTTGGTCTTCTTAGGAGGAGGCATCTCATCATTATCCTGAAATATATAAACGATATATGTTTTTATGCATAATGGACCAATAATTAATTTATTCGGTTTTAAGAAGCTATCCTTTGAAGGTATTATGTATGATTGGCAGAACTCACCTCAATATCACTTAAGGTGTCATCGATGAACTGTCGTGACTTGGGGGCTTTCTTTGGGACTCGGGACTTGACGGGTTTCTTTATTGCGGTAGGCTCCTCCACCTTTGAAAGGACACCTTCCATCGTTGTTGTTCCACCTTTCATCCTTGTTGAATAATCGCTCCAACCTCCTCTTTTCAACCTTTGAGGTGAGGTTGATGCCCTTCCTCCCATTTTGCTGAGCACATGGCGTGTGCTTTTCAATGAATGCCTTAGAGGCTTCGGTATTTACCTTTTCATTGCTCCGTTTGTATGACTTGCAAGTTAGGCAATAAAGATATGTGCATTCACTTTTGAAGATACAGTTCTTGTGACCGCTCTTATTGGCATGTCGAACGGGTAATTGGCATGTTTCGCAGAAGTGAAAAATTAGGCGCTGTCGTGCAAGACTCTCTTGTCGGATTATCTCTATAGAAGAAAAAAAATTTGATTATAATTTTATCTCTTATTAAATGAGAACTCATTTATATATCATCAACAAAACTTTATGAAGTACTACCTTGATATTGAATAAATCTTAGAAAGAATTGAAATCTGAAGTTGAAATTGAAACCGAAAGTCGAAAGTTTAATTTTCATTCGAAAACGGTTTGCTCATAGAAAGAGTTGAAATTTACAAGTAGCTGTCTTGAAATTATTTAATTTCGAAATTAATTTAATGAAATGAAAGTGAAATTTCGAAAATTTCAACCAATCCTCAATTTGTTTAATTAAACAAGCTTGAATTTTATACATCTGTTAGCAGATGACAGACTGAATATTTAAAATGGATGAAGGCTTTATTTAGGTATCTTTTATTTGTAAATAAACTGTGAAAATCTTGTTGATATAAATACACTTACATTTAAACTGATATATTCATGTCTCTCGCCCAATGACTTAATTTAGGATGAAAAATTAAAAAAAACATGGTTAATAATATAACATAAAGTGTTCCTATCCTAAAAACCCAAGCTTCTATATTTAAAGCTATTTGGTAATAAAAACTTAATAATGTTCCTACTCCCGAATATCCTATAAAGTAGCACAACATGACAATGAAACTCACTTCAGAATTGTAATAAGAACCGGAGAACGAAGGAACGAAGAACGACGTCTGCTATGGACACTGAATAATTTGAAAATGAGTGAAAATTCGTTGTGTGCAACTTCTTTATATATGAAATTGACAAAGCAACTATGAACAAAGACCTTATGACATCACATCCTGGAATTGGTACGGTTAAACAAAATTGATAACTCAAACAAGAATTGGAAGAGCTGGTTTATTTTCAACCTTAGAAATGGAAGTGCCATCATATGTGTTGAAAGATTTCTACATGTAAACAGTAGAGTGAATTCAAAGTAATATGAACTGATGGACTGATGTATTATTTGATATACATGTTATTATTAATAGTCATATAATGATTCATATTTGAAGATATAAAACGTGTGGTTTGAATAGAACATTAAAATTTGACTTAATCGCTAAATTTCGAAAATTCAAATTTCGCGCCAAAATGTGAATAGTCAAATTTAAAGACTTTTTTCGAAAATTTGAATTTCGCGCCAAAATTCAAATAATCAAACTAAAATACTAGGGTTAGGGTTAGGGTTAGGGTTAGGGTTAAGGTTAAGGTTAGGGTTAGGGTTAAGGTTAGGGTTAGGGAAGCAAGAAGAGTATCTATGGCACCCGGAACCCATGGGTAAATAAATTTTCGAGTGCGCGAAGCGCACGAGAAAATTTATTTACCCTATAATCCGAAAAATTTGGAGGGCGCGAAGCGCCCGAGAAATTATTAGGCCCCGCCGCCGTGTATGAAGTGTATGAAGTGTATGAAGTGTATGAAGTGTATGAAGTGTATGAAGGTCAAAGGTCAAGGTCAGGTCTAAGGTCAAGGTCAAGTGTAGAGGATTGTATATTATGGTCATTTTTAGTTGTAAAATTTAACTTTGAAAATTTGTAAACTTAGTCATTTTTGTAAAAAAACTTGGAATTTTTTCAGGTTGCATACAGATGCATACAACTAGGATTTTTTCATCAAATGGGTACATACAATATATCATTCGAATGCTCTTTTCATGCTGATTGTAATGGTGTATTGTATGACACATGTATGACATATAACTAGAGAGCTACATGTCTTTAAAGAATGGGCTAAAAACTTAGTGAATTTAAAAATCTAACATTTGTCTGCTTGTATACAGTTGCATACAACTAGGATTTTCCCATCGAATAGGTACATACCTTATATCATTCTAATGGTCTTTTCATTCTCATTCTTATGGTGTCGTGTATGACACATGTATGATATCATCCTGGACTGTTACAAGCATTTTAAAATTAACAACATAACTGTTTCTTTAAAAGTTATATGTTCCTATTTATTTCAAGTTGAAGTCTTCATATTTGATTTATTGTTTCAATTCAGTTATTGAACATCATTAATCGTAGATAGTTGTTCCCCTTTCCAATTCAGACCTTAATTGAAGACCGATTTGTGAAATGATAAAACAAGTTTGTTCATATATACAAATGAATATTAAATGAAGAGATTAAGAAAAAACACACTAAATGTCATCAAGGTAAGGAAAGGGTACAAGTTTTTTCAAGTCCACTTGCACATGGATCCTGGTCTTTTTGGGCGCACAGGGACAGCGACGTGGTGTGTCAAGGTCGATGACCGAAAATTCAAGAGCGGTTGTGAGGTTCCGCTCGTTCGGTTCCATTCGCATGAAGACCCGTTTCGTGTGGTACTTTCTCGGGGCGTTCTTGACTTTGACCGTGACCCTTCCATAGAGTGGCGTTCGCATGGACTTCTTATTCATGTGACGCATCGTCTCGATTGATACGTCACTATCTTCATCACTCGAGTAGTCGGGCGATGCAGGGGCTTGGGTGAACACCACCGGCTCGTTTGGTGTTGTCGATCGCTCCATCGGAGATTGGGGAGGTGTATTGGTACGTTCCACTGGCGAAGTGGTACGATCAGCAGTACCGTTCTCAACTGCGGCTTTCTGTTTGCGATCCATTATGACTTGTAGATTTAAAATAATTGTAACTTGTAAACGTGAGGATTAGAACCTTTGATAAGAATTGGTACAAACCTCGGACTTATATACTTTTTAAACAAAGGAAATCCTAACAGCCAATCAGAGAGGTACCGAACTTCCCTAAAGAATATATATAACTATATAAAGGATGTCATTGTTCCAAACTGTTAAGTACTTATCCTCAACGTTCCATAACAAGAAGCATGTCCTCAAAACCACTATTTTATTTTCAAAATGACAGCCAAGTCATTATGGGAGGTCAGTTGGATATGACCATGCATCTCTCTTGCGGCTGCAAAGTGGCCCTATGGAAAACCTTGACTGTGTCAGCACTTCAAAGGCGGAGTGGACTACCGGTGAAGTGTCCGGTACACGAGTGTGACCATGACTTTAGTAAAAATCAGACATTTCATGAATGGTGTGATGACTTCCTGAAGATCATGGAGTCGCCTGAGGGACGTGATCTGTACCCGTCATTTATTTTTCACGCTTAAATTAAACTTACATTGTAAATCTCTTGTCTTTCATTTTAAACATAGTTCTGGAATTGGTTTTCTTATTGGGGAGCAACTAAATCATAGCTGCACAGTAAAGTTTCACATCTAAATAGTGCTACATTTAAAATAATTGTCACAATAGTCGCAATTGAGCAAACCCATTCAAAATCAAACAACGGACGTCTATCGGTACGTACCCAAATGCTCAGAACCAAACCACACAAGTTCGATCATAGACGTTCCGAAACGCAGTGTACTCAACTGAGTGTACCAAACACATGTACCTATCCAGTAAAACAGATCTCATACAAGTTCCTATTCATAACACTGAATTATACATGTACCTATCCATGTACCTATCGATAACTAAATTATACATGTACCTATCCATGTACCTATTGATAACACTAAATTTTACATGTACCTATCCATGTACCTATCCGTCGCAAGTAGGGCACAGTTTTCACTACTTGTCTGCAGTTATGTGACGGCCGGTGTTCGACAGAAATTCCGATATTTCCAAAACAACTCGAAATACTTGTCCTACCTCACGATTCGCGCCGTTGTGTCCGGTATAGATTTGAAAATTGCAACAATAGCTGTTTTCAGAGTCTGCCAGAATCCAGATTTTTACGCCGTTTTTTCCAGGCTTCGATGGAATATAGACTTTGGACAGGCATCTGCCTCGAAACGTCACCAGCTGCTCGTCAAGTCACATTTTCTCCGGGTTTGTAGCAGCTCCGAAACCTTGAAGCAAAATACTGCGCTAGCTCTCGGATAGGAGCTGCTTTATCCGTGATGCGTCGAGCAACTCTGGTATCCCGATTATCAAATCTCAAGTACCGACGGATTTCACAAAATCGCTGACGATCGACTCTGTTGAAGATACTGCGTCCATGATCATTACTCCACATTTGCTGTATCGGTTCGTGCTTAGCTCTGTAGACACCAGCCAATATAGGCTAAGTACACCAATGAACACGTAAATTTCCTCTGAGTCAATGTCTTTCCAAGCGGCGTTTCTGCGATGACGTACCTTCTTGATTGCTAAACGTAACGATCTTATTCACGACTTCCGCAGTAAAAAAAGTTTGAAAGCATGACCGACCCTTTCACCTCCAGAGATGGCCTGCCGAGTAGGTCCTTTGGCTTCACGAAGAATGTTGTGACCTTGTCCACCACTGCTGCTCACAGAATTACGATTCCAGACCTCTTGACCATTCTTCGACGTCCGGAATGCCCCATATCGACGCTGTGAACACTCGAATTGGCCTGTTCTTCGTCGGCGGAGCTGTGCGATTCAGATGCGGTGCCGTCATCCGGCTCGGACTCATCAGACGTCAAATGAACGTCATCGTGAGTTTCAAACAGTAACTGATTTGCCAAGTTGGCAGCGGCTCGGCGTGGGCGAGACATACAGAATGTCGAGTCGATCGTGTAGAAATGCGAACGTTGTCTGTGCAGTCACTATAGCTGAGGCTGGGGATTTTAGGAGCGTCATGTGATTGGATGCGATGTGATTCGATGCCTTCTCACATGACACAATTATGCAATCAGAGCGATAACTGTATACGTGTGGCTGATGCAAGAATGGGACAGAACCATCGCGATGAGAACCATCTCTCTCGCTACATATTCAACAGTGATGGAAATATTGACAATCAAGGCAGAATACACCTGTAATCATAAATTATTTGTTCAATTGTGATTTTGTGATGCGTGAACTACACATTCAGTGAATTTTATTCAATCTATAATCTATCATTATTGGCTTTAACTGATATCACAAAAAGAGCACAAATTAAATCATGCAAAATTTGTCAAAATAGAGCTGGGGTCCTCTGAGACCCCCACTGGTACCTACCGCTACAAAAAATCTAGAGCCATATAGCACCTAAACAGTGCGCATGGAGACTTAAAAATTCACATACATGATAATTGAAGTTCTCAGGAAATCTGATTAAACTTGTTCAAAAAATGGATAGTCAGGAATAAAAATAAAAGTCGCTGTGGGCCTCAGAGGTCCCCATGGACGTTTAAGGGTCAAAGGCTATCCTAGATATTCTTTTACTCATCACAAATATCTTTATTTTGACCAAATATCTAACGAGTTTACAGTCTTTATGTCTTCCAAAATGGTCGCTCATGAATGCTGCGTGGACTGTGTGCTTATACTTCACTTGTTCATCAACACATGAAGAATTTCTTTCACTGATCCACGCTGCATAATAAAGCTTAACTTTCAAGCCAATAAGTAAACTCCAAAATGAAGTA
This sequence comes from Prostheceraeus crozeri, assembly GCA_907163375.1. Classification (NCBI taxonomy): domain Eukaryota; kingdom Metazoa; phylum Platyhelminthes; order Polycladida; family Euryleptidae; genus Prostheceraeus; species Prostheceraeus crozeri. The sequence goes on along the minus strand of CAJQUW010015489.1, from coordinate 12,334 downwards.
CATTATTTTTGCTCCAGATCTTTCACAGTGCATGAAATTGTACCCCTATTGTAAAGCAAGATTCACCATATCCAAAACACTGTCTGTGTGACAATTAAAAATGCTAACCAAATGGCACAGGCCACTGGTGGCAAAGGAATGTTCAAAAATCCGCGGACGGAACTCGCATTGCTACGATCGCTTTAATCGAAATAATGATGAAATTAAGAGTTTTTGACCCAATTTATTGGCACGTAGCTGCCTCGGCAGTGGAAGCGCTCAAATTCTAGAGCAGCTATCAAAAAAATCAAAACTTTCAAAATTTTCCATAATTTTCCAATATTTTCCAAATTTTTCCATAATTTTCCGGAAAACTTTCATCACTATACGTATGTCATTGATGGACTCTGAATATCCTATTGTTGTTTATTTTCGATACGTTAGTGGAGACAGTAAAGAAAGATTAAAATTGGAACTGAATAATTTGTTGTATTGGGGTTCTGTAGGGCTGAGTCCTCCTACAGTCAGGGTATTAAAAACAAGCGTCCATCCTCACAGACAAACGGATATATCGTGTTCTTTATTGAAAATGTCTTAAATTCGAATCACATGAGATAATGCAGTATTACAGAGCTGTCCATAAAATAGTACCTCTACTTGCGAATTTGTACTGTATTCAGTCTGTTAAACAAACACGAGAAGATTATTGTCCTGAAAGACGCACAAGATTGCTGAAAATTGAGCGAAGCATCACCGACACAACAGATAGGCCTAAATTGTAATTAAAATAAGTCTTTCAACGCACAAAAGTGAGAAATATTTTTTGTGTTGAAAGCTATATTTTATTACTTATTATTTAATATGCTTTATTCACCAACGAGAATATCACACTTTCTGGAATAGGCTTAATTAAGTTAACGCAAGTTTTATTGGATCAAGTGGTAGGGTATAGTCGAAGGATAGCCAGTACATGGAAAAGGTTTGTCTTAGCTGATTTCACGAACACTTCAATTTGGAAATGTAAGTTTACATGCCGCTATCTTTTTTCAAGTTATCTTATTTCATTATTTTAATTAATCAAAGGCAATTAATCAACATGTGTTTTGGAAGAGAGGACACATTCGAATCAAGAAGAATCATGAAAAGATGAAAATCATTCGTGTCTTGATTGATATATCCTTTAACAACTTCATTTCTATTTGTCAAATTGTTGTGAATTGAATGTCATAGATTCGACCATAAATGCTTTGAGATAATTGGAAACTGGGAAGAAAAACGCTAATGATGCGTTTCAGAACCTGCTCAATTGAGGTTATTATGTCTATTATACAAAACTCATTCTCATCAATGTGTAAACATATATTCAGTCATTATTTTTCGGTATTACTTTGCTTTGTCCGTCTCTGGGATAGGGCATCATTACTTCGCCTACAATCCTTCTATAAGATCTTGAGACCGCGACGTGCATAAAATCTATAGGGTACAGTCTTATCAATCTTGCAAATCTCTTGCGCTTGATCTTACTGATCTGCTTCATGATCTGAACAGACTTGTAAAAATGCTCAGAATCTTGCGTACAGAATCTTGAAAGTCTTGCAAGAAAGGTTCAGCATAATCGCCGGTGTCTTCCGCAAGTAAGGGCTATTTTTTGCAAGATCTGTCGACTAGTAGTAGTGATCCCATTGCAAAAGGAAGGACAAAATGAGCAACAATGAGTCATTATGCTGACTCAGCTATCCCCCCTCTGGAAGGAAGTGGCCAAGGATGTGCTGGAAGGATGGGTCCGAGAGGAGGAAACCGTTCCCTCCCCTTCTGGAAGGAAGGAAGGAGGAACTCTCCAGCAAGGGTAGGAATCTCTGAAAAGCGACAGAGTTAGAAAAAGTGGGTTTTGGACGTTTTGGGGTGAGAAAGGTCCTATTTCGGCATGAAGGAGGGCTCGGATGGATAAACGGAGGGCAGATTCGGACTCTACGTGAAATTTTCGGTTAGGTGGGTTGTTTCCAGCTCAATCAGGGAGAAAAAGTTCTAACCCCCCCTCTGGAACGAGACTTCGATCTTGGCTTGTAGGAATGGTAGAGAGTCGTGAGATAGCTCGTTGGAAAGCTAAGAGTAAAAAAAATTCAGTGGACGAAACGGCGTGTCTCTACGTTCGTTCGTTGAGGTGTGAGAGTGACTTTAAGATTTTTGACCATCACCGAAAAACGACAGAGTTAGAATTTTTATGAAAATGGCTCTAGCTGGCGAACGAAGCCTCGGATGGGAAAACGGAGGCCAGATTCGGATTCTACGTGCAATTCTGCATCTAGAGGATGAGTTTCAAGTGAATCGGAGAGAAAAAGTCGAAAATTTTCTTCACACTGGGTCTCAACACTTGGGATTTTTTCGTGAAAATATTAAATTGTAGCCTACTTTGGTGACGACTATCTCAGGAATGAAAGTGAATGAGGAGCTCGGGTTTCTTTTAAGGGTAAGACCGCACTTTTTTCTCTAGGATCCTATCTTTTCAGATGTGTGGAAGGTTTTGTTTCTAAATGAGAGCATGTTTAAAATCGAATTTTTGCGCATTTTCCAAGATTTTGGATAGTTTGAAAACAGAAATAGTTTTTCAACTCGGCTTCTGGTAATCGTAGAGAGTCGAGGGATAGCTTAAGTGAAAGGTGAGAGCGAGAAAACGTGACTCAAATTTTGAAGTCAATCGGAGCACTAGAACCGGAGACAGAAGTGTTTAAAGTTTTGGATGATTGAGATCACGTCATCAGCTGCCCGCCGAGCAAAATGTCATCCGGCGGAAGTCCGCTGAATGTCATTTTGGTGTCCGTTCGCGGTCAATTTAACGGATAGTAAACGGTGGACAAATTTTGTCCGCCGAGGGCATCACAAGGACATAGGGCGGAAATGAAGGGACAAAGAACGGGTAGCCTAAGGCATTAGAACGGACTTCAAAGGAGCAATAGCGGACATTATTTGTCCGCATTAAAATAATCTGACGGACAGTTGACGGATATGATGAATGCGCGGATTTTGAACGGACTGACCACAGATAACCAACGGACTAATTACGGATTCTGACGGACTAATTATGGACTCTGACGGACTAATTATGGACTCGGACGGACTAAATACGGATTCTGACGGACTAAATACGGATTCTAACGGACTAATTATGGACTCTGGCGGACTAAATGCGGATTCCAACGGACAAGTTTAAGATCGCCGACGGGTAGCGAACGGACAGATCACTTAGGATAAGCGGGTCCTGTACGAGCTAACTACGGATCAGTTATTGCCAATGTTTCACTGATGTTGAACGAATTGGCTACAAATATCTAGCGCTTCCGGAAATATAGACAGGTAGGTCATATTATAATCGGCAATTCAATTAAAATACATTAAACAAAGTGGTCGTCTCACGAAGCTATCCCATTTGTTTGTAAAATTTCAAGGAAAACCAACAACTTTACACGAGATATCTGTTGAGCACCAGAGACGACAAATTGAGAAATATGTATACCAACAATTAACATTCGTTAAACAAATAACAAGGGTAAAACAATTATCGACTGGTCTGGAAAGCTTGTAAATTTGCCAAAATGGGAATATGTCAACATTCATGGGCAATCGCAATGTTACTATTAGCGTATTGGTAGTCTTATTGTGCGAAGTTACATGTTTTTCTAAGGCAGCCGTTTTACTAGTAGGTATGAGAAGAAAATCATTTTATTTTCATACTAGACGGATTATGCAAATCTTTATTTCATAATTTAATACAGGGTAAATAATTGCATATCCAATTTTAAATGTTAACCTATCAAATGAAGTACAAGCATGATCCTACAAATGGCACACGAAAAAACTTACTTATCATTGACCTTCATACCCAAAACATACTATTGTATGATATCATATAGGCCTAATAGCGTACGTACGAATAATACGTTTATTCAACATTGAAACAGTAACTGTCGAATGGCGTTTGAAATGATAAGTCACACAGTAATTTTTCCCTTTTGGCAACGATTACAAACTTCCCATGCATTACTGTAATGTAATGTGTGAGTGGAAATGATTGAAGTTTCGTACAGAAATACATATGATCAAAACTCATATAAAAAAGAATTACTAGATTGATAAATGAACAATGGACGACAAGTTGATGTAAAACGACGAATGTGAGTATATAAAACAATAGAATGTACCTTTATCATAACGTACCCGGTACAAGAAAGCACTAGCATCACCTCAAGTGAAGCACATCTTGCATAAAATACCGACGGAAAGATTTTAAGAAGTGATCATAGATACTAATTATAGCAATGTGAATGTAATTCGAATGTCTGTGAGCTGCACTTCTTCGTAGAGTTCATGAACTAATACAATTTCTGAGATTCTTCTTCCCTCTGTTCATCGGAGTCAGGCATTGCCGTTTGATTTAATTGTGACACTCGTTCTTTCGACGCTTTTCGATCACACGTGACACCACTTGATCATAATTTCCGGCCAGGTTTGCACATACTCGTATTACGGATATCACAACTTGATAAAGTGTCGGAAAAGATGTTTGAAAACATCTCTTCGAGAATTTCCACCTTGAAAACTTGTCGTCTCGGATGAAAAATTGCATCAACTCGTCCGGTGCAATGAGTCGGCACACTTTTCGAGTAACTAACAACGGTTAAACCTGAGATGATTAGTTGATTTTTGGAGAAATTAGTGCTTTCAGAACGAAGGCGTCCAGGGCGATTTGCAATCTCACACGTTCCAGCTTCACCAACTTTTCTTCCAAGGAATTGAACTGAAATTAAGAAGTCTACTGAAATCACCTTAATCACTGAAGAGTGGATATTTTTGATAATCATCATTGCATGTGTTAGAGGGGAAATTATTACGAGAATTCGAGTGATACATGGTAGGTGATTTGACACAAAATGTGTGAAAACGGCTGTTAGAATTTGGGACGTTTTGGTGTGTAGCGCCCAAACGAAGCATCGGATGGGAAAACGGAGGCCAGAATCGGATTCAGCGTGAAATTCTGCATCGGTATGGTGAATTTGAACGCAATCGGAGAGAAAAAATTTTCGCTGACGTCCCCCCCCCTCTGGACAGCTTGCTTCGATTTTGGCTTCTAGTGGACGGATTTTGTCGTGCGATAGCTCGTTTGAAAGCTAAGAGTGAGACAAATTCAGGGAAAGAATCGGCTTGTTCCTATCTGTCTTCGTTTAGATGTGAGACGCCATTTAAGATTTTGGGACATTGGCGAAAAACGACAGAGTTAGAATTTGGGACGTTTTGGTGTGTAGCGCCAAAACGAAGCATCGGATGGGAAAACGGAGGCCAGATTCGGATTCAGCGTCAAATTCTATATGGAAATGGTGCATTTCCAGCTCAATCGGAGAGAAAAAATTTTCACTGACGTCCCCCCCCTCTGGACAGCTTGCTTCGGTTTTGGCTTCCAGTGGACGGATTTTGTCGTGCGATAGCTCGTTTGAAAGCTAAGAGTGAGACAAATTCACTGAAAGAATCGGCTTGTTCCTATCTGTCTTCGTTTAGATGTGAGACGCCATTTAAGATTTTGGGACATTGGCGAAAAACGACAGAGTTAGAATTTGGGACGTTTTTGGCTCTAGCTTCAAAACGAAGCATCGGATTGGAAAACGGATTTCAGATTTGGAATCAGCGTCAAATTCTTTATCTGTATGGTGAGTTTCAAGTCAATCGGAGAGAAAAAATTTTCAACATTTTTCGAAAAAACGACAGAGTTAGAATTTTTGCGATGGCTGCCTACTGTAGAGCCAAAACGAAGCATCGGATGGGAAAACGGAGGCCAGATTCGGATTCAGCGTGAAATTCTACATGGAAATGGTGTATTTCCAGCTCAATCGGAGAGAAAAAATTTTCACTGACGTCCCCCCCCCTCTGGACAGCTCGCTTCGATTTTGGCTTCCAGTGGACGGATTTTGTCGTGCGATAGCTCGTTTGAAAGCTAAGAGTGAGACAAATTCAGTGAAAGAATCGGCTTGTTCCTATCTGTCTTCGTTTAGATGTGAGACGCCATTTAAGATTTTGGGACATTGGCGAAAAACGACAGAGTTAGAATTTGGGACGTTTTGGTGTGTAGCGCCAAAACGAAGCATCGGATGAGAAAACGGAGGCCAGATTCGGATTCAGCGTGAAATTCTGCATCGGTATGGTGAGTTTCAAGTCAATCGGAGAGAAAAATTTTTCGCTGACGTCCCCCCCCCCTCTGGACAGCTCGCTTCGATCTTGGCTTCTAGTGGACGGATTTTGTCGTGCCATAGCTCGTTTGAAAGCTAAGAGTGAGACAAATTCACTGAAAGAATCGGCTTGTTCCTATCTGTCTTCGTTTAGATGTGAGACGCCATTTAAGATTTTGGGACATTGGCGAAAAACGACAGAGTTAGAATTTGGGACGTTTGGGGCTGTAGCTTCAAAACGAAGCATCGGATTGGAAAACGGATTTCAGATTTGGAATCAGCGTGAAATTCTTTATCTGTATGGTGAGTTTCAAGTCAATCGGAGAGAAAAAATTTTCAACATTTTTCGAAAAAACGACAGAGTTAGAATTTTTGCGATGGCTGCCTACTGTAGAGCCAAAACGAAGCATCGGATGGGAAAACGGAGGCCAGATTCGGATTCAGCGTCAAATTCTACATGGAAATGGTGTATTTCCAGCTCAATCGGCGAGAAAAAATTTTCACTGACGTCCCCCCCCCTCTGGACAGCTTGCTTCGATTTTGGCTTCTAGTGGACGGATTTTGTCGTGCGATAGCTCGTTTGAAAGCTAAGAGTGAGACAAATTCAGTGAAAGAATCGGCTTGTTCCTATCTGTCTTCGTTTAGATGTGAGACGCCATTTAAGATTTTGGGACATTGGCGAAAAACGACAGAGTTAGAATTTGGGACGTTTTGGTGTGTAGCGCCCAAACGAAGCATCGGATGAGAAAACGGAGGCCAGATTCGGAATCTACGTGAAATTTTGGGTTAGGAAGGATGTTTCCAGCGAAATCGGAGAGAAAAATTTTTCACTGACGTCCCCCCCCCTCTGGACAGCTTGCTTCGATTTTGGCTTCCAGTGGACGGATTTTGTCGTGCGATAGCTCGTTTGAAAGCTAAGAGTGAGACAAATTCAGTGAAAGAATCGGCTTGTTCCTATCTGTCTTCGTTAGATGTGAGACGCCATTTAAGATTTTGGGACATTGGCGAAAAACGACAGAGTTAGAATTTGGGACGTTTTGGGCTCTAGCTTCAAAACGAAGCATCGGATTGGAAAACGGATTTCAGATTTGGAATCAGCGTGAAATTCTTTATCTGTATGGTGAGTTTCAAGTCAATCGGAGAGAAAAAATTTTCAACATTTTTCGAAAAAACGACAGAGTTAGAATTTTTGCGATGGCTGCCTACTGTAGAGCCAAAACGAAGCATCGGATGGGAAAACGGAGGCCAGATTCGGATTCAGCGTCAAATTCTACATGGAAATGTGTATTTCCAGCTCAATCGGAGAGAAAAAATTTTCACTGACGTCCCCCCCCCTCTGGACAGCTTGCTTCGATTTTGGCTTCTAGTGGACGGATTTTGTCGTGCGATAGCTCGTTTGAAAGCTAAGAGTGAGACAAATTCACTGAAAGAATCGGCTTGTTCCTATCTGTCTTCGTTTAGATGTGAGACGCCATTTAAGATTTTGGGACATTGGCGAAAAACGACAGAGTTAGAATTTGGGACGTTTTGGTGTGTAGCGCCAAAACGAAGCATCGGATGAGAAAACGGAGGCCAGATTCGGAATCAGCGTGAAATTCTGCATCGGTATGGTGAATTTGAACGCCATCGGAGAGAAAAAATTTTCGCTGACGTCCCCCCCCCCTCTGGACAGCTCGCTTCGATTTTGGCTTCCAGTGGACGGATTTTGTCGTGCCATAGCTCGTTTGAAAGCTAAGAGTGAGACAAATTCACTGAAAGAATCGGCTTGTTCCTATCTGTCTTCGTTTAGATGTGAGACGCCATTTAAGATTTTGGGACATTGGCGAAAAACGACAGAGTTAGAATTTGGGACGTTTTTGGCTGTAGCTTCAAAACGAAGCATCGGATTGGAAAACGGATTTCAGATTTGGAATCAGCGTGAAATTCTCTATCTGTATGGTGAGTTTCAAGTCAATCGGAGAGAAAAAATTTTCAACATTTTTCGAAAAAACGACAGATTAGAATTTTTGCGATGGCTGCCTACTGTAGAGCCAAAACGAAGCATCGGATGGGAAAACGGAGGCCAGATTCGGATTCAGCGTCAAATTCTACATGGAAATGGTGTATTTCCAGCTCAATCGGAGAGAAAAAATTTTCACTGACGTCCCCCCCCCTCTGGACAGCTTGCTTCGATTTTGGCTTCTAGTGGACGGATTTTGTCGTGCGATAGCTCGTTTGAAAGCTAAGAGTGAGACAAATTCAGTGAAAGAATCGGCTTGTTCCTATCTGTCTTCGTTTAGGTGTGAGACGCCATTTAAGATTTTGGGACATTGGCGAAAAACGACAGAGTTAGAATTTGGGACGTTTTGGTGTGTAGCGCCCAAACGAAGCATCGGATGAGAAAACGGAGGCCAGATTCGGAATCAGCGTGAAATTTTGGGTTAGGAAGGATGTTTCCAGCGAAATCGGAGAGAAAAAATTTTCACTGACGTCCCCCCCCCCTCTGGACAGCTTGCTTCGATTTTGGCTTCCAGTGGACGGATTTTGTCGTGCCATAGCTCGTTTGAAAGCTAAGAGTGAGACAAATTCAGTGAAAGAATCGGCTTGTTCCTATCTGTCTTCGTTTAGATGTGAGACGCCATTTAAGATTTTGGGACATTGGCGAAAAACGACAGAGTTAGAATTTGGGACGTTTTGGGCTCTAGCTTCAAAACGAAGCATCGGATTGGAAAACGGATTTCAGATTTGGAATCAGCGTCAAATTCTTTATCTGTATGGTGAGTTTCAAGTCAATCGGAGAGAAAAAATTTTCAACATTTTTCGAAAAAACGACAGAGTTAGAATTTTTGCGATGGCTGCCTACTGTAGAGCCAAAACGAAGCATCGGATGGGAAAACGGAGGCCAGATTCGGATTCAGCGTCAAATTCTACATGGAAATGGTGTATTTCAAGCTCAATCGGAGAGAAAAAATTTTCACTGACGTCCCCCCCCCTCTGGACAGCTTGCTTCGATTTTGGCTTCTAGTGGACGGATTTTGTCGTGCGATAGCTCGTTTGAAAGCTAAGAGTGAGACAAATTCACTGAAAGAATCGGCTTGTTCCTATCTGTCTTCGTTTAGATGTGAGACGCCATTTAAGATTTTGGGACATTGGCGAAAAACGACAGAGTTAGAATTTGGGACGTTTTGGTGTGTAGCGCCCAAACGAAGCATCGGATGAGAAAACGGAGGCCAGATTCGGAATCAGCGTGAAATTCTGGGTGGGAAAGGATGTTTCAACGAAATCGGAGAGAAAAAATTTTCGCTGACGTCCCCCCCCCCTCTGGACAGCTCGCTTCGATTTTGGCTTCCAGTGGACGGATTTTGTCGTGCCATAGCTCGTTTGAAAGCTAAGAGTGAGACAAATTCAGTGAAAGAATCGGCTTGTTCCTATCTGTCTTCGTTTAGATGTGAGACGCCATTTAAGATTTTGGGACATTGGCGAAAAACGACAGAGTTAGAATTTGGGACGTTTTGGGCTCTAGCTTCAAAACGAAGCATCGGATTGGAAACGGATTTCAGATTTGGAATCAGCGTCAAATTCTTTATCTGTATGGTGAGTTTCAAGTCAATCGGAGAGAAAAAATTTTCAACATTTTTCGAAAAAACGACAGAGTTAGAATTTTTGCGATGGCTGCCTACTGTAGAGCCAAAACGAAGCATCGGATGGGAAAACGGAGGCCAGATTCGGATTCAGCGTCAAATTCTACATGGAAATGGTGTATTTCCAGCTCAATCGGAGAGAAAAAATTTTCGCTGACGTCCCCCCCCCTCTGGACAGCTCGCTTCGAGTTTGGCTTCTAGTGGACGGATTTTGTCGTGCGATAGCTCGTTTGAAAGCTAAGAGTGAGACAAATTCAGTGAAAGAATCGGCTTGTTCCTATCTGTCTTCGTTTAGATGTGAGACGCCATTTAAGATTTTGGGACATTGGCGAAAAACGACAGAGTTAGAATTTGGGACGTTTTGGTGTGTAGCGCCAAAACGAAGCATCGGATGAGAAAACGGAGGCCAGATTTGGAATCAGCGTGAAATTCTCTATCTGTATGGTGAGTTTCAAGTCAATCGGAGAGAAAAAATTTTCGCTGACGTCCCCCCCCCTTGGACAGCTCGCTTCGATTTTGGCTTCCAGTGGACGGATTTTGTCGTGCAATAGCTCGTTTGAAAGCTAAGAGTGAGACAAATTCACTGAAAGAATCGGCTTGTTTTATCTGTCTTCGTTTAGATGTGAGACGCCATTTAAGATTTTGGAACATTGGCGAAAAACGACAGAGTTAGAATTTGGGACGTTTTGGGCTGTAGCTTCAAAACGAAGCATCCGATTGGAAAACGGATTTCAGATTTGGAATCAGCGTGAAATTCTTTATCTGTATGGTGAGTTTCAAGTCAATCGGAGAGAAAAAATTTTCAACATTTTTCGAAAAAAACGACAGAGTTAGAATTTTTGCGATGGCTGCCTACTGTAGAGCCAAAACGAAGCATCGGATGGGAAAACGGAGGCCAGATTCGGATTCAGCGTCAAATTCTACATGGAAATGGTGTATTTTCCAGCTCAATCGGAGAGAAAAAATTTTCGCTGACGTCCCCCCCCTCTGGACAGCTTGCTTCGATTTTGGCTTCTAGTGGACGGATTTTGTCGTGCGATAGCTCGTTTGAAAGCTAAGAGTGAGACAAATTCACTGAAAGAATCGGCTTGTTCCTATCTGTCTTCGTTTAGATGTGAGACGCCATTTAAGATTTTGGGACATTGGCGAAAAACGACAGAGTTAGAATTTGGGACGTTTTGGTGTGTAGCGCCAAAACGAAGCATCGGATGAGAAAACGGAGGCCAGATTCGGATTCAGCGTGAAATTCTGCATCGGTAGGGGGAGTTTCAAGTCAATCGGAGAGAAAAAATTTTCGCTGACGTCCCCCCCCCCTCTGGACAGCTCGCTTCGATTTTGGCTTCCAGTGGACGGATTTTGTCGTGCCATAGCTCGTTTGAAAGCTAAGAGTGAGACAAATTCACTGAAAGAATCGGCTTGTTCCTATCTGTCTTCGTTTAGATGTGAGACGCCATTTAAGATTTTGGGACATTGGCGAAAAACGACAGAGTTAGAATTTGGGACGTTTTGGGCTCTAGCTTCAAAACGAAGCATCGGATTGGAAAACGGATTTCAGATTTGGAATCAGCGTGAAATTCTTTATCTGTATGGTGAGTTTCAAGTCAATCGGAGAGAAAAAATTTTCAACATTTTTCGAAAAAACGACAGAGTTAGAATTTTTGCGATGGCTGCCTACTGTAGAGCCAAAACGAAGCATCGGATAGGAAAACGGAGGCCAGATTCGGATTCAGCGTCAAATTCTACATGGAAATGGTGTATTTCCAGCTCAATCGGAGAGAAAAAATTTTCGCTGACGTCCCCCCCCCTCTGGACAGCTCGCTTCGATTTGGCTTCTAGTGGACGGATTTTGTCGTGCCATAGCTCGTTTGAAAGCTAAGAGTGAGACAAATTCACTGAAAGAATCGGCTTGTTCCTATCTGTCTTCGTTTAGATGTGAGACGCCATTTAAGATTTTGGGACATTGGCGAAAAACGACAGAGTTAGAATTTGGGACGTTTTGGTGTGTAGCGCCAAAACGAAGCATCGGATGAGAAAACGGAGGCCAGATTCGGATTCAGCGTGAAATTCTGCATCCGTATGGCGAGTTTCAAGTCAATCGGAGAGAAAAAATTTTTCGCTGACGTCCCCCCCCCTCTGGACAGCTCGCTTCGATTTTGGCTTCCAGTGGACGGATTTTGTCGTGCGATAGCTCGTTTGAAAGCTAAGAGTGAGACAAATTCAGTGAAAGAATCGGCTTGTTCCTATCTGTCTTCGTTTAGATGTGAGACGCCATTTAAGATTTTGGGACATTGGCGAAAAACGACAGAGTTAGAATTTGGGACGTTTTGGGCTCTAGCTTCAAAACGAAGCATCGGATTGGAAAACGGATTTCAGATTTGGAATCAGCGTGAAATTCTTTATCTGTATGGTGAGTTTCAAGTCAATCGGAGAGAAAAAATTTTCAACATTTTTCGAAAAAACGACAGAGTTAGAATTTTTTGCGATGGCTGCCTACTGTAGAGCCAAAACGAAGCATCGGATGGG